>JAABNY020000119.1:13646868-13669881 GCA_015164015.2 Brevimyrus niger | reverse complement strand
GTATATCACTAATTTTAGCGTGTTCGCAAAGCAAACACACGTCTTTCTGCCCCTTTTTTCTTTTTTTTAGGCTTTGCGGGGCTTCTTTCCTTTGCCCCCCCCCCCCCCCCCCCCCCCCAGCGGCTCTGCCTGTTGCCTGTGTCCCAAGCCCTCGCCATAAGTCACATGTGAAGAGTCACGTCACTTGCAATACTATGTTAAATTAATCCTAGTATGGATAAAACAGGGAGCAGAATCACTTTTCCAAATGTGAAGTGGTTAATAGTTAGGGAGTTTATGCATAATGGAACTAATGGTCTCATTGATGTCGTTTTTTTTTAGAATGATGTATCTGCTATATATTTATATCTATCTATCTAATTATCTATCTATCTATCTATCTAACATTTTGTAAATTGTATGGTTAGAATTGTGAGACGGTATTCAAACTTAAATTTTATGTCACTGGAAAATTTAAATGATATTTGTCTCCCACTAATAATTTTACACACATTTTGCTGTTTTTGTGTCATACGGTTCTGTGTGACTTTTTTGTTTGCTGTTGTACTGTGTCTAGAGATCTGAAGATGTTATATGTGTGTGTGTGACTACTTTCTCTTGACAATGAACTTTACATATTCTAGTGTTAAGCTGAAACCTGTATCTTTGATATGAATAAGTAACAGTCTGCTAAATAAAAATGATCAGTCAGTGACAATGAGAAAGTGGGAACTGGCTATCATTCAGAATTATGGAGCTCAGGAGCATACACCCTTTTGCAAATTACAGTTTTTCTTGATTGCGTTGGCACATTTCACGTGCATGTGTATATTCGCATGACAATAAGAGCATTTCTCAAAGCAATTCATGCATATGCCAACACTTGGCACATTTCATGAAACTTACTCTGGCGCCAGGCAGACAAAGGCATCACACGGTGCATCTCCGATGAGGAAAGATGGATCACCACAAAGATGTTCTTTATGTTAGTCCTTAAATGGACCTCAGATGATTGTCATTTATCTAATATTTATCATATTGCTTTTAATTGTGTGCTTTTTCATGTGTTTATTAATTTTATAGTGATTGTTAATGCTTGTTATCATTAGTTAGGTAGGTAGACAAGTTTAAATTGGCAATTATTTGGTGGTCTGGAATGAATTCAATTAATTAACATAATTACTTATGGTGAAATTCTTCTTCAGTGACTTGGAAGTCGACCAAATTGCAACTTGAGCAGCCTTCTGGAACAAAGTTCCAAGGTACCTCTGTACTCATGTATCAAAAGAAAATAATTCTACTAATGAATTAGTCAATGCCACCAAAATGACAACTAAGATCAGCATTGTTTTAACCATGAGAGTCAAAATGGTTAGATATATATTTAAAAAATGTCAGTGAAAGTACACTGTTGTGCATATTTATTCGAAACAAATTGTCAAACAAATGTATTCAGTGGCCTGGGCTTGTATACCCAACAGGACGGAGAGATTGCTGAGGGGATGGACAGAGGAGGCAGGCCTGCTTGGGTGGGGGTAGAGCTGGATGGATGGACAGAGGAGGCAGGACTGCTTGGGTGGGGGTAGAGATGAATGGATGGACAGAGGAGGCAGGCCTGCTTGGGTGGGGGTAGAGCTGGATGGATGGATGGACAGAGGAGGCAGGCCTGCTTGGGTGGGGGGTAAAGCTGGATGGATGCACAGAGGAGGCAGGCCTGCTTGGGTGGGGGTAGAGCTGGATGGATGGACAGAGGAGGCGCTGTGCCCACAGACTGGCAGGCCCCTCCCCATGTTGTTGTGGGGTTTCCTCCAAGTTCTCTGGTTTCCCCCCATAGTCAAAAAACATGCTAAGGTTAATTGGAGTTGCTAAATTCCCCATAGGCATGAATGTTGTGTGTACCCTAAGATGGATTGTCCCCCCATTCTGGGGTATTTCCATACAATTTTTATCAGTTCACAAGGGCCTAAATCTGGACCCAAGGAGATAAGTATGAATTAATCAAGTTTTTCTTGATTGCTTTGGAACTTTTCTTAAATGACAAATTTACACTAAATAAAAATACAAAAATATGGCTGCATTATGATAATCACAATGAACTCAATCCCATGTTCCCTACTACTAAGTATGGATGTATATCTGTAGTGCTAAATACCCCTATAGCCGTACTTTTTTGTTTTGCCGTTTCTGAATTTCCTAGCAAAAGCGCTTTAAATGCCACGGGAAGACTAACATGCGGAGGCTATTTCTACCTAACTCCAGTCATACACACTCTCAGATGATGTCGTCTCAGTTGAGTTAGCATGTCAGATTATGTTTCCAGCAATATAATCATACAACAGCCTACAGTAATAATAATAATTAAAATAGCAGAGTTGACAGTTGGTTTCTCTAGTGTTGGTGTAAATATTTGGGACATGAAAATTATCCAAAATTGGTCATTATGACTGACATTACCCAGCATTAGCTATAAACAGCTCACAGCCACAATTACCATAATATTTTCTGTGTTGGGGAATTTAGGTTCCGCTCATGCCAAGCAAGGTATTCATTTGTGTCATTGTGGCATTTTGGACCGAAAATGACGTAACGAAGTGATCAACGAAACTAAAAGAAGGAAAAAAAAAAACTTTAATTGTACCCTTATATACCCTTATATATATATATACACACACACACACTTACAGCTGTGCCATATTAAATAATATTGCTGTTCTTGATGTACCTGCAATTCAGAGGAACCACCTATTCAAACTCTTTTGTACTCTGTTAAGTGCCTCATTTTGCTATTAAAACTCATACCAGACCTCTTTAATTACTGACACATACTTACTGGCATTCAACCTAATATGATTCATCTTTATAGCTACATGTATAAGTGTGATTTAATTACTTGAATGTACTTTTTCATTGCGGTGCTTCTGTTATTTTGTCCACCCCACCCCCCACCCCCAAATATATTTTGAATATGTAACTGAATATGGAACTAGATGACTTTACCTAACACAATACCCTAATCTTAAGAATACTTCAAATTCTGCCTAATTATATGAATAACTCTATTGTTCAGTACTGAACATAGTTCCACAAGCAGGAAAAACCTGATTCAAGCACATGTGTGGGTAGTGAGGAAAATACACTCCTCAAACCGCAGAAGTGTCGCTAGGGAATAAACACAGGTGTGACCGAACACTCGTCTCACTACCAGTCCTGAGGAAAGAAAGTAAAGTGTTTTATTCATCGCCAGAGACAGGTGTTTAACTCATTTTGAAGCTCTGCTGATAACTCAAGTAAGTAGAACAATATTTGTCAGTGTTCAATACTGGTGATTGCATTTACATTGAAATCTGGGATATTTTTGCTGTGGATACGTATGGACATATTTTTTAACCTGACTTGTCTATGTGCTGTCATGAATTTAGATGCATGCATTTTTTCTTTTTTCTTTAATATTAAAAAATAAACAAGTAAAAAAATCATTTCTGTTTTAATTTTGACTTGCTATTTGATAATATACATTAAGTAGGATTTGGAAATTATAGGTCAAAAATAATGCTTTTATTTGTATCCAAATAAACTGCCAGTATATTGTAATATTTTAATTAATATTGATGCAAATTTATGTAATAAGCTATATTTTACATAAATATAATGATTACAAAATAATAGCAGGACTTCTTTGTTTTATTATCATATATTGTTTATTATGTATTAATTATTATTTATTATTACGCATCTAGGTGTTGATCACAAGACCAAAATATTATGACATTTACAAGAAGTATCATGTTTATTAGCAAATAATTTCACGCACTCACACTAACATTTAACAACCCCATTTAATTTTGAATTAAAGACCATCCTTAGTTTTTTTACTTTTTTTATTTATCTTTCCTTTTTACCATTTGGTAGATTTTTTGTTGAGTATCAGGCATTATTTACAAAATTTCTTTTGGTATTTTTTAAACACATATATTTATGTAACAAATAATACCAACACAATGCAATTGCTATTATTTTATCTATGTTATGTGGTATTTTATGGTGGCTCATTGGGAAGCACTGTTAACTCACACCTCCAGGGTTAGGAGTTACAATCCTACCTCTGTATAATCTCTCTATATTGTGTGATTTTTCTAATCGCAAAAAACTGGCAGATATGCTTATTTGTGCTTCTGAACTGTCCATAGTATGTGAATGTGAGTATGTGTCCTATGATGGACTGGCGATTTCTTTATGGTGAACCCCAGCCTTATGCTGGCTGGCAGTGGTCCTATACCCTACTATGACCCTGACCAGGTGGTTTTAAGATGGATGTATGTTATTTTAGCCTTAGCAAAAGGCTACTTCAATTTTAGAATGCAACTGCTGTTGCTCTGTTGACTTAGAGACTTTGGCAATAAAATTGAGCACAATATTGAAATGCTACAGCCACATTCCTTTAGCACTAAATCAAGTAATAATATGCTAATAATGTTATACATGGCTCTATTCTTAATGTAATAAAAGTCAGTAAATGTAATATCAGGCCAAGAGTATAATAAGTTTTTTGAACCAATATTTTTTTGTTATTACATTATTGGCCAATTATTACTATGCTGAATTTTATTGCATGAAGAAATGAGAAACCTGTAATGTTACTAGCATTTTATTACATTATTGGCTGCTACATATGCTTGAAATATTTGTGATAGATAGCAACAAGGAAGTTCTTTCTTACTTTTTATTCTATTTTATTTTACAATACATTAAAACATTGTGGATATAACTGACACTTGTCCTATAAATATACAGTAATAGAAAAAAGGCAAAATCCATCATCATAACCCTATTCAGGATAAATAGCCATAAGTTGAATGAATGGACTTGCAATTGCAAACATTTTATTGTGTTTGTATGGATTTTTTCGGCTATCAAAAATGTTGCACTGTCATGACTTCTGGATAATAACCAGCACTTACCACACTACCACAAAAAACAGGGAAAAGGTGTGTGTGTTTAGCATTCTGGAAAAGAAATGTGTAATGCTGAGTACTGACTGAGCTACTTGACTGCTTATGGGATTTTCGCATAAAGGGTGGGCATGAACTGATTGGTACTCACAGCCAGGATCTTCTTGCCAAAATGCTCATAAAATCATGTAATGACTGTCATAATGATATCTTGTTATTTACAGTACATAAATATGACAAGATATCTCTCTGCCAAAGCTTCAGACACCTGCATTGCCTGACACAGGCTCACATACTATACAATCTTCCAAAGATTTAAGTGAATACATAGAAATGCTTCTCTTTAGAGAAACAGTATGAACAGGGTGATGTAAAATAATGCTTTGACTCCTAGGCAGCAGTGGGAACAATGTGGAGGTGGAAATTTGTGTGACCCTTATACTTATGTGTGATTGTTACAGTTAGTTTAAAGCAGGGGACTCAAACTCCAGTCCTGGGGGTGTGGAGCCCTGTGTAGTTTAGTTCTTTCCCTGCTCCACCACAAATGATTCAGCTCAAGAGCTATGTGGTAATGAACACAAGGATTTGAATCCGGTGTGTTAAATGAGGGTGAACCAAAAACTGTGTAGGACTCCGGCCCCCCAGGACTGGAGTTTGAGACCCTTGGTTTAAAGGCTGCATTCACATAAAATCAGCTTGACATGTCTAGTGTCTCATCTTGCAAAATGTACACCTTGTGGGCTGGGAAGGTGCTACTGGGGAAAGATTTAGATTTAGAACTGCACAGTTTGTCGCGGGATGTTACGTTGGGGATAGTATATGCAGGCATTTACTAAACCACATTGCTGATGCTTTGGTATCTGGATTTTTTACTTGCCATGTATAAAATGCATGCATTGGCAGAAATATTAGATGTGAGTTGTGATCTATAAACAGAATTGGTCCTTATTATGTATGTATGTTTAGAAGAAACACATATAGTGGAAATTGCCTGTTTTCTTGGCTGCATATGTTTGTTTCTGTCTTCCTCATTCTGCGACACAAGTTATCTAAACCAGGTTTTTCCAGTCATCGTTATAGCAGCCCCTTTGTCTTTTGTTTCTTGTCCTGTTTCTAACTATAAATTCAGTGAATGAGTTCTTAAAAAATGGATTTTGCGCAATTCAGATTAAAGGCAGCTACATCAGTGGATCTTTCATTTAACTGAATCCTGTCCAGTCTATGAGTATTCGCAGTGCTGAGATAAACCTGCTTGTGCCTGTCCAGGCTGCCATGTCGCAGGAGAGCTTTCCTGAAGGCCCATCATCAGAGCAACAAACAGAACTAAATGAGGAGAACTTCCTTAAAGAGCTGTATCTCTTCATGAAGAGCAGAGATACTCCCATCGAGAGGATACCTCACCTGGGCTTCAAGCAGAGTGAGTGGAGACGCCCGCAAGTAAACATGCCCACATACAGACATAAAGATGAACACGCCGCCACAACAAAATGGCCAAATTGGCCAAATATATCGCAGAAATGAAGCGAAAATGATTGCAAATAATGCATTTACAGGTGGAACGTAATTAGAATTTTTATTTGCATGCTTTGTTTTTTTTTTACAGTTGACCTTTTTCTGATGTACATGACAGTGCAAAAATTAGGAGGCTACAGTCAGGTAATGGCAATTCTGCTGCTTTTTTATGGTTTTGAAAATGCAGTTTTATGTAATATGTTTCAATGATTCAGTGAAATGTTAACATAAGAAATGTTAAAAGATTAAAGGTAATTATCAAGCAAAAAAGCTTAATTCTTCCGGAAATTATTTTACTGGCGAAACGTGGGTTTATTTAGTCATTATGGCATGAAATTGTTGTATTAGAGTTCATCAGTAGAGAGTAGACTGTTCTCCATTACAATTTGTGCAAAACAACTTTCCAGAACAGCCACCAGACATCAATACTGCTATCACATTACTCTTATTTACCTGGCAATAAATTCTAAAGAATGCATCCTCCTCAGAGGCTGGTGTCATGAAGCATCATTATAGTATTATTTGGAGCCTCAAGTTAATGATGATCAAAATTAACCATTAAAGACTGGCAGACTCACTAAGATATTGGCAGTATATTTGCCATCAAAAGGATTAGCATTTAAATGGCATAAAAATAATTTCATACAAGGATACAAAGTACTTCATAATGCAATTTCATAAAAAATTTCAATTTATATGAATTTACATGTCATACTAGGGAACGTTTCAGGGGACTATTCCAGTATTCAATATGTAACAATATTATCCAAAATAGGAAAGATACATAGTGACTTGTATCTGTGCAAGTATTTCCTTGATTATCCTTTGATATCAGTATAAGGAAAGAGGTTTGTGAAGCTGTAATCTGTGGCTGCAAAACTGAGGCACTTCTCTGAATTCACTTTTCTTTTTCCAGGTGACGGCACATCAGCTATGGAAGCAGGTGTATAACGAGTTAGGTGGGAACCCACGTAGTACCAGTGCAGCCACCTGCACACGCCGGCACTATGAAAAGTGAGTGATGGTTTTCAGAAATTCTAGAGCAAGCTGCACTTCTGCTCATTTAATCTTATAGCACCAGAAACCTTGCTACTGTCCTGTGTTTGCTGTATTAGCTGGATGAGGCCTGATAGAAGGGTATTCAGTGTAGGTGTAGAGGCGTGCCTTTGCTCAGGGTGTCTTGTGTATACCCAGGCTAATACTGCCCTTTGAATGGCACATGAGAGGGAAGGACGACAAGGACTTGCCTGTTCCACGCCAACAGAAACGATCACGCCTCCAAAGCTTCCCGCATGAGGAAGAGGACGTCTTGAGGGGAGGCAAGCAAGGCATGAATTATGGACTCCGACATGCATTGGTCTCTCAGGTATCATCAAGTGTGCCAGGAACAAATGAGGACTATTCATGTTCTCTCTGTATAGTTATCCTGTTCCCCATACTTTGATTAAGAACATTTACAATGCCAAATGTATAGATATGCACTACTCTGCCTACTGTTTTGGGAGGCAAAGCTCTAAGGTTATATTTCTTTCTACCCAGGACACTCGTGACTTTTTAGTGGACAGCCGCATGGGGGTCATTCCTGTGCCTGTGCATTTCCAACAGTACTTCCCCAACCACCCTTCCTTGCCCCCCTATCACCCAATGAGCCCAATGGTCCAGCCCCCTCATACCAATCTCTCCCCACCCATACCCCACATACACCCCTCCCAAGAGAAGAGCGACTGGCCAAAGCAACAGCTGGTCCTGCTCCGAAATTTAGCCAAGGAGTATATCTCGTCTTCGGGATTCGCCGAGCCACTGAACCTCAGCTGCAAAGATGGAGGTGCAGACTCTCTCAGTCAGAAGCCATCTTCTTTCACCCCAACTGGCAGCAACAGCAACAAGATGCCCAGGTTCTTAAACAAAGTATTTCCTTTATACCCAGCCTTGAATTTACCTAAAGATGAGGTATCTGATGGGACGGAAAGTGAAAAAGGTCCAAACAAATCCAGCCCACGACACAGTCCAGTTACGGCCCAAGAACCAAACATCATTGATCTTTCCTCTACCACCTACCAGAATACCTCTCCAGCCACAACTCCCAGTGTGCATATGAAGGCATATAATAGCATGTCTCCACAGAACTGCAGACCTAATGATACAGAGAACACATACCCTATGATGCAAAAGGAAGCTGAAAGACCTTCACAGTCTGCTCTTTCTCCCTTCAATATGAGCAACCCCATACTTACTTCACCTAAGGACCCCACAGGTAAAATGGAGATCCAGATCCCACTGGCAGTGTTACAGGACTTGCTGAATGCTAAATTTAGAGTGGGCTCCCAACCTCTGTCAACTAGCCCAGTATCACAGCCTGACAAAGGCCAGGTCATCATTGATGAAGACACGTTTGAGCACAAGGCAAGTTTGGAGAGCATTCCCCGGGAAAATGGATCCAGGCCACTGACTCTCCAAGTGAAGGAGAGGAAATGTTCAATGGAAGAGGCAGACCATATAAAGAACAGCACAAAGAAAAAGACAAATGTGGCCAGCCCCTCTGGGAGGGAAAGTCACCTGAACAGTTACCATGTCTCTTTGGGAATCCAGGCACGTGACTGGGAATCTGCATCAGAATGTAAGAAGAATCTGCCCCATCCAAACATGCCTATAAATAATGTAGCTGGTAGTGCGGCATACCGCCAGATGTGCTCGCAAGACCGGGATTATGAGGTTCAGAAGCCCTCTGCCACCAGGAACATCCCGATTCAGGACTTAATGTTGGACAGGAACTCTAGCCAGGCCCAGTTGGCACGCATGTGGTTGAACCCAGGGTCACATGTGGCAGAACACGAGATAAAGCGGCCACGGGCAACAGTTTACGTAAATGATACTTTACATAGCAGGGACCCTCTGTCCAGGCATTTTCAAGGCATGCCCTTGGCAATACCTGAAAGACATTCAATGCTCATGGTCAACTCTGCCTCACCATCCCTGATGCCCCTGACCCTAGAGGAATGCCTGAAACTCAGAAGACTTATTTCTAGCTCTCCGTAAGTGTACTGAGAGTGGATTTTTTCCTGACACATTGGACTTATGCACCACTCTCTAACTGAAGTAAAATTCTAGCTAACGCTACCATAGCATTGTTATGTCTATTGTGTTTTATTGGTTTAGCGTGAAGTCCTATATGCTTAATTCAAAAGCTGTTTGATGCCCCCCCCCCCCACACACACCCACACATACACACATAAATCAACAAAAAATACATAAAATACATAAATTAACGTCTGTGACATTTTCTATACTGTCAAATTTTTCTGCTGCTAAAATATCCTTTGTAATTTTGTGAAGATTTTTGTTTAATAGCACTATTAAGCAGTAAGAAGACTTCAAACCATCCTAGATGACTAGATGGTTATGGACATATTCCAAAAAAATTATGTAAAGCAGAAGTCTTTTTTATGACTGGCTGACTTTAGGAATAGGTCCTAACCTATGTTATTTTGTCACAGTAATGAAAGTAGCATTGAAGTATATGAAAACTTGTTAGATATGTACATATGTACACCCTGATCAACTGACAGGCAAGAATTAAATTCATGTTTGTAAGGTTTTTATACATAATTAAATTTTTATACTTGTTTTTATCTTGTTGATTCCAGTGAAGATTTAGGTTAAGAATTATGTTCTGCTTGGGATACATTAACACCGTTTTCTGTTCTTTTCTTGTCTATACAAAGACAGGTTGAGTGATTAAATGTAGTTTGTTTTGAACAAAGGCAAAGTTATTTTATTTTATTTTCACAATCAATAATATTTTAACAACAGATATTACATATTCATACAATCCAGATAGACTGAATGACCTCTCCTTATTTATAATATTACCTTATGTTCCAAAATATTTGCCATATATATTATAGATCCCATGTAAAAGAGTAGGCAGTAGTGAAATTGTATAAGATTGTGTGAAACATTTTTGTATTATTTGTGTTATGCTAGGTACAATCATATGAAGACTTCTATTCTGTTTTACAAAATAAAAATCATTTTTTCATTATTTTAAATAGTGTTTTTTTTATATTGAAACATCACTGCAATAAAAGACTTGCAATATTTTTCAGAACAAGAAATAGAGTAGATACTTTGTTGCAGTAATCTATGAATTTTTTTTTTATTCATTAATGATTGCTGTGTAAATGATGACCACAGGAGAAATAAAAATGGATTATTCTGTTATTTTTCTAGGATTTGCCTTACTGATTACCTTAAACTCATAATATCCATGTTTAATTCACGGTATTATATAACAATGCAGTGTTGCATTGTTAAATATATTATTCCCTAAGCCTCTGAAGAAGGCTGGAAAATATGTTGATGCAAAATGTGTTGACTGCATTTGTTATTTGTGTTTAATAATGGAATGTACAGTATTTGCAACGTAGACTCTAGTTTGATATGACAAATATTTATTTCCTGATTGACTGACACACACCTTTAAACACGTTGTTAACCAAAAAGAAAACCTTCACCGTAGGAAAACGAGAGAACTCAGATGAAACCCCATGATAGGGAAAGCATACAAACTATATATAAAAAATCAATGGTAGAAAGTAACCCAAGGCTAAATGGATAGCATAGTTTTTTGTGTATCCTTATTAGTGAGTTTAAGCTCAGTTTCAAATTCAAGTTGAAATTTCCTCCTTGTGTTTATGAGAGGGGGGCGGCATGGTGGTGCAGTGGTTAGCACTGTTGCCTCACACCTCTGGGACCTAGGTTTGAGTCCGCGCCTGGGTTACATGTGTGTGGAGTTTGCATGTTCTCCCTGTGCCGTCGTGGGGTTTCCTCCAGGTACTCCAGTTTCCCCCCACAGTTCAAAGACATGCTGAGACTGATTGGAGTCACTAAATTGCCCATAGGTGTGCATGTGTGACTGACTGGTGTGTGAGTGTGCCCTGCATTAGGCTGGCCCCCTGCCCAGGGTTGTTCCCTGCCTCATGCCCATTCCTTCCAGGATAGGCTCCGGACCCCCCACAACATCAGATGGATGGATGTTTATTGAGAGAGTTTTTTCTGGTATTCTGTCAGGAATTAAAAATCTAATGTCTTTCAGCTAAATTGGACTACATCTGAATTATCAGCAAGAGATTTCTGTGTCATTTCAATGAGTCCTATCTATAAATGTATAATATAATAAGGGGTGGCATAGTGCTTGAGTGGGGTACACAGTTGCCTCACACTTCCAAGTTTGCTTTTTTCCTGTTTACTTGTTTGTTAGTCAAAAGCTATTTAATAAGGAGTCTAGCAGGAAGTAAAAGGCAAATTACAGTTATTTTTCAGGGAATACATGTCAGGCATCAGGTATGTTCTTTGTTTTCGTTCCTACCGCATTCCAGTCGCAAGGAATTTTTGACTTGAGTGCAAGATTACCATTTTCTGACACGTTTATAACCTTCCTTTTTTAAATAGTCTGAGCAGGATACGTAATAATATAAACCAGATACAAGATGCCAGTCAAATAAAATGGTAGATACAGGTGTACATGAGGGGAAAAAAAGCCTGTCACTGGATCCAATTACTGTATTTTATCCGTATTCACTCCTTATTTTTCTAACTTTGTGTCAATGCAGGCATCAAATCATACATTTCAGAATCTATAATGTCATCCCAAAAGAGTGAGACCAGACAGAACTCCTGAATAAAGTATCTAAATTACCTCTCAGTTATATACTTTGCTTATTTAAAGTAGGTAATTAAACGTGAGGGATAGTGAAGGGTAATTCTTCATTTACTTTGTCTTCCTTATAGAAAGACAACAAAGTAAAACGACCAAATGGAGCTATGCAAATATCTGGTCACATGACAATTTACATGTCAGCATTAATAAATGTTTCAGCCTACACCACAGCTGTGTGGTCCACATACAGCCTTCTAAAGTGTATGTCTGCATCACAAGGGGGGATCTGGGCTGGCTACTTACTCTGATACAGTATTTTTACAATTACATTGAGTAAACTTTAATAGAAATGTGTGCTACAGCTCAATAATAAACGACAAGCTTAAACGTTAAAAGCCTACTCTATATGTGTTTTATGGGCCAAGGTTTCTCATTATGGTACTTGACTGACGCATTTAGGGAAAACAAATTATATATTTTCTTTGTTAGAACTGTCACTTGGAATGATAAGAACATGTCACCAAATGAATGTGTAATTCTGATGTGATTTGAACACTTTTAGTAAGACACCATGTACTACAGAATTTCAACCTCAAACCATTCAGCCACTGAAAGGCTGACTTGGCATTTTCAACACTACTCACAGTGTTTGGCAAGCTACTTGTAAAATGTAATGAGCTAATCTATCAGTTACTCAACAATAAATTAAGCTTCACTACACAAAAGCTACCACCCTTAGAAATATAGCAAGCTAAGTTACACAAACATGGCAAAAGTAGCTTAACTATATCAGAAGCTACTTCACATTGTCCCAACCTAATGCTAGATCAGTGCAAAATGAGTCAGATACACTGGCTAAGATATTTATTAAAGAACAACCCATGATTAAACACAATGTAGACATTATGTTATGTGAAGCATCCAGACATAAATAAAAGCATAGTTTTTGGAATAAACAAACAAAAAAAAGTTATTGACCTACTACTAGGTAAATCAGTACTCTAGTAAACAAACTATTTAGTACCAAATGAAAGCTACTGTGTAGTGTTTGAGGGACAAGACATGGCTATAGGTTTAAATCAATTTCAAATTTCTAGGGAAAAGAAAGACCATATTAACAGCTATCTTATTTCCTTGGGGCCTCCCTTAACGAGTAAACTTGTTCAGACCCCAATTAAACAAGTCAATTGAAGTTACAAATGAACTTTGTGTTTAAGAACCATGTTAAACTCTGTTTATGGATGACATGCAACACCATGATTAATAAGCATGGATCAGAGAGTGATCACTGGGACAATAGCAAATGAACTGGTCCAAACTGAAATGAAAATCAAAGTCCTGAATTACATGTTTTAGTGCTAAAAGGATGGGATAGAAGGGGGTGGGCGAGAGAGAGAGAGGGGTAATGGTGCATGGGTGGGCTCTTATTATTCTAACAAGTGTTTGTTTACATGGCACAAGAGAAGCTTTTCAAAAGTGGCATCAGAAAGGTGGTTTCTCTTTGGTCTGAAAATATTATTTCCTAGGCTAAACAGTCTTTCACAGGCTGCACTTGCTGGGACCCCTCTGTTGTATCTATACTTTTTACTAATTAAGTTGGATGCATCATCAAATTGATAAAGTTGGATTCATTTTCATTACATTTTAATTGTTTATTTATTAACTGATTTATTAATTAGTTAAAGCCCAGGACAGAATTTGGGCAAAATTTACAAGTAAATAAATGCTGTAGCGCGGAGGTACCGGCATGCAGTGGCATGTTAACCTGATGCCAGTTTGTAAATACTGTAGTTCTCAGTAATCGCTTGTGTCATTATAAATCTGCTGTGTGTTTTGTCATGTATAGTCGTTAACGTTAATTGTTGTACTTATTGTGCGTGCACCCACCGTGTGTATGAGGAGTAAACGGGACGATGCACATGGTGGGCAGTGCGAGTGTGTGGCTCGTAGTAACATGGGTGTAATAAATGCTATTTGGTGATTAAACCCCTCTCTAAAACTGTCTGCTGTTTAATTATTGCGAGAATGGTTCGGTGGTAGTATACTGTGTGCGGGCGCGCGAAAGTCAGCCTGTTTGTTTGCCTGGTGCCGCTGAGTCACGTGACAGCCAGGAGTGGCAATCGAGAGCAGCAGCGCTTACACAGACAGCCGCAGTACATTCAGGACAGAAATTGAAACTGAAGTATCGATCTCATGATGCTGCTATACGCATGCGTGTTTCGATAGACAGGTAGTAGAAGCAGAGTACAAGGTTGCGCATGAGCATGAGTCTGATTGTTGCGTTTCAAAAGCAAACTGCAGTGGAAACATCTGCTTTTCTCAGACATGTACTGGAAATTGTAGCTTATATGGACGCTACTTGATAAAAAAAATAACGTAACTACTGGAAAGTTATTTGATTCAGAAATCAGCGACGCTACAGGCAAGCTACTAGAAAATGTAGTTAAACTAATAGCTTCGCTACATGTAGCGGCGCTACCGCCCATCACTGACTACTCAGGTACAGATTTTGCTGATGAAAAGCAGATTATGACGGCGATTCAAAAAACAGTAGCAGAATGCTTACAAAACTGACTTATATCCCTATTTTATTGTCTGTAAAAAAGTGGGATATTGCAAAATATTATGCCCGTTTGTATTTTCCATTTACACATTGGTAGTCTAATGGTTTCAACTAATGTTTTTCAGTAATTTTTTTAATGGGTGTAGTATTTACTGGTAATTCCCCCATAAGATTTTTTTATGTTCATGGCTTAGAGAATTGTTTAAGATTGCAAGGATCTTTAGCAGGAAGTACTAAGCAAACTATCACTATTTCAGGAAACAACTGTCAACATTCCTGTCCCATGACACTGTCAACATTCTTGTACTTTGAGGCTTTCATTACATGATAAATTTACATTATTAAAATCTGCCCAAAATGAAATATATAATTGAAATTCTATTTTTTGAAGTTAAAATTTACTTTTATTTACAATGATTAGTCATAACATGAAAACCAGCAGTTAAATATTGTGCAGGTCCCCCTCATGCTGCCAAAACAGGTCTTACCCGTCAAGGCATGAAGGCTTGGATTCCACAAAACCTCTCAACAGGAGGGATTCTAGAATTTTTTTTAATAAAGTGGTACAGGAGCCAAGCAAGCACCGGTTTGGGGGGGGGGGGGGTCAGAAAATTCTATTATAGATAAATATAGCATTGGAAATTGGCTTAGAACATGACAATGACAAATGTAATGACATTTTAAATATATGAAAATCATTACCCATCCCTAATGAACGAAAAAAAAACATCACATAGGCGTTAATGTGTACATACCATGTAGTTTGCATCATATCTCACCTCCCGTTTGAAAAAATGTGGTACAGTGTGATTCCACATCCAAAATCAAGCAGCTATTGACTGTGCTCTGATCCAATGGCATTGAGCATTGTTAAATTTACAGGCAGAGTTTGGCAGTGAAGTTGTCAGATTCACTGCACTCTACCAAAGGTATAAGAGAGTCACCGTAGGCCAAACATATTCACTGGGGGGCAATCATATATTCACTGGGGGTGACCCCATGGCTGGCATCATCCCTTTAAACATATTTCTGCCTCTGAAGGTGTCCTGTGGTATCTAGCACAAAGATGTTAGAAGCAGAATCTTTTTTAGGTGTGAAGGGGGTCCAATATCTTGCTGAAAGAAGCCACTACCTTCGGGGAATGCTGCTGCTGTAAAGGGGTGTACTTGGTCTGCAACAATATTTAAGTAGGTGATACCTGCCAAAATAACATCCACATGAATGCAAGGACCCAAGGATTCCATTGCCTGAAGCTTCACACTGCTTTCACCAGCTTGCCTTCTTCTCATAGTGCATCCTGGTGTAATCTCTTCCTCAGGTGCTCTGACACCTTTCAATCATAGCCAGTATTAATTTTTCAGCAATTCCTGCTACAGTTGCTCTCTTGTGGTATCAAATCCAAAGCCACCATATGAGCACTATAATGGGCAAATCATATCGGTATATTGCTAGTATCATACTAGGCCTTAAGCCCCTACTTACCTTAGGCTGATCAAAAACATCCTCATTTTAGTCACAGGTGAAACAGACTGAAACGCTAAATAAGGCAATGCTTAAGCTTAAGCGCCCAAATGAGTTTATTATGAAACTATGAAAAGGGTGTAAAACGGATCAGTGTTTCCTATTTGTAAATCATAATCATGAGAAAGAAATTTGTAGATGGCACATTTTGGATATTGTGACACAATTTGCACACATGGTGTAACTGGTTCCTTGTTCCTAGTACAGGTCATATTTTATGGTTACAAAACTTGTTTTACCAAATATATAGTTACCAAACCTGTTTGTATTATGCTGGACTATACAGAAAAAAATACACTTTCTAAATACATTCATAGGATTTTATACCAAAATCCCAACAATGAATTTGTGGTAATAAAAGATAAACTACTGTACTTAATGTATTTTATATCTAATTAACATGTGAGAAATCATTGTCTCCTGTTTATTCTGTCTGTTACAGATGGCTTTGTAACTTGAATTTCCACTAATAAGCAAGGGCTATAATCAGACTGTGGATCAGCCTCACATGGAGTGGCATGGTGGTACAGTGGTTAGCATGCACTCCCTGAGTCATCATCTGGGTATTCCGGTTTCCCTTCATAGTCCAAAAACATGGGGAAGTTCATTAGCATTACCAAATTGCCCATAGGTGTGACTGTGCCCTAAATTGAGTTGCTCTGTCCTGGACAAACAGTTACAGAACATGGATGGATTAGGCTCTCGTGCTTGTGCCCATATGTGCACCCATGTAGTTCATATACTCCAGTTCTCTTCCATTTGTTTTTACTTGATTTTCCATTGTGCTAGTAGTTAAACTTTGTCACCCAGTCTAACATTTATAATGGTTGTGCTAATACTGTAAATGTTCCTTCATGAGCATTGTTATTATTTTTTTTCATGATCCTTCCATTTTCTAGGCTCTAGGGTATGTAGATTTCAGCAGTTACAGCAAATTATGCTTTCTTTGTTCTCAAGCAAAAAAATGGCATGGTATTATACAAAGAATATCAACATGTCTAACAAAAGAAAGTATGCACCCTTTGGTCCAGTCAATTTGAAATACATGTTGTTTATTATTAATATGGTGCTGTTTCGCAGATTTCCAGGTATCATTGTGAAATACACACACAGGTGGGCCCATCCTCAGATTTTTTCACAAATAAATGATACACTGCATTGTGAAACTTTTACTACAAGAAAATATTACAAATATGGAAAACAAATGTACCTGAATGTTTATAGTACTTTATAGCTTGTAATAACATTATTTAGGCACAAAGGCTGAAGCTATTGGTTTTGAAGACATATCAGGTCTGTATTTAGTGCATTGATATTCACATTCTGTTAACTAATGTAATGGCCTCTCTTGATTATGTCCTAATAAGCTAAACAATAGCCACTTGTCTGCCTTGTCTCAGGTCAGTTTGTGACCGGTTTAATGCATTGTCTGCTCTTTATTTCAATCCTCTACACTGTGTCACAACTGAAAAATCAGAATCTTTAATAAATATTTATTTTTATGCTTGTAATGGCCAGAAATGCACGGCTAACAGTTGAAAAGAAAGAAATGAAAAGAAATGTTAAGTTAAGAAGGATTTTCTCATTGCCAAATAGGTAGAAAGTATATGTTTCTAAGCATGGAGTGACATACTGTTTACAGAGAAAAAGGTTGACTGTGTGGGCATCATTAGGTCCAATCACTCAAGGCCTGAGTATTTTAGCCCCGATGCCAATTATCTTCATTCAAAAGAAAAAAAAACAAAAAATTAAGCCCCAGGTAAATTTGACCTTTTCAATAGCTAGAAACTCCCCTGCTTAGCCATTTGAAAACCACTGCTAAAGTCACCCCAGTGCTTGAAGGAACCATTAAATACACTCATTGACTTAACCACTAGCATACCATATTTGGTTAATAAACATGTAATCCATCCATTTTCTGTAACCACTTGTCATATTCAGGGTTGCGGGGGTCTGGAGGGTCTATTCCAGAAGCTACGAGAGGAAGGTTGGCAATAACACTGGATGAAGAACCAGGAACCAACTAATAGCAGAGCACACCAACAGCTAATTTGGTAATGCTAATTGTTTTTGACCACTGTCACTAAAAATAATGACCTTTTATGTGAATCATAAATATTGTATACTAGAAATGTGTGTTTTTCACAGAATATTCCAGCAGATCATTTGAAGGTTAGGGCCCCCAGTGAAAAAGTTTTTTAAGTATAGGTTCTTTATTGATGTAAAACACACGAAATTACAAAGATATAAGCCCTACATTCAGTAAAATCTATATCAAATGCACCATTAGTGCCATCAATGTCAAATGTGTCATTTGACTTATATGGCATTTATTGATGTAAAATACATATCAAATAAATGTTTTGTCAAACGCATGTTCAATATTGATTTACAATACATATTAAATGAATGTTTTGAATGAATGTTTTAATTTTATGCATTCTTTGAATGAACTCAATTGAATCATGGACAGCGCACATACTGACAACTGAAATTAGTATTTTGAAAAGGAAACAGCCTTTTTCAGTTGATGCTTTCACTTTGTGCTCTGAGAACATAGTTGAGCTAATCTCACTGAATTTTCTCTAAACAAGTAACTGAATGTAGAAATATCATGCATGTATTCTGAATAATATAAAAGGAATATAAAGTTTTATTTAGAAACAAGCAATAAACATTTCCTACTGAAGCCAAACGCTACCACATATGCTACAATGTGAACTTAATGTAAAAGTTTAATGTTTTTCCTTTAGGCTTTTCTTTTGAGTGCCTTTCATGTCAAGTGTGTTTTTTAATGAATAAAGATACACTGGGGACCAGCATGTGGCTCAGTGAGCCCCTCAGTGCCTGTGATTAGAAGGTCAGTGGTTCAAGCCTGGTTTCAGCACATCTCTGGGTACTCGAGTAAAGCCCTTCACCCCCAGTTCCTTGAGTGCCACGACAGTCTGCACAATCAAGCTCATTCTAAAGTGGTGGAGGTATAAAGAGAATATCCCAACAGGGATCAATAAAAAGTATCAATTATTATATATGTATCCATGTATATGAATACAATGGGAAATCTTTATATATAGGAGTATATCAAAAAGGAAACATAATAAAAATAAAATAAAATATGAAACATACATGAACTTGGCTTGTTTGTTGTTTCTTAATATACACACACTCTATATTTGCTCTCACCGTGTGTGTGTGTGTGTGTGTGTGTGTGTGTGTGTGTGTGTGCGGGTATACCTTACCTTATAGGGACACAATGTCCCCACAACGTGATGAATACTTGTTTTTTTCCCTTATTGGGACCAGGAAACTCAATTTAATAAAAATCTATGACTCTATGAAAAAACTAAAAATGCTCTCTTGTATTTTGCTTGGTTACTTATGATTATAGATAGGGCTGGGTAGTGGTTAAAGTTGTCATAATTAGCATTTTTCCATAGAAGTGAATGAGCATAATGATATGTTTACGCAACGTGTGTGTGCACGCGAGTGTGTGTGTGTGTGTGTGTGTGTGTGCGTGCGTGTGTGTGTGCGTGCGTGTACATGCATGTGTGAAATTAAAACCAGTGTAGCATCCAATCTTGTGAAGCATGCAAAATTGTCAGTTCTCAGAATTATATCTTCGGAACTGTTTCAACATGCCACACTCCCAAATTCTGAAAGGTGAAACACAATCTCTAAAAGTCATGTCTACTTTACTATAAGTATATGATCAAATTACTGTGAACTTTCCAGGTGACTCTAGATTCTGCTCCTGGCGAAAAAAAACAATTGGCCTTTTATCCTGCATTATTTTGTGTAATTATAGTAAGGAAATAGAAAAGCATTCAATTTGACTTTGTAATATTTAATTTTGCATCATGCAACATGAAAGGAAAATGTAGTTTTTTTCCCCCAACACACTTTGTTATTTGGCACTGTTTTTGCCCTGGAATAACACATTTTGAACATAAAATATAAATTGATAGTTTTTTGGCTCAAATATATGCAAAACAGGAATCATATTAACAGGGTAAATTTACTTTAAATAAGAATTTAAATACTTTTAAATCAGAATTATGCACTTTTTATGTATTTTAAATTGAATTATATGCATCTATATGAACCATTTTTTTCAGTTAACTGATATGTCATATTACAAGGTCAGCATTTACAGTTATGGCACTAATCTTAATAAACCAATAAACTGACATGAATGAATATTGACAAATATTTAAAATATTTTGTTGACCTCAGTGAAGTACCTAGATTTAGGTTTCACTAAATATTAAACCATACGCAGGATGAGTAATGAATATAGGGACCAGACTGGAAGCACAAACCGTAACAAGAAAAAATAAAAAATGCCATATGAGCAGATCAGTGTTTAAATGTTTAATTGATTTATATACATAAACCTACGAATTTTCTTAAAAATTGGTGGTAATTAATTTTTCATGCTCTCAGAAAATTGTTTTCAGACTCAGGTACTCATTTGAAGTGAAAAATGTTGACTTCACATGTTCTGTATTGTTTTTTAATTTAATGACAAGTCAAAGACAGGGTGTGTACTTGAATCACAATTATATTTCAAATTCCAAGTACTATAACTTAGAACTAATTACTCAGGACTGAGGCAATATTCTATTAAGGTAGGGTAGTGCATTCATTGCGCGCATTTTATTACAGCTTAGTATCTATAGCGCATAAATTAACAACAGCTCTGAGCTCTAGGAGGTGGGCAGGACCTTAAGGCTAACCAGTTTATAATTATAACAATTGCGTTGACACCTGGTTTCTGTTGTTATTTTTTTACTTTTTCCTTTTCTTAATGCAAACATCAATAGGCATTGTATAGTTTATTGTTATGCACACATAAAATGTTTAAAAGTCTGAACATATTTAATGCTTAACAGTAATAATAAGTAATAACAGCAATAGCAGCTTATTCAACAAGCAGCCTGAATGGTAATTTCAGGAGACACATTTTTAACTTTTGAAGCCAAAGACAGAAGTTAAAGGAAGAGGAAGGTCTGTGGTTCAGTGGGTTAGGATGCTGTGCCTGTGAACAAAGGTCACCAGTTTAAGTCTTGTATTCACAACTGGACTCTTGAGTGAGGCCCAAACATCCAGGTGCTCCAGGGACCGGCTTATCCTGCATTGCCAATGGCACGTGGATAAAAGCATCTGCTAGGTAAGTGAAATGCAAATAATAAAATCTGCAACACCTTGTTAAGATCACCGTTCATCCAAGCAGGATTATAAAAAAGTGAATATTATATAACTACTTTAACACACTGGTGAGGGCTTAGTGATGAAAAAGTTTGGTTAAACCTATGATAAACCTTATAACGACAAAATAAGCCATCTCAGTTTGGACTCGATCAGACCTGACAAGGAGTTTAAAATATAAATCAGTACAGAATACATCAGTGTCACATCCATTTATACTTGAGGTGTGGCAGGGTAGCTCAGTGGGTGACCACAAGAAAAGAATATTGGTTATCCCTCAATGATCAGTTATGACTTCAGGAAAGAATACTGGCATATCCTGTCTTTAATGATAATCTTCTAAAATTCTGTCATTAAGTGATTAGTGCAAATCAGGAAGGAAACTGAAAGAACTGTTAAAAATGAACATAAATAGTACCATAGGTTCTTCTCTCCTTGCATACCAGTATACACGGATTTCAGTTTATCTTTTCGATTTCCACCAGCAATAAGGCCCCAATGAACCATCTGTTTTAAACCATGTTCATTAGTCAATCAACTGCAATACTCATGAAAGTTAACCTTTTAATTGTGAATAATAATTAAACATTGAATAAGCACATGATAACACTGACAATGACACTTAACATCAATGTAACAACATACCAAATTAAATGCCCACATAATCTAAACGGCTTTCTTTGAGTAGGTTGATTATTTAAAATGCTTTGTCAAACAAAGAAAACAAATTAACTAGGCATAGATGAACAAACCTAGTAATTAAAAAATGAAGAATAGTTATGATGTGTGGAAACAAACCAATAATAGTATCGTTGTAAGCCTTGAACATGTAATTTACATTGTCTAAGACATACTTCATCACATAATTTAACACTACTTTAAATGCTTTTAAATACTCTCTTGAACAGAGCATAAAGTCTACTAAAATAACTTTTAGAATATCTGTAACTGGTTGTCCTTGCAAAAGAAACAAAATTCATGTCTTTGAAGATTTCTCATTGACAATGGATATTTAAAGTTATTTAAATATCTTCATTTATTTAAAGTTCTTAGTTTTTGTTTACAGTGCAACTCTACAATAAGTAACTCTTGTGATTTTAACTTGACGTGATAATTTTCATCTGCAAGGTTGCTGAAAACAGAAACGCACAAATAAATGCCTCAAATACCCTATAAGGCTTCCCATCACTCTCTACAGCTGTAACTTTTTTGCTGTTCACCAAGTGGCTATCTATCCTATGTGTGCTCCCATGAGAAACAGCAAATTATGAAGAATGAATCTATCAGTCTTTCACCACTGGGACTTTAGTGTATTTACTGTAAGTGTTAGATAAAAATAACTGGATTCTTCTGCTGAAGTACCGTTTATTGTTTCTCTAACTGTATAATTAGTTCTGTGTTTGCACTGATTATTAAATGATCATGGAAAATAAGATGAAACAGGGACACTTTAAGGGAAATACTAAAATGAAGGAAGACGTATTTTATAATGACAAGATCAGGTAGAAGAAGAATGGGTGGAAGAATCCAGAATCTATGTACATACATCCATCCATCCATCCATTTTCCAATCCGCTTATCCTACTGGGTTGCGGGGGGTCCGGAGCCTATCCCGGAAGCAA
>JAABNY020000119.1:13628957-13641208 GCA_015164015.2 Brevimyrus niger | reverse complement strand
TATATTAGGGCTGTCAAAATTAATGGGTTAATGAGGATTAATCCATCATCATGATTAATCTGATTAAAATGTTTAATGCAATTAACCTATCTGTAGCACAAAATGATTTAAAATCCTTGAAATGTCTCTGTCAACCCATTTCAGGCAGTTTTAGTGTGTTCCATTTGTCCCTGGAACTTGTATTCCGAGTTGGATTCTGGAATTTTGAAGCCAGAAGTGACAAAATGCACTCCTGTTTCTCGGAGATCCGAGAAATATCTCAGAGCAGTACAGAGGATCCCAAGTTCCGAATCCAAGATGGCTGTGCCCTTTATCAACAGAAGGGGAAGTTGTAGTTTTATACTGTTTAAGCACTACTTCTCATTTGTGGCTCATTAAATCGGTCGCACACCCTATACCGTCCAACTGATATTGCTAACAATGGCAATTAACCGGGCTAGAATTGGACTTCAGGATTAGTTGGATTACTTCTTGGATTTACGGTAGTTTGGGCTAATTGAAAGCGAATGAAGATAAAGACCATTTAAACTGAGGTACCTTAAATCTGACAAGTTGTCCAGCTAAGCTAAAAATTCTTGCTTTTTGATATGGGTCCATAATTATTTGCACTTCTGTGGCAGATGGAATGCATCCCACTTGTGTTCAAGATGTTTAATAAACATGTTAAATGCATATATATATTCCCTTTTTTCTTGAGTCTGTTTGAATGTGATTAATATAGATTAAAAATGAGTGATATTTAATCGTGATTAATCTAAATTAATCCACAGCAACCTTGTGATTAATCTGATTAAGAATTTTAATCATTTGACAGCACTAATATATATACTTACATAATAATATATATAACTGTTTTTATTTACATTATTCAGAGTCATCCAGGATAGGTGAGTCGTTATTAGTCTATGCTGTTGCCAGTGCTGTCTCAGACAGTTAATTGTGATTTTAAAATAAAATTTTATACTATTACTTCAGGGGATAACTAATTAGCTCACTAAAAGTATAATACAGTAATGACTCATTCATCCTAAAAAAAAGATTGAGAAGCAAACGATTGCTGTCATAACTGTTACTTCACCTGTCACTGTAGTAGGAGGAGAGGAGAGCGCGAATCTCAGTGGACACAGTATTATCCTGGAGCAGGAGTCCCTGGCACGACTGAGTAGACAGGGGGTTCACTGGGCAGGCACAGTGCAATGCAAATGCGGATGGGCGAATCGGTACACAGAACAGGCAGGAAAAGAAACAGGTGACAAACAGAAAAGGTGACAAACAGAATGAGAGTTTATTGTAATGAAGGTAAGGGGAAAGAAAATATGAATGGTAATTTATTTTAAAATGCAAAATGAGTTAGTAATATATATGCAAATGAGCAGTGGGAGTGCATAATGCCAGATTTCATAATTAAAATTAATATGTAGATCAATAAACATAACAAATTTAAACAATATGTAAAATATAGAGGAACCAAAATTAAAAATAGATGGGTAATAGATAAAAAAATTAGATACAGTAAACAGGACAGATGGTCACAGGTCAGAATGTGGGGAAAAGAGAAAGGAGAGAAGCCGTGAGATCAATCAGTATCATCCCCAATTCAGCCACAATAAGTAACCAGGCCACAGCTGACATGCTTTAAGTGTTACTTCACAAGAAAGGCCCATGCATTTATTAGAGAAGGAACATTTTAATCAATAAAGAAGGAAAAGTGATCAGCCGGTTTGTACACATGATTTTAGAGCAGGTACTTACTGTATGATTCTTTAAATCAGATTTCAAACTTGTAGTCTGTGGGCCCATGTATTGCCTGTGACAGTTTCATATGGCTCCTCATGTGTTCATAATATATATGTAAATATATATGTAAAGATGTTGGATCACAAATCAAATGTTCACTTTATACATTTTAGTTTTGCTGTTTGCTGGATGTTTTTTCCCCCACATAACAATCTGACTTTATTAGTCTCATTGGTCTCTTATTAGTATTCAAACTGAACTATGTATTTTCTATAAAAAGAAATTTGTGTTTGCATGTATGCTAGCTTGTAACAGCAAATGTGACCCTGTCCTTGCCAAAATGTTTCTTTTGAAGCATAAAATTAAATTGTCCTGAAGGATAGACAGTTTCTAAAAAAGTAGATAACTTATTTTTATGTTTACTTTAATTCTTTACCGCTACCTGCCAGACCTAGAAGGAAAAAGTACTAGTCCTTGAGGAATACAATCCCAAGGGTCACTACTACATTGAAGTTGCAGAGGAATAAAGTAGGTACAAGGGAGAACAGAGGGAGAAATGAGTCAACAGAGTTATTTTGGCTAATGCAATTGAGAGTAGCTATATGGTCAGCAAATTCAATGCAAAAACAGGCAAACCATTTTCAGATGGACAGTCCCAGAAGGGACCCTATTTTCCCACTGGCTGAAAAGGCAACACAAAGTGGTTTTTCTAGTCTTGTAAAAACGCATTATTAATTTTCACCCCATGCACACACGTTGTCAAAATAGCAAATTATTTTGCAGCCACGATTTTGCATTTTTTAAATGAAGCGTGGCTGGCTGCATTGTCGGTGTGTTGCTGTTTTAAGACAGCAAAATGACATTTTGCTTTTGACCAACGAAAACCACATCTAAAGTCAGTGTTGCATTGTTAAATGGTATTTAAGTGACATGTTTTAGAGTCGTTCAGGTGCATGACTCTCATCATTGACGCGGGAGGAGGTTCACTAATTTAATTTACATATGTTTTATTATAGAGTACATATAGTCCTTTAACATGATCATACTGTTCAATGAAACTCCAAAAGAAGAACAATATATATTAAAAAAAGAACAAACCAAATCATTAAAAAATCTTTCGAGTTCATTATCAGAATCAGTCATATACTGTAAATGTACTGAAAATGCATTTCAAATATGTAGGTACGTGAGGTAGAACATTACCATACAGCCATCAGATAGTCACGGCATTCTTTGTGGCTTGTATGTAGCATACCACTGCCATGCATGATGGATGTCTTTTAGACATAGAGGACACATGAGGACATGATATGCTCAACTGCATCAGCTAATACCAACAAAGGAGTGTACGCCAGCAGCTATATGGGCAATTATTTACATTTTTTGAGTCTATTCTTAATTTTGCAGACCCAAAATTAAAATAAAAAAGCATAAATTACATGCCTGTTCCCAGCCACTGTTCCTTCAGCAACGAGCTTCTGTTTTTCCTGTTTTCTGACAAAATATACTGCTTTCAGCACTGCTTTCTGGCATCTATTGATATCTTATGCCACGCTTGCTTCACCTAATAAGGCATATGTGGAACAGTGGTACTCCAATAGATGCTCACCTCGCGCATGAGCATGTCTGTTTCCTCGAGTGATTAGCGATCTGGCTTGTTTGGCAAATGTGCCATGATAATAGCAATCTGCTGTAGCTCAAGCACCACTGCCTTTTAAAGGTGAGGTGACTCACCACTCCAGTTGCTTCATTGCATGTTGCATCCAGAACGTGCCTCTGAATTATTAGGTGAGTTAGGACAGCATTTTCGCAAAGTCTGTTTTGTCCACATTCAAAATAACGAAATGGATTTGGACATGCCCATAAATGTTCGTCGTGCTTTGTGCTTTACACTTTGCATTACATCATCAAAATACAGCCCAAACACTGCATACTGCATGATGTTGGTATTACTTTTCCTGACATATTGGTCTTACCTCATGTACAGTGGCAGGGTGAATAAGTGAATTGTTAAATAACAGTAATAACTGGTGGTACATCAAAGTGCAAAAATCCAGGGCTATTAATTGGCACTTGACAAGAGAACTGACTTAAATGATATTAATTTTATTTGTCAATGGTATTTATGATTAGTATGAGATGAATTGCAAGTGTGTGTACTGATTTGCCCTGGGATAATCTGAAACAACCACAAATGATACCCAATGATTTAGAGAAAAATTGGTCCAATCAAGGGAAAGGTGGAGGAATAGAACATAAATCCTTATCTGCTGGTGTGGTACCTTTGGATTGGAAGCATGGTAATATAACTCATATATTAAAAAAAGGGAATAATCCAGCAAACTATATGCCGATCAGTTTAACTT
Source organism: Brevimyrus niger (assembly GCA_015164015.2). Taxonomy (NCBI): domain Eukaryota; kingdom Metazoa; phylum Chordata; class Actinopteri; order Osteoglossiformes; family Mormyridae; genus Brevimyrus; species Brevimyrus niger. The sequence continues at coordinate 13,637,105 of JAABNY020000119.1, read as the reverse complement.
GCATAACTGGAAAAGTAATCCGATTGAAATTAATCCAAGTGAAAATGGTAGAATAACTGGATTCAAATAACATTCTGAGGAATAGCCAACATGAATTTAAGAGAGGTAGGTCATGTTTAACTAATCTACGTTCCTTGAGAAAGCTACAAGAGAAATTGATCACAAAAAGGCCTTCGATGCGATCTACTACTGTCCCCCCCGAACAGCTCTTGCGCAAGCTCAAAGCTGCAGGGATTTTAGGAACTTGTAGAAGCTTGGATTTAAAAACTGGTTAACAGACAGGAAGCAGTGGGTAGTTCTTAGAGGCACAATGTCACAGTGGGCCTGTGTTCATAGTGGGCTACCCCAGGGTTCAATTTTAGAACCACTATTGTTCCTAATTTTTAATAATGTCATTGACACCAATACATACAGTAAACTGTTTATATTTGCAGACGACACCAATGTGAGTGGTGAAGCAGATATTGAATTAGCAGCAGAGAGGCTACAATGGGATCTGAATTTAAATAGTCACTGGGCAGATACCTAGCAGATGAAATTTAGCATAGATTAATGTAAGGTAATCCATGCAGGGAGCAGAAATATAAAGTACGGATATTTTATGGGTTCCACTGAAATAAAGACAGCTGATTATGAGAAAGACCTTAGTGTGCATGTTGATGCTTCCATATCCCACTCTCGCCAGTGTGGTGAAGCAATTAATAAGGCCAATAGGATGTTGGGTGTGTGGAGTTTACTGTATGTCAAGGCAGGTGATGCTACGATTATACAATCCCTTAGTAAGACCACACCTAAAATATTGTGTGCAGGTTTGGTCACCATACCTTAAAAAGGACATTGCTGCCTTGGAAAAGGCGCAACATAGGGCTACAAGAATGATTCCTGGCCTTAGAGGAATGTTTTATGAGGAGAGGTTAGCTGACATGAATCTGTTCAGCCTCGAGCAAAGGAGACTAAGGGGGGGACATGATCCAGGTATATAAGATTTTAACAGGTCTGGATTCTGTTCAGCCAAATGGCAACTTCAATATTAGTTTAAATACTAGAACTCGTGGCCGTAGGTGAAAATTAGCGAGAGAACATTTTAAAATGATCTGAGAAAGGACTCCTTTACACAGCGTACAGTTAGAGTATGGAATAGTCTCTCTGTGAGTGTAGTGCAAGCTAAAACCCTGGGTTCCTTTAAATCAGAGCTAGATTAACCAATCTGAGCTATTAGTTAAGTTCTCCACAAACGAGCTTGATGGGCCAAATGGCATACTCTCGTTTGTAAATTTTTTATGTTCTTAATTCCACTGTTGCAATTATTTATCGACAGACACTATGCAGTGAATGCTTATCATTTGAAAGAGTAATGAAGTTAGTCAAAGTAAAGTGCAGTTGTTACAGATCCAGGGTGTTTAGGGGGTGTGTGAGTCAATGGGTTCTGACTGAAAGGTCCCAGGTTCGAGCTTGGTCTTGCCAGATTGGTCACATGTTAACCCCCAGCTATATGGGCACTACATGTGTGGTATGGAGAACAAGATCGGGTGGGCATAAAAGAGAATCTCCCCTTCAGGGACCAAAAAAGGGTCATTCATAATATTGCTACAACACCAACAGCTCCAAGCCTTTTTGGAGGAAACTGACAGAGCATATAGCAATATTTTGTGCTTTACAGAGGTGTGCAGGCTAAGGAGGAGAAGTAAACCTGAAGAGGTTTCCTTGAACTGAGACAGGCATTCAAGGACAGCATGGACGATGGTATGCTGCATGTCTCTGAGCTTAATGTTGAGTGGATAATGGACCTAACCTTTTCAGTTCAGATATTAGCTCAATACATTCAATCTAAATCAGCAGGGCCCAAACCAATCAAAAAAGCTACAGCAGGAGTTAGGCCAGTGATTTTCTGACATTGATGGTTAGGGAAGTGCACTTGTAATTGAAAGATTGGTTTGAATCCCCAACCGGAAGGCACCACTGAGGTACCCTGAGCAAGGTACTGCTCCCCGGGAGCTGCCCCCTGCTATGTCCCATTGTCACATATGGGTTAAATGAGGAAGACAAAATTCACTGTTGTGCACAGTGTGCTGTGGTGTGTAAACACTAAATTCTATTCTAAAATTCTATTCTAAAAATTTCTCCATTGATGTGGATCATGTTCTATGCACGTTTTAAACAGACATAATAGACCTGCATGAAGCTTAAAGCAGTTAAGGGGGCACAAGGAAAAACAGAAAAGGTATTGCACAATGCTGAAGGCATCTTATCAACTGTATCCTAACCGTTGAAGCAGGTCTTGTTGTCTCTTTGGAAAAATACACATTTGTGACAAACTATTCTAAACTGTAAGTTACAATGAATCAAAGTACTGATGCAGAATGACTGATGTCCTTCTCCCGATAATTTTTACAGTGTCCTCTGTCTAATCCCCCTTTGGAAAATGTGACTCATTTGTGTATGCAGAAGCATTATCTTATTTCAGGTAGCAAGCATCAACAAAGATGGCCATGTATAGCTAAAATTCATAGCTGATGAAAAATGGGACCCTTTTTCTTCTAGCAATCATTCAATCAGCCCTCCTAGGAGAAGTCCACTGGGTTAAAGCCCCCAATGTAATTTGAGATTGGGACCAGCTCTAAATACTACACAGGTCAAGAGGCAATTTTAACAATAGGACAAGACCAGACCTTTGAAACCCTATAGTCATACCCTATAGTCAAGCTGACTGTAGACAATTTGTTTAACACATTATATCTGTTTTTTTTTATGGGTGTTTGCTTTCAAACCAGCTTTTCCTCTTCGTTGTTGACAATCCTTCAGCCGTGACAGTTATCATCCAAGAAAAAAAATGACTAGCAGGTCCTTTCAGGGAAAGAATGACTTGATATGTGTACATTGCAAGAATGAATGAATTACATCTTTGACCCAGATAGTCTTATAAATAGCCAATATTTTCCTCCTCCCCCCCCCCCCCCTCTTAGTGTGTGAACATAATGCAAAGACTGTAGACAATATAGACCATGGGCATCACTAATTAGTGCAGAACAAGAACTAAATAACGAATATTAATATATATTCATATATTTTGAACTTATCTGTGTAAGAGCTATTGTCCGATTTCAATTTAAATTTAAATATCAACTAACTGTTATTAACAAATTTTAATATCGACTACCTGACTTTAAAAAATATAAAGCATGTTTATGTGTCTCTAGGCAGTACTGGCATATTTAAACGATATAAAAACAGTTGCTCTTACTCATCTCATGGTATAGCGAGCCCTGCTTTGTCATGATGGCCGTAGGTTTCCGTGGCAATGGCACATTGATTTTCATCAGGTCGTCACAACACTGCTTCCACTGGCCTGGAGGGTAAAGAACATCATATGCATGAAGCATTTTTCTCCATGATGATAAGTACAACAAAACACACAGAGTGAGAAATGGACCATTGTCCCACACGTGCATATTTCAGTACTCATAGAAAGTGCAGTCAGTTAAGCAACAGGAGGAAATAAAAGCTATTCCCTGAAATTATGCAAGAATAAGAAGTAAAAAAACACCCCTAGGCACTATGCTATCTGTTTCTCAAGCATACCTAACGGGATGGACCAATTTTGGATATAATTTCACCACACTGGGTACAATCACAGAAGAAAACAAAGCAAAAGGTAAAGAATAGAATAACCTTCTTCATAATAACAAAAAATGGACACTATTGTATTAAAGAAACAGAAAAAAAATGAAATCAAGAGCACAACAAAATGTAAGTGAAGCAGGAAATAACTCATATGTTTTAAATATGTCTTGTCCTTTGTAGATGTTGAGTAAATGACAGTTGCGAAGGATGAAGGATTGCAAAAAATGTAAACACTGTGGATTACACAGTTTAGAATCACAATATCACCGAGGACACCATTAATACCATTTTCCAATAGACAATATAGCACCATATACGTAATGAAAATGCCCTGGAATGTTAGTAACAGCAGGGAGGGAAGGGAGGGGCTGGGAAGGCATGTCAAATGGGCACATTTTAGGTCTACTTCAGGAAGTCCTGCCATAAATAATAATACCGGCTTCTTAAGCAATGGAAACAAATTTTTAAAGATCTCCTAAATAGCCATTTAATGGGCACTTTCAGCAAACAAAGTTAAAATAAACTGCCATGGCTTTCATAAACCACTTGTTTCTTCAAGTCTATGTGTGAATTAAGCATTACCTATTCATCTATAATAGATTTTACAATTTTGAGGATAAATGTTTTTTTAAATAGTACTATAGTTAAATATATGCAGCATCTGCATTTTAATGGCAACAGTAAACACTAATCTTACAGTAAGCTCCAACTTTTTTGAACTACTGCCAAAGCAAAGATAAAGCAGTTGAACCACACTACTACGCATGAATGGAAAGTTCAAAACAAGTTTTAATCTCAGTCCAGACTGACGTCAAAAAAAACCCTTCTTGTTACTTACATAAAAAAATCCACACTGATTAAAAAGGTTATTAAACCGGACCTGCAACACTTGACTTTCATTGCCATTGCCTTAAATTCATACATCATCTATATGAACACAGCACATGGATGGATGAACCCTAAATTTCCTAGTATTGCATCATTTAATTTATGTTCATGATTAGCCACAATACAATTAAAAAATGAATAATTCTGTTGTGCGACAAGAAGGGCCGACTCTATTACACATTAAAATAGAGAATATGTATTTGTTATGGTTACAAAGGAGTAAATTAGATTTATTGGCTAATTATAGATTATTATGAGTTTAATCCAAAAAAGAATATAGCAGTCAATATCTGCTCCACCTTTAAAACGAAATACTAAAACAATATATGAAATTATCCAGTTGATTCATGGTTTTGTATTCATAAATTTTTATCATCAATATATAACTCAAGTTGTCACATAACTCCAATTGTACAGTTGTTTGTGTAAATACTCTGCGGCTATCAAATCTGCACATGAGTCTTGTTTGAGGAAAACCAGTTATAAATTGCTCCAACTTTTTCTCAGTGTGTTCTACATGTAACTAGGTCTGGAAATGCATTATGAGAACTTTTATGCTTATAATATCCTGCTTTTATGTCACTTTAGTCAAAGGCATCTGCTAAATAAATAAATGCACATGTTATTTATCCTCTTATGATTTTCCTTGACTGGAATGGAAAGGTTGCAATCCCACCCACAAAAGGGTGTGTTTTGGCCATTATTTCCCCATGCCAGTAGAATAATTTTAGTTAGAAGTCATTTCTGGCAGGAACCCAGTCAGCAGTACCTTTCTGGTCAAACAGCAAATCATGCACCGGTACCTGAAGTATAACCTTCATAAAGGAAAGCACCAAAATACCAAAAGAAATTAAAAAAATCATTTGAGGAAGGTGAGGTTCCATAACAGAAACCTATCGTCATTATGATTTATCAAGACATTAGCTGGATGTCTTTTTGTTTCCTTGATTTGACACAGAAACATTTTGTTTCCCAATGCTTTAAAAAGTCCAGTTTCAAAGGCAATAAAAATAATTTACTGATAACACAATAGGTGCCCACAGTGTTGCAACATACTGACACTACAACTAATTTATAAAAATTATATTCAAAGAATGATATATTTCACATATCTTAAGGAAATTTGTTAATGAAAGATTGATGTTTATTATTCTAAATTCAATTCAATCTGTTTTATATATTACCTTTCTCAGCATGGTTGGGCTGAAATGCTATATTTATCTACACACTATTTTGTCAAAAGTATTGAGACACCTGCATTTACTCACAATTTATTGACATCCCATTCTTAATACACAGGCTTTAATATGGAGTTGGTCCACCTTTTGCAGCTTGAGCCGGTTCAGGAATGTGTTTATTGGAGTTTTTGACCATTCTTCCAGGAGACCATTTGTGTTGTGTTGGACAAGGAGGCCTGGTTCACAGTCTCAGCTCAAATTCATGTTATAGTTATTCTATCAAGTTGAGGTCAGGGCTCTGTGCAGGCCAGTCAAGTTCCTCCACACCAGACTCACTCATCCATGTCATTATGCACCTTGCTTTGTGCGCTGGACTGCAGTCATTTGTAACAGGACAGGTCATCCCTAAACTGTTCCCACAAGTTGGGAGCTTGAAATTGTCCAAAATGGCTTTGAATGTTGCAGCATTAAGAGTTCCTTTCACTGGAACTAAGGGGCCAAACCCAACCCCTGAAAAACAACCCCACACCATAATCCCCCCTTCACCAAATTTGGCACAGTGCAGTCAGACAAGCACCATTCTCCTGGGAACCGCCAAACCCAGACTTGCCCATCGGATTGCCATCGTGACTCATCACTCCAGAGAACACGTTTCCACTGCTATAGAGTCCAGTGGCGGTGTTCTTCACACTACTGCATCCGACGCTTTGCATTCCACTTGAATGCAGCTAACTTGGCCGTGCAAACCCATTCCACAAAGTTCTCTGTGCACTGTTCTTGAGATAATCTGAAGGCCACACAAAGTTTTAAGGTCTGCAGCTGTTGACCCTGCAGAAAGTTGGGAGCTTCTTCCCACTGTGCATCTCAGCATGTGTTGCCCCCACTCTGGGATTTTACGCTTCCTACCACTTTGTGACCGAGTTGCTTTTATTCCCTGTTGCTTCCACTTTGTTATAAAACGACTAACAGTTCTAACAGTTGTAGAATTTTTAGTAGAGAGGTAGTTTCATTAGTGGGCCTATTGCACAGGTGGCATCTCATCACGGTACCATGCTTAAATTCACTGAGCTCGTGAGAGTGACCCATTCTTTCACAAATATTTGTAGAAGTCTGCATGCCTAGGTGCTTGATTTTATACATCTGTGGCTATGGAAGTCATTGCAACACTTGAATTTAATGATTTGGAGGGGTGTCCAAATACTTTTGGCAATATTGTGTGCATGTGTGTGTATATATATAAAATCAAACTAGATTCTACGATCAAACTAAATAGAGTACTGATAAGACACAAGCCCTTCACATGTTAAATAAACAGGAAGCACCTTCAAAATTATTCCATTCAAGCTTACTTCACCAAAAACACATAGTATCTGAGAGATTCCTGTTTGATCTGCTTGTTAGTGTACTCTCACTGGACTGTGACAACATGTCAATGCACCAGGCAAGGTATGCAGAGAGAGCATTTCACAATTATTTCTAAACCATGACCAGCTGAGACCACCATAATAATCCTTCCACAATGGATGGCCAAGTTTCTGAGAAGTTGTTGTTATAACATGAGAAATCATTTCATATGTTACAAAAAAAGGGTTAAAAATCAAATCATACAAGAAGCTGCATCTTCTCAAGTCCCGCATGTCTTGGACTGTGAACTCCTCTATTCTAATTAGTGTAGTACTTTTTACAAAAGTAAAGAATTAATTCTATTCAGTAGGCCTATCTCGTATGAAAGTTTTTAATTTTCTAATATTTGCCTACATAGATACATCTATCTAGGATGTCTCTGGATAACTCCCTGGGGATGGTGATGAATAAAGTATTACAGCAGCATTATTTGAAATTATTTGATACTGTCAACTCATTCATCACTATCACGCCATGTTGTGTCAAAAGGAATGAGAACTATTAGCTGTAAATTACTGGGATGAGCTCAAGCAGGGTATCTTTAAATATTCTCTATGCTTGTGAACTCACTGTCAGACTTAAATTTAAAAACTTATTCATTGGCACATACACTCACCTAATGCATTATTAGGAACACCATACTAATACGGCGTTTGACCCCCTTTCGCCTTCAAAATTGCCTTAATTCTACGTGGCATTGATTCAACAAGCTGCTGAAAGCATTCTTTAGAAATGTTGGCCCATATTGAAAGGATAGCATCTTGCAGTTCATGGAGATTTGTGGGATGCACATCCAGGGCACGAAGCTCCTGTTCCCCCACTTCCCAAAGATGCTCTATTGGGTTGGGATCTGGTGACTGTGGGGGCCATTTAGTTCAGTGAACTAATTGTCATGTTCAAGAAACCAATTTGAAATTATTCGAGCTTTGTGACATGGTGCATTATCCTGTTGGAAGTAGCCATCAGAAGATGGGTACATGGTGGTCATAAAGGGATGGACATGGTTAGAAACAATGCTCAGGTAGCCTGTGGCATTTAAACGATGCCCAATTGGCAC
>JAABNY020000119.1:13615811-13628857 GCA_015164015.2 Brevimyrus niger | reverse complement strand
GATTGGTTGATTAGATAATTGCATTAATGAGAAATTGAACAGGTGTTCCTAATAATCCTTTAGGTGAGTGTATATGACATGTAGTCACAATGCTTGCTTTCAGTAGTAAAAAAAGCCTGTATGAATTTAATAACCATTAATAGATATCTGTTTAAATAACACAGTAGTGGTTACAATAACACACACTTAATAGGCTGATGAGTGTCCTCACTATAGTTGACGGATATGCATCGGTTTTGGCCCCCTGTGTTCTTGATCATTCGAGATTGACATTGACATTCGTGGTCTCGATTTGAAAATATATTTAATGGTTTGTAAAATACATTTCATTCAGCTTACATCGTATAAATTTACTTCACTGTAGATCTTAGTACTTATATCTCCAAATGCATAGAGGATGTCACTGTCTCCAAGTATGTCACCACGAGAGCCAACCAAAAGTCCTGGATGATGACAGAAGTACGCACTCTGCTCAACACAAGGAATGCAGCATTCCAATCAGGAGACAAGGCTGCTCTCAGAGCAGCCAGAGCCAACTTGTCTCGTGTAGTGAGGAGAGCAAAGAAGGACAACCCACTGAGGATAAACAAGCATTTCAACAACACCAGAGACACATGCCGTATGTGGCAGGGCATCCAGGTTCTCACGGATTACAAGCCAAACCCAACCAGCAGTGACAGCGACGCCTCCCTCCCAGACAAGCTCAATGACTTCTTTGCTCGGTTTGATGAACAGAACAAAGAGCCTACAAGGAAAGCGACATCTCCCTCCAGCGACTAGGTACTCTGTCTCTCCACAACAGATGTGAGGAGGATTCTGTCTAGAGTCAATCCTCGCAAGGCTGCAGGCCCAGACAACATACCCTGACGTGTGCCCAGAGAATGTGCTGACCAACTGGCTGGTGTCCTCACAGACATTTTCAGCACCTCTTTAAGCCAGTTCCAACGTGCTTAAAGGCTACCACAATCCTTCCAGTGCCAAAAAAGTAATCCGTGACGTGCCTGAATGACTACCGGTCGATTGCACTTACGCCGATCATCATGAAATGCTTCAAAAGGCTGGTCTTGGCACACATTAAGGCAAGTCTCCCTGCCTCCCTAGACCCCCTCCAATTTGCATACCTGTCCAACAGATCCACCGAAGACGCCATTTCCTTAGCCCTCCACCTCTCTCTGACACATATGGACAAAAGGGATACTTATGTCAAGATGCTGTTCATAGACTTTAGCTCCGCCTTCAACACGATCATCCCTCAAAAGCTGATTGTGAAGCTGAGCAGGCCAGGCCTGAACACGAATCTCTGCAATTGGATTTTGGATTTCCTGACAGAGAGGCCCCAGTCTGTATGGATGGGCGGCACCACCTCCAGCACCATCACACTGAGTACAGGAGCTCCGCAGGGTTGCGTACTCAGTCCAATACGCTTCACCCTGCTGACTCAAGACTGCACAGCCGCACACAAAACCAATCACATCATCAAGTTTGCGGATGATAAGACTGTGCTGAGACTGATAAGCAGGGATGCTGAGTCTGCCTACAGAGATGTGGTGGAACAACTGGCCAAATGGTGTATGCAAAACAACCTGTCCCTCAACGTCGACTAAACGAAGGAGATGGTTTTTGACTTCAGACAGTCACGTACTGCACATGCTCCACTAAACATCAATGACTCTGCTGTGGAGATTGTGAGGAGTACCAAGTTCCTTGGGGTGCACATCACAGAGGAACTGACATGGACAACCAACACCTCCTCCTTAACCAAGAAAGCCCAGCAGAGACTTCACTTCTTGCGGCGTCTGAAACAAGCAAGTCTTCCCCCTCCCATCCTCACCACATTCTACAGTGGCAGCATTGAGAGTGCTCTAACCAGCTGCATCACCGTCTGTTACGGCAACTGCAACACCTCTAATCACAAGCGCCTGCAGAGGATAGTGAGAACAGCAGAGAACATCATCGGGGTGCCTCTCCCATCACTACTTGACTCTTTCACAACAAGGACTGTTAGGAAAGCCTGCAACATTGTGCAGGACCCCTCGCACCCCTCACATGGACTGTTTACCCTTCTGCCATCTAGGTGAAGGTACTGCAGCATCAGATCCAGATCGACCAGACTGCGTGACAGTCTTTATCCCAAGGCTGTCAGGCTCCTGAACACCACGCTGCCCCCCAGAGTCCTCCATTCTACCTCTACCCCCTCTTAACCCCACACAAATATAAAAAGGCTTTTCTTTGCACACACACTTATCCATTCTAGCAATTACCTACCTCTGTAAACTGGTCCTGTACTTTGCACAATTAATTAAAATTGCACAAATAACTTCATTTTGCACAGTGCATCCACATGTTGGTTTGTACAAACGTTTTTACCTGAGAACATAGCTCTATTTAATGTCACTGTTAACTGTAAATGCCTCACAGCATGCTTTTGCACTGTTCCTGATTACTTCTATATTTTTATTATTATCTTTTAATATTTACACTGTGTGTAAACATTATTACATGTTTAATCCATGGGTCTTGAGCCTCGCCATTTGGTTTTTTCTATGTACCAGTATATATGAAAAATGACAATAAAGTTCACTTTGACTTTGACTAGCAGGGCTGAGCAATATGTCATAAAAGTGATATCACAATATTTTCATATGACATGTATATGTATACATGAGGCCAACAGCAGACTCATACCTAAATTTGTTTTAAAAAGTGTATTATAACTGTTAATTATGCAAGAAAGCAAGTGTTTAGGCCATATCACGACACATGCATATTCATAATCACAAAACAATATTTTATCGATATATCGCCCAACCCTAGATCTTAGTCTAATATTAATAATTACTCAGTTTTCCCTGTGAAGCGTATCCTGATCCATACCCTGATACCTCCACTGTCTCTCATGTTCTTTCAGCCTGCCCCTTCTTTTCCCTGTGATGTTTTTCCTTTCTTCCCTGCTGCTGTACCACAGTGCATATTAAGATTTTGCCATCTTGTTCATTTAACTCCCCCTGCTGCCCCCTAGAGGATGGACTCCCCCTTCGAATCTTTTCCCTCCCAAAGTTTCTTCTTCCTAGGGAGTTTTTCCTTGCAACTGTCACTTCTAGCTTGCTCGCTGAGAGTTTTGGGCAGGAATAATGTAAAGCAATTTAAAACAATGTAATGTTGTGAACATGTGCTATACAAATAATTTGAACTGAATTGTTCCACAAAGCAGGATTTCTCAGTTAGCTGAGTTAACCTAAACAACACATATTAATCATCCATTAAGAGTTTAGGTGAGAAACACTTCTATTGGACAATCATGACTTCTATCTTAAATTGACCCAGCTAACTGAGACCGTCGTCCGTCGTCTCATTAGGAGCAGCCCCGACATTGTCAGGCATGCATACAAGCACGTGGGGGCCATACAAACTGCTGAGTATGATTTAGAGTTGCTGCAATGAAATTTCGGCAAAATGGACCAGCCTGCCGCATCACTTTGATTTTCAGGGTCTTTTTGAATTCCGCCCTTTGTAGGTTGATAATTTTCATTTCCATCAAACGATGTGGCATCCTTTCATTCCTAACACGTTACCCAGTCCATATCATTATAGAGAGTTTTCTCCCATTGAGATCTGATGTGTTTTCGAAGCGTTCCTTTAATTCTTTTAGCAGTGTATATCATATAAAAGAACACTGTCATCCACCTGATCTCCTTCAAGAACAATTACTAGTGTTAGTGGCTTTGACAATCATGGACTAAAAATCATGGACTGTCAGTTTTTGTCTGCTTGTTTAGGTGCAGAATCCCTCTGTGGCAACGCCTACAGTAGCTATTGTACTCACTCATGTCATAGAAGTGCTGCCAGAAGGCCTCCATCCAGCGCTGTGTGTCCTCTCGCCGCTCAGCACTCAGCACATGAGTCACTTCCTCTCCCCCGTAGCGGTTGCTGATGCAGATGCTTTGAGCCTTGCCGTGGGGATCTTTGTCCGTGGTGCGGATCCTTGTTTCCTGCAGAATGCCGTCAAGACGATTTCAGCACTTATCTCCTCAGCTGCATTTTACAGGAACACCATATCAATACCAATTAGTTCATTAGAGCATAGGAAAATTTGTGTTTCATTATAAATTTTTATCTTAATATTTGCCAAGCTTAACTTTTTTGATTTGGTGGTATGTGACTCTGGGCCTGTGATAAGAAGGTCACTGGTTTGAACCTGGTCTTACCAGAACAGTCACTTGACTGTGGGCCCTTGGGCAAGGCCCTTAACTGCCAGCTCCAGGAGCACTGCATGTTGGCTGACCCTGTGCTATGACCCCCAAGCTTGCTTTTACCAGTCTGTGTGTCTCATAGAGAGCAAGATGGGGTAGGTGGAAAGAGCACCTCCCTACAGGGATTAAAGAAGTATTTCTATTATAGCATAGAACAGGGGTCTCCTACTCCGGTCCTGGAGAGTAAATGTTCTATCCTACCTGGCTTCTGATGAGCCACACCTGCTCTTGAGAACTAGTATGGCTCATCAGAAGCCAGGTAGGATAGAAAACCTACTGGTTAGTAGCTCTCCAGGACTGGAGTTGGGGACCCTTGGCGTAGAATGTATGGTTTGATATTGAGCTGCAATGCATATCACTACCAGCAGATGTCAGCACCTGATAGCATCAACAGCACGAACAAGTGGAGTATAGCTTCAAGAATGTGGTTAAGACAAACAATACATTAAACTAGCAGTTGAAAAATAAGACCCTTACTGATTGCATTTAGCTTCTGAAGTCATAATTAAAGGTCCCTAAAATACACTCTTAGTTCAGTAAGTTACTTTTGAGTTCATGTATGTTTTATTCTCTATATTCTCAAAACTAAGACAGCAGGACTGTTCACATTTACAACAATTTTCCAACATGCAATTTAACTATATAACCGTAACACTCCAAAGACTTTGTTTCAAAATAGGACTTTAGAGTTTCACCCTTACAGAAAATATAGTACACATAGTTTTTGCACTGAAGTTACTCCATTTGGCACAAGGATAATAATAAAATAGCGACGAAAGAGGAAATAGCATACAAAATGATGCATTGGGCAGCTCTGTGGTCTCACACCCAGCTCTGCTTGTGTGGAGTTTGCATGGTAGTCTTGTGTTTGCTTTTGTTTCTTCCCACAGTCTTTCAACAGGGAGTTGAGGTCAACTGGTGCTTTAAAATTGAACCACATATGTATTCTATGCATGTCCTTTAGGGAAATTGACAGGCTCATTAAGGTAGATAATCCATTCTGGGAAAGATGGATTTATGTAGTTGTGTAAACCTGTGACTCAACTTGTCATCCAGATACATCCATAATATTGTTTTTTTTTTGTATTTTACTGGCTTCTGTGCTGTACCCTCTCAAGACTGACCTTGTTAATGGCGATTGTGAAAGCAGGCTCCACTTCAGCTTCAACATTGTCTTCCTGAAGATAGCAGAAGAGTTTTGTCCCTCTCAGGACACAGTATGTGGCCTTACAGCTTTGGCTGTCACCTCCTAGGTGCTGTGAGAGATTAGGAGTGATTTATAGACAGAGCCAGAGGCGAAGTGATAATTGCTGCATGGCAGTGGCAGCGGTGCGCTGCTAGACGAGGCCCTCAGACCAGACAGGAGTTACATTCCTGTAGTCACCTGCTCACCTTGACCTTGAGGCGGCCGCTCATCATCTGCTCAGTCATGCAGCGAGGCTGTGCCACCAGGCGACAGCAAGCACTTCCATAAAGGGGCAGCCAGTATGAGCACTCCTCTGGAAGACGCAGAGGATGAGAGATGAATAAACTCTACAGCGGCATTGCCAAACTACAGTTCCTTCTCATCTACCAGTTCCTTTTGTTATTGAAGGACTCCATTGTTTTTCATTCAGTGCAGCTATTAACTGGATATTACAGAACAGCAATAGGACCACTTAAAAGGGAAAATAAAATAATTATAAAATATTTTGAGATTAAAGTTGAAAGTTTTCAGATGTCAAAATTTTCATGTTAAAGTTGAAATAAACTTTTGAGAAAAACATGAAAAATTCTGAGATTAAAGTTGAAAGTTTTTAGAAAAAGGTTTTTGAAGTTTTGAAGTAAAAATGGAAATCAACACTTGAGAAAAGATCTGAATATTTTGAGATTAAGGCTGTAAATTAGAGAAGATTTAGAGAAGAAAGTAAAAAATTTTGAGGTTTGAAGTTAAATTCCACAAATAGCTTCTCCTGGCCTGGCAGATATAAGCTTTCATTTTGTGCAATAAGAAAGCAGCTGAATGTGAGGCATATCTGTGGTGTGGTCATGTGAGATGTGTCCCTTCCTACAGATAGCTCACAGTCACTAACAGGTTTCTACTATTTAACTTTCTACCAATTTCTCAAAAGTTTGTTTTCATTTTAATTTCGACTGGTTGGTATAGTATTGTGTTTTGGTCCGAATGAAGACTGAAATCCACCATTTGAGTACCCCCAAACTATTTTAAGACTGATTTATTATTATTATTATTATTATTATTATTATTATTATTATTATTATTATTATTATTATTATTTGTTTCACAAAAAATTGTATATGCAGATGGCATATGAGCTATTACATAACTGTCCAAGTAAAAGAGGGACAACTGACCATTTCCAGTGATAGACAGATCATGTGTACGGAAAGCATCCTGCACATGTGCCAGCGTCAGAGAGGTGTGGGCCAGCAGGTGGTATTTGGGTCCACTGCAAAAAAGAGTGTCATGGAAACCATGTTAAATGTGAGACAGCCATGTTTGTCATGGACGGAACATCCTTATCACTGTATATGTAACACCAATTGCACTGTACACTGTAAAGCACTATGTATGCATGTATGTATGTAGCTATAGCAGTACGTGGTAAAGATTAAGACATTCACATAAAGCTTCAGTAACAACACCACCATAATATTAACGGCTTGTCTGCAATGACAGGTTGATATAGATCCTCCTAATCTAGAGTTTATTATTATTATTAAATTACATGATTACACGTCCATATATTTTGCTGTTTGCAAATGTCAGCTGTTCAAGGTTGCTAGGATACCAATATAGAGCATCTTGAAATGTGGTGTCCAAAACTGGCATCTTCTGAACTACACAGATTGTCCTACATAGGAAATAGCGAGTGATCGAGAGCCATATCAAAGAAGCTGCATGCAGCTGAGCACATCAAGGTGGTACAGGCAGCCTTACGAGTTGGAGGGTGCAGGCAGCAGCAGTGGGGCCCCTCCCCCGTTGCTGACCGGGCTGCCTCCCCCGGGTTCCAGCACTGGCCGGAACTTCTTCCCCGATGAGCGACTCAGTGAGCTGCCGAGCTTGCTGGCCAGCTTTCGGGATGCACTGCCCGTGGACGACTCGTCCTCTGAGCAGCAACTGTAGAGCTCCATTCGCAGCTCAAACCCAGGGCAGGCCTCTTGGCTATACAACGACAAAGAAACAGTTTGTCACCTGTCTGTCAGGAAACATTCATGGTAACAATATCATCTTCTTCACCTGCCGGTGATTGCCTGCATGAGTGGCTAAGCACTGCCATTGAAACCTGATAAGGAAATTAGGAATTTATCATAATAGCTGTGATTATGCTTCTACCAAGAACTAAATGAAAGCAACAGCAGGAGTATGTAGATATACACTATTAAGGACCTTTGTACTCTCAAATGAGATCTGATGGCTCTTAAAATTGACCCGTTAATCAGTTTAGGCTAATGCAACAGATTTTCTTAATGTTATTTGCAGTCAATCCAGGGCGCCGTCTTTCTTGTATTCTGTGCTTTCTGGGACAGACCTCAACTTTCCAGATAAGCAGTTATGGAAGCTGCATAGTTTGATGGACGGACGGATGGATGGATGGATGGATGGATGGATGGATAGTTATACTATCATCTGCATATGTACAGCATTATACAATGATTTTTCATTGGCTCCAATAATTTGGTGGTATAATGCAAACACATTATTGCAGTACAAATGATAGATGTAAAAAGAATTCTATGAGTCACCATAGCAACAGTGACAACAATAAGGTCAACGTTTAAATATTTGTGAAGATACCAACAAGAGTGACGGCCAGTTATTAGTTACCCAAATTATAAATGGAGTATTTTTTAAAAAAAGAACAGTAGGGCTTTGGTGTTTCATTCCTGTTTATGTATTTATAGGAGCCTATTGAAAAAGGCCTGTGTAGCACTGCAAAGATGGGGTCAAGTGGGACCACGAGGGCACTCACAAGATGATGGTGCTGTCGAAGCAGATATCCGTCATAGTGCGATCTACCATCACCATGTCTGTGTCGTGGATCTCACCCCCCAGCTGCAGTATGCAGAAGACAGCACAGCGGTGGAGCTCTGGCAGAGGAGGGGGAAATAGGGAGTTGGTAAGGCCAAAGCAGAGGTAATATGCAGACAAAGTATAAAGTGTGTAAGGCCGCATGCATATACTTACTATGCATACACTATAACTCTTACTTTTTATATAGAGACATCTTGTATTATGTATATGGTTTATTGCTTTGGTGAAATTTTAAGAAACAAATCTTAATCTCAGACTCTGGGCTGTTCTGTATTTATAAGAAGTTTTTGTTGGCTCTTTAACTTCATTGGTTCATTAGTATTTTAGAATGAGATTAAGAACTGAAAAAAGACTGAAATACAAAGGTATATTTGCATATGAGGAATGACTGCATGTTTTATGTATGGATTTAATTTTTTTGTTAGTATGTGCTCTCTGCTCTGCATCAATAAGTATCAAATGAGAACAGATCTTGAAATTTACAAGCTACTGTGACAATGAGTTCTCAAGAAAACTACCCCCAGTTTTGTACAATAAAATTTCCAGAAGAGCTCATGTGATGTGGTCACGTGATGTCAAAGGGAAGGAACTGAGGCTTCATTTTCCTTGATTCTGAGGTTTGACTGGAATGCAGATAATGTTTCCTCCGATATGGTGCTAAAATACTGTATCCAAAACACGCACACAAATGCAAGTCTGTAACAGATTTAAGGTATTAAAGAGACATTATATCTGATGAGGTGAATGCCAGAGAACTTGATGCACCAGAACACCATCCTTTTAACTTACCTCCCTTGTTCTTGAAGTATTCTGTGTCTTTCCACATCAGTGGGATGCGTAGATCTGCATGAAAACCAGACAAGTGTGTTAAAGGCATGGCAGCATGAGTCACAGCCGACAACTCAATGACAGGCAGCCTGTCAGAGCAGCCACATAACATCAGACACCAATCAACCAAAATGACGCTGTGGGAGACAAAGGCCTTTGCTAAGAACTGTCCAGCTAAGGGGTCATATATTCCGATGTTGACGATGGTTAGATCAAGACTGGCACTGGGGGGAGGGCATGTTGTGGGCGACACATACAGTAAGTGTATACAGTACGCATACAGCATTTATCTGGAGAAAAAAAACTGCTGCTATGCAGATAATTAACATTTAGCCTCATTGATATTCATATCCTGCTTGCAGAGATCCAAACTGAGAAATGCTCACTGCCTTGCTGTATTTTATATATATCAAAGTGATTCATTAGTACTAAATAATGGTCTTATTGCAACAATCATATATAGTAAATGTTAGAAGTAAATCCACAAGTATGCAACAACTGATGTAAGTCACTGAAGCCACATTTGCCAGTTTGAAAAAGAGATTACACAACATAACTACTTTCCATAATACTTTCCAACATTAAGAGGCTTATTCCCTTTATTGTCTGACATTGTTTATGAACTTGGTTATTCAGGTAGTATACCCAAAATATCAATGTCTATTGACCATGTTTGAAGCTTAAGTATGCCATAGATCAGGGTTCCCCAATTCCAGTCCTAGAGGGCCAGAATCCAACACAGTTTGGAGATTTCTCAGTTCAAAACTTACTAAACCTGGTAATTACCTGATTAAGATGTGTTTCAACAGGGAAAACTGCTACCTGTGTTGGATTTTGGTCCTGATGGATCAGAATTTGTGAAACCTTCCAGAGATGGTCTGGAGCATACCTGAGATGGCCACTTTTCCCTTGCAGGGAAGGCGTTCATCTGGTGGTGCTGAGTCCGATGGTCTGCGGAAGAAGCATGGCAATTTTTACTTCCCTACGTGAAAATCCACATCAACACACCTGGTGTTGCATCTCCCTTTATGAGTCTATACCATCGTGGATCACGCCGAACATCTCCCTCTACAGACTTCTCCTTGGCATCAACAAAGTATGTCTGATCTTATCGTGGACCATCTGCTCCCATAGTGCACAGACCAACACCCTACAGCCACCAACAGAGCTGCCTGCCCAGGCCTCTGACCTGCGTGTTGCCCTCTGTAGGATCTGGGCCTCCTTCATGCGCTGCAGCTCTGACATGTAGGCTAGAATGCGTGTGTTGCAGGTCAGCAGACTCTTGGAGGCCTCCAGCGCCTGGTCCTTCTGGGAACAGGCTCCCAGCAGCTTGCAGGTCCCCTCTCGCATCCGGATCTCATGGTCTATCTTCTTCTGGATGTCACTGTCCTGCAAAAGTTGGAAAACAACTCTGAGCGTCGTCACAGGGAAAGTGCACAGGGGATTTTATAGAGTAACAAGCACCTCAACTAAGTTTCAGTTTAATATTTAGAAAATTATGGTTTTGCTGGCAACACAAATTCACCAGGGCAGATGCTAGCAACAAAAAGCTGCCCCGGAACTTGCCACAGACCAAAAGAGGGATGGCAGGGGTTTAGTATTTTTTGCTGCCTTCTGGTTGCGATCAACTGGTTGGCCACTAATGAAATAAAGCATTATCCATTTATCATCTCTCGCAATCTACCTGGAAACTCACTGAGACTGACTTACATATTGGCAACCCTGGTATACAGACTATATAATGTCGACAGTCCCCGGTGCCTCTCGTTTCAGCCCACATGTGGCCAAACCCCGATGCCTCTCGTCTGCTCCCTCATCTGTGGTATACGTAGTGCCTCCTCGTCCTGAACTCTCCAGTCCGGCCATTGTATTGTTAGGGTTAGGGTTCTGCTGCTGACTGCATGTGCCCCGCTGCTTACCCTGTGCCCTGTGTTTCCCCCCTGCTCTCCCTGCCTTGTGTTAACCCCTTGCAGTCCATTTCCTTTTGCCTTTTGTATTGTGTTTTTGTTTGAATAAAGCTCTTTTACTTTGCCCCGATGCCTGCCTTCACCTCCATCCTTACCGCACCATGACAACATGTGGGAGTTGGTGTTGCTTCTATGGTAAAAAAGCAAGGTGCTTATTAAATAAGGTTGCATGAATATCATTTCTGCTATATTTACGGTGACCTATGCACCTATATTTGCGGTGACTCATGGAGAGACTACACACATGTCAAGGCTCTATTCAAAATTCCCATGGTGTGTACTATTAAAGGTACAAAGTTCTCAAAATATATACCAATGTTGTTATAATGAATAATAAATTATTGAATAAATAATACATTTAAACGAATACCATTTTTTCCTACCAAGTGCATATATGAGTGCATATATTTGTGTATTTGTCAATGCTGAGTACTGATATGAGTACTTTAGGCATTTAAATAACAGTGACCTAACCTGGCAAATGAAAATTCGTAAACTAACTAATTGGGTCCAGACAGTTTTGCTTGGCTGATGTGAGAGCACCGGAACGGCCTTGCTTGCAGCGTGACTTTCTAATCTGTCCACTGTGCAATTAACCTGACGAGAGAGATCTACTACTCCATATAACACTTGTAAACTGAGGGCTGTAACGTTATGCAGCATGCCACTAATGTTCTTTTTCACAACATCGAACACCTTTGGTAAAACTGCATCATTTATATATTAGCTGTGTGACCCAAATCATTTTAAGTATCGTTTTGGCTTACACATGCTCCTGCAGGAACATGAGTTCCTGCAACGTTTTACTTTTAGCAGCTCCAAAAATATTTTCTTTTAACTGTTTATGGCCAACTCGCAAATGACAGAAACCGCGAATGTCAAATGCGTGAATGTTAAATTTGTGAATGTGAAGGGGGTATATTATTCAAACTTCAAAATATTTGAATTTGAATATTAGCTTTAATAACCTTACAACCTTACTCTCATCACCACTTGTGTTTGTCGCGGGACCTCTCTGGCTTGATCACCCTCTATCCATCAGATGCAACCAAGTGGAATTTAAAGTTGCACACTTGCAATAAAAGGTTGCATTTGCAACCATTTTGGTTGCAGTCTGGAGCCCTGCACATCATCAACAACTGACAATGACTGGTCATTTAGCTTTCTAAAATGCTTCCGCTTGACAAATCTCTCACTAGTTGCCAAAATCCGATTAGGCAGCGAAAAAAGACAAAACACTGCGGCTACGAGTTTTAACGTAAATTGCAAACGAGGTAAACGGTAAGTGGTATCGAAGAATTTTTACAAGTATGAGTACATGAACTTAGTATCGGCCCGATGCCGGTGTCAGTATTGGTGCATCTCTAATAAATAGAAATGAAAAGTGAAAAAAAAATAACAAGCCATTAAATATATAATAATATATATTGCCTAATTTAAACACACATATACTTATATGCATATACAAAAGCAACAGGGTTTTTGTTAAGATGGTTCAAATTATGAATGCTAATATAAATTTTGATCCTTCCACAAGAAAAAATAACATTCTGTGTCCCTTTGCGCTAGACACTTAAATTCCATCTGCACTCACTGGGGGTTACATGCATAACATATTAAGGGGAAAAAATCTAAAACAGCTGTCCTGCTTCTCCCCCTTTCACATGTGCTGTACACATACCTCAGCAGTAAATACGAGGGCCACAAATCTTCTTCTCACATGAATATGTATCCAGACACATGCTGTACCGTAAAACCCAACATGACTCGAACCATTGGATATGATCTAACTGGCACACCATCCAGGGTGTACAGCAGCCTTGTGTCCTATGCTCTCTGGAATATGTTCCAGGCCCCCAGTAACCCTGATCATGATAAACAGTTAGAAGATGGATGGATGGATGGATGGATGGATACAATTTATATCAAATGAACATGAATTGAGGTGTTCTACTTTTGAATAGA
>JAABNY020000119.1:13600006-13615711 GCA_015164015.2 Brevimyrus niger | reverse complement strand
GATGGATGGATGGATGGATGGATGGATACAATTTATATCAAATGAACATGAATTGAGGTGTTCTACTTTTGAATAGACACTCCTCACTTAACGACCTAACTGTTTAATGACCACATGGGCTTACAACATACTCTACAACCAGTCGGTATTGTAAGCTGTAGGAGAACTTTGGTCATGTATTCAGCAGTACAGGATACAAGCACCAAGCATCTTTCACATCACCCTTTCTCAGTCTCAGCCTCGTTCCAGCAGTTTCATTGCTATCAACCCATTTAGGTTGTTCTGCTGGTAGTTGCTGAGTTTTGGAGATTTGAGGCATGTCGGGCTTCTCTCAAATATAATGGGAGTAAATGGCATCCTTTTTGTAGTGATTATAACACCAAAAAAATACACGGTAAAAATGCAACAGCAATGTCTCTTACCAGAAATCATGACATAATTAGTCAAGATAATCCACAGATTTTGTAGTGATCAGTTTAATATACAAACTATTTTCTTCTACCGAACTCCACACACCAATCGTATGACTGTGCAGAAGATATTGCCGGGAGGCTTGCATCTTTAAAATAATATCAAACATGGTTGATAAAAACCCAGTACCAGTACAGTATGCTTGAAATATTGGTAAGGGGTGGCATTTTTCTTATTGACCAAATCGCTTAACAACCTAGTAATAGGAATGGAAGTCGGTTGTTAAGTGAGGAGTTTATTCAAAATGCTTCTTTTTTTAAGTCATTTTATTCAATTTATCCCTCCAATATTATCTGAGCATCTAGGTAACTGAAGCTGATCAACTATCCATGTTCTGTAAATGCTTAACATATTCAAGGTCACAAGGGGTTTAGAGCCTTTGGGTGTAAGGCAGGGAACAACCCAGGAGGGGGTACCAAACCATCACAGGGCACACCTACAAGCAGTACAAACTACAAACTCCAAACAACCACAGTATGTTTTTTTGGGCGTGGGAGAGAAACTGGAATACCCAAAGAAAACCCCAGGGCAACACAGGGAGAACATGCCAACTCCACACATAGAGCTATGGCAGGGACTTGAACCTATTTCCCAGAGGTGTGAGGGAACAGTGCTAACCAGTGTACTGTACCACCATGCCACCCCAAAGCTGATTGTGAGATGGAAAAACATCACAGTACATGCAGTAATAGTGGCTGTGTCTGTATGTTGTGTTTATCAGCTTCTGGCAAAATTTCTCATAAATTGGAGCTGGACTGGGGTTTTGAAAGGTGAATCCAAATCGCTATACCTCTAGCAAATGCGAACAGAAAATTATTATCAGTACAATTTACGTTTGTTTAGCATTCACAGGCATATTCATCCAGAGGACACAGCTGCGTTCCAACCAAGGAAAGGTCAAAGGGCATCAGGGTACACAGCACTTATTCTTCACACCATTTTCAGTTTTGTTAGCCTGCATTACTTCCATAGATCTATAATGCTGGATGTGTTCCAGCCATTCTACTTCCTTCTAGGAACGCATGACAATTTAGCGTAGTAATATTTCATACATGCCATGTAAAAAGAAAAAAAAAGGCCAAGATGCATTATTGTTGAGCAGAAGTAGTGAACGTCTGTGGTACTTCATATCAGTATATGCACAAAGACACATACACACATTTAGAGCTCTAATCAGACCTCTACTGTATCTGTGGCATTTCATATAACCCCTAGTTAGGGTTCCCAGCTGAAATACCACTACAAAATGTTTGTGGGTACGAGGGATAGGTGTTACTAATCAGCAAGAAAAGCCACAGCAACAAGCTCTCCTCACTAGAAAGGCCACCACCCCCCTCCTACACCTGCACATTAACCAACAACAGCCCCTCATTACCCATAGACAGGTTATACCCTCTCCAATAAGGTACTGTACATGTGTATGTGAAATTGCATGAGGTTAGAAGCTGAAAGACCTCGATATTTAAGAAGCTTTGGTTTCAATAAACAGTGGCTAACTCAATGCATATGGCTTTATGTGAATTCAAATATCTCTCCTTTCAACAAACCCAGTAGTCAGAGTGACTCTCTATTTGTGAACAAAGGGCACCGGGGTGGCGGGCCAAGCTTTCCATTCGCTCAGTGCGTGACTCCGTATGACAGTGGCTCCATAGAGTGTGTCTCCAGACGCTCCACAGCCAGCTGTTCCCACACACAAAGGCAGTGAGTGTACATGTTGGGGGTGGGGGGGCTGGGGAATGCAGATTAAGCCCCATTTGCTGAGCGTCACATGCTGGAGTCCAATTCAGATGCCACAGGTCCCCACATAACATCTTTATATAGTGGTTTCATTTAGTTTATATATGTAGTAATGTCTGTCTATGTTCAAGTACCACCCAGCTCCTACCAGATATACTCATATCAACAAAAGCTGAGATAAACATATGAATAGAAGAGACCAACTTTACTCAACCTCATGGGGAAATTGTATTTTGACTATTTCTCTCGTCATGGGGCATACAGTGATAATCTGAGACTGCTAGTGAAAATGCTCCTATTTTCTTAATACAAGAAAATACAACTTAATACAAAAAGTTACACAGCCTTGCAATTTGAGTATAAAAGTATAATTTTTGAGAAAAAACAGTTACAGTACCGTGAAAAAGTCTTAGGCAGTCAAATAAAAAATTTATGGCTATTAATCTTGGCAGCATGAGCCCAAACCTCTGCTTAGGGGCACCCCGGTGTTCATTAAATTTCTCCACCAGCTCAATTAATTGATTAAATTGATTTATTAAATAACTCAATTGGATATTGATTAGCCAAACAATGCCTGGTAGTGGTTGAGTCCTAAAATACATGGGTGTATTGAACGGTTCCTGCAAATACTGTGGTAGTTTTAGGAGATGTTTTGAAATGGCTAAGCTGACAGACAGACATAATGTCTTAGTTTTACACCAACAGGAAGATCATACATGCATCCATCTGTACATCCATTTAGGGTTACGGGGCTCCGGAGTACGACAAGAAGATCATTGAAACATAATTTTCTGTAACTGCCTAAGACTTTTGCACAGTACTATACATTTCATAATGAAAATGTTCCAAAGATCATCTTGTGATGTCACTGAATGCTTGGTTCTCATTGTCATCAGGTGCCCCCATAAATGTTCCACGTCTTTGAGGTGATTCTGGAGGAGAGTCCATATGAGTCCGTACTCCTTGCTCTTCTTAGTTTTTGTGAAGCTACAATGCATGTTTGGGGTTATTATCCTCCAGTACAAACCATTCTTCACAAAGAGCCAAAACAGAGGGTACAGCATGTCTCTGAAGTGTGGTACGTTTCTTTTTTTTATGATGTAGTCAATTCAGTGCAAGTGTTTTCAGAGTAGGCAACACGCCCCCACATTTAAATATTTCCACCACCATGTCTCACTGCTGTTTTGATATACCGTGGTATCAATCTCCCTTCTATTCATCTCCTTACATAAACTGTTCTGTTACTGCCAAAAATTTCAAACTTGGATTTAACCTTAAACAGAACTTTTTTCTAGTGATCCACTGTGAAATGCTGATATTCCTTTTCTCATGCCAAAACTTAAATGGAAAAAAATTCTGGATCCCACTGTTTATACAGGTGAGAGCAAATTTGGAGGCTACAGTTCAGGGCTGGCTAACACCTGGCACCCCTCCAGCTATTGGGGTTAAGGGCCTTGCGCAGGGGCAAAATGGTGACATCACTCAGCCAGCCATGAGATTTGAACCAGTGACCTTCCAATCAGGTTAGAGTCCTAACCTACAGCGCCACACCCCACCCCAACTATATACTGACCCAATACCAACCTTCTAATCTGGAGTCACATATGCTACCATTGTGTCATGAGACCTGAATATCTGTCACTTAGTAGGAATATGAGAACAGCAGAGATAATTTTATTAATGAAAACAATAACAAAAAAAATGTTCATCAACAACCTTTCGTCTATGACCGAGATGGGACATTGACGAGCTAAAAATAGATCTTTGATGAAAAAGCTGTAATGAAATGTATAACATTGATTAACGAGACTAAAAACTTGTGGACATTCAAAATGCATCAAAATCAAAACTTGTCTGTCTACATATTTAAGCAATGCATCCCTGTCACTGGCTGGATTGGCAGAGGGACTGGTGCAGATGCAATTTGCAATGCAATTTTATTTATATAGCGCATTATCACAACATTACATTGTCTCAATGTGCTTTACATTTCTGCCACGTTACAAAGACTAATAATGCATTTTTGTCCATAAGACAAAACTAAGACTAAATGTAAAGTAACTGCCATAATAAACACTGATGTACAGCACTGTTAAGCTGATTTGAGTTAGGCACTCCTCCTACCCATAATCAAACAAGGCTTTTAGACCACAGCTCACACTCTTCCGATCACCATTCAGGTTCCTGCTGAAACGAGATCTACCCCAAACCGGTACAAGTCAATGATTATCATCACAAAAAGTAGCACAAACTGATGGAATTTTGAGCAACCTGCTTTTAGCCTGCCCTACTTTCATCACGCTGATGCACTAATTTCACTTTGATTAACATTGGGTAGTACAGTATTAATGTCCCTGATCACCAGACCACTGACAAACTGCTGGCTCTGGGGAGCCAGTAGCACATATTCACTCCCTTTCAAAGACACAGATGTTGTCCAAAGTGCCACATGACAAACGCAGTGGGATATGGTAGAATCTGAAGATAGTTAAATTAATTATGTAATGTTTAAAATAATTCTTCATAGTTGCCTACTTTTCATGTAATTTCTGAAGTTCAAAAGAAAAGAAAAAAAATCAGTTAATACAGTATGTAGCTTGTCAACAGGTACACAATGTATATACAGTATATATATATATATATATATATATATATACATACACACACACACACACACTAGTTAAATAATACAGTGTATATCCTTTGATTACATAATACATTTTATATAATTATTAGTATTATTTGTAGTGGTCCTTAGCTTGCTAACCTCTCCATTTTAAAATGCAAGACTAGAAGGCGAGGTAGTGTATCAGCTACAGAATAGCGTTCTATGGGTATTGATAAATTTTTCCATGTCCTTCTGTTTGCCTGCATGTTTGTGTCTGACACTGTCCCTGTGTGGGAGTTTGTATGTGTTGTAATCATATTAATATGCAAAGCTCATATTAAATGACACTGATGTGATTTCTATAACAACGAAAAGAGTACATTTGGCTAATAATCCTGATTGCACTGCATTGCAGGCAATCTTCAAAATTAAAAACACGAGTCTTCTCTGTTTCCTGCAATCATTTAATACATTAGCTTTATTTCTCTGCCTTTAAGGTATCAAATATCATTCTTCCCTTATGGACAAAATATTTGAACATTCAGGACAACTGGTACACAATTGTACACAAATATAATTGCTCTGACTGACTGAATATTAAAAAACCTTTGAAAAAATTAAACAATACAGAGAATAAGGGAGCAATTGAAACATATAAACTGCAGTCACGATTAGCATTTTATAAAACAAATGAAAAACAATTCATAAGACAAATCAGCAAATGTATGAATGTATGTTGCTTTTCGGTAGAATGCTAACGTCCCTGAAAAATTACGATAACCAGCTTGGGTACAACTATATATTCAAATTAACTCCTTAGAACCTCCACTATTCACTTTTATTCACATGCTTTTGTTCAACTGCTGCCTGAATGAATGTGCCAGTACCAGTGCAGTGCAGTGATTGTACAAGTACCAAATTATGTTCTGGACGTAAGATTGGGGCAGCAGCCGAATGATGTCCCCGAGGTGCCCACTCTCCCACTCACACCGCCCCAACCTGAAGGCCGGCTTGTTGGCGGTGCGGTATCTCATCACCCACAGGCAGGACACATGAACACTCTGTTGTGTATTTTGAATAGCGCAGAAGGGTTTTAGTAATATTATTGGGTTTTTAAGGATTTTACTTGTAAGTCTGCACACAATAGTAGGGAGGTTGCAGGGACTGCTATACCACTTTGAGAAAACGAGGTCTGACTTCTTGCACTAAATATGCAAAACGTATCTGACACGAAAGACCAGCACTGTACAGGAAAAAAACATAATAATCTAGGTCCAAATAACAGTTATTATATAATTCATAGCTGCCAAAGGACTGCAATTTTAATAGCTTTCCTTTAGTCAGACACATTTAATTATTGTGAGGTCATCAATAAAAAAGAATAAATGGTTACTACTGAAAAAGGTAGGGATCTGAAGTGACAAAGTTACAAGTCTAGCTAGCCTAACAAACAGGGCCAATTAGGACCACCTAATTCTTTTTGTTAAAAGGATACTTCTCCTTATTAGTCAAGCATTGATTTATAAAACCCAAGGATTGACCATGGAAATTCACTTTATTTACCATATGAGATCATAAACTGAAAACAGGCATCTAGTCAAAATGTTACTAGGGGCATTGTATTGTGGGTGTTCAAATGTTCTCTAAGATTCCTGTTGTTGCTATGGATATAGAATGCTAGAACAATGTGTGCTGTAAAGCATTTTCAGAGTATATTAAATTGTCACTGATAAAAGAACAATCAATAAAGAATAATCAGTGCTGTATGGAAGAATTAAAAGAATAGTAGAAATTTTATAAAAATTAATTAAAAACTTTCTTGGTTATTTCTCGGGTGTCTCAGGTGTGATCAATGAGATCACTAGTTCTAATAAAACATAATAAACCAACTTCAGACAACAGTGCAAACAAACAAACAAACAAACTTGGTGAGTGCAAATTAGAGGTCCCATAAGTGACTGACAAAGAAGTCACTGGAGCAGTGTAAACCTAGATATGTGAGACACAGCAAAACAAAAGAAAAAACAGTAAGCCAGGAGAGCACAGCAATGCAAGTTACAAACTGCCTGAAAACTCAAAACAGATACCTAGATATTCATCAAAAAAACCTTACACAACAAATAACAGGTAAAGATATACTGTATGTTCAACAAAACAGGCAAAAGCAATTCATGATTATCTGAAGAAATGAGTTTCAACTTCAGCAGAGTGCAATTTACAATCACGGGATTCCAGAGAAACCTGTTACAATATCCAGCGACAAATGATATTGATAAATATTTTGGTTACTAACTTTTCACACAATAAATGTCAGAGAGGCTGATACAGAGAAACATAGAAACCTCAAAGAAATGTGGTGTTTGTTAAATTATTGTAGTTATGATGCAAATGCAAAAGTTTGGTTTCAGCATTGGTAGAGAGCAAATCAGCCCCCTAACCCCTACACCCTAAACACACACGATCCTCCCACAAAATTGGTAGGACCTGCCCCTTCCGTCCTTACCCCAGTCTACGGTCTTGTTATAATGTCTTGGTCTCTTTAAGCAGCTTTGGATATCTTGGGTGCTTGATTTCATTCTAACAGGTAATGGAAAAAGTTATGCAAGTGCAACTCGCACAACTATATTCGAGATGAATGCGAAAGGTTTTGTGTGGCAGTAAGCTAGACGCGATCACCATTGCCTGCACCTGCAGCTGAATTTAAAGCTGTGTAAGGCATGATCCAATTTGTTGTATAATGCAAATCCACTGTAATGGAACCCTAATGTTATGCAATGGGAGATGAAATGCATTCCAGAATGGAGTCCAGTCATATTCAGGAACAGGTGACAGGAATGTGGACTGACTCACACACAGGGTGCTAATGGGAAACTGATGACCAACAACTGCCTATGCAATAAGATTTCCTTTTTCAATCAAAAGATTGAGCAGCCATCGATCCATGGATCCATCCAGCTGCTTATCCATGTGCGGTACAATAATGTCTGTGGTACCATACCGTACAGCTGCAGAAACGTGTGCTAAAGGCCACAAAGTCAGTAGGGTTTTGAGACATTTCAGTTAAAGGGTGATTCAAATCTAAAATGGCGGATGACACTGTCTAGATACAGAAATACTCTAATCGAAATCACTAAAGGTAATGAATTAATAGGGGGCACACACGAAAACCAGCAGTCTGCTGCAATCTTCCTCGAAACTAGGGCTCCTCATCCCCGCCACCCTTTGCTAAAAACCTTTTTTCGAGCCTCACAGATGTAACTCAAAAACAGATACAAACATACCGTGACTATATTGGAATGCAGACTGAGCAAAAGTCAAACTGTCTTAATGTTCAAGGGTAAGAACATCGTACAGGTGGAACATCCAAAAAACATCACACTTTCAAGTACAGCATGTGAATAAAGACAGAGACTGTACAACATAGTGGGGTTCATTTCAAAACTCTAATAAATGATTGCTGATTTAAACCCAGTACAAGGTACTGCTGCAAACTGACCAGTATTTTTCCTATTCCAATCACAGCAGTATATTGATGCATAATGTAGAGGTTACAGTCTACTCACCCATAATTGTTGTGCTTGTTTTTATGTAATATTGTGATGTGGATTCTTGCTCAGATATGTTAAATATAATTTAGGATTTGTATCAGTATTTTAACCTTTATAAACATTTTGTTAACACTTTACTTGATGTGGCTTAAATAATATTAGTATATTAGTATTTAATAATAAATAATTAAAGCATTATACTATTACATTTGTATTAATTAACCACAAACTAAGTACAATGCAATGCCCCTAAATTGCATACCGATATTATGTTGATTGATCACTGAATTGTGACCCATCTTTTATCTAATGTAGTTACTATATTTATTACTATATTTAATTTTATAAACCTGTGAATTACTGTAGGAACTCCTATGGTACTACTTAAGGAACAAGTAATGAATAACAGAAGTTAAATACTGATCTCGTGTTTGTTCATCATTAATGAATCGTGACGCATCTTTTATCTCTAGTAGGCTACCGAATATGCGTTCATAATTTGTACTTCAGTAGTATCTGAAGTATTACTAAGTATTTGTGCCTCGTCAAGTAGCCTGAAGTGTTACTGACATTTCTAATCGGTTTACATGAACCATTTTTTTAAATAAAGCATTTATTTTTTACCGCTTCGCGATGCATCGTCTGACCTTGTGTAGCGTAGCTGCACCTGACCGCAAACCATTTCTGTTTTACCAATCCAAGTAATCCGTGTCCATTCATCGCTAGTTGCTGATCAAGCGCTGTCAGATGTCAGATGCCAAGAAGAGATCATACAAATGCAGTCCACTTACTGCGATATTCTTTGAGTTGATCATGTTTCCATCGACGTCAAACTCTCCCAATAAGAAAGCAGAAAGATGTGTAATTTTAAACGCAGGATCCCTTATAGCGTGTCGGCGCGATCCAAAGTGTGCGGTTTTAACATAAATAGCAAGTGGTGCTTTACCGACCAGAGAAGTGATACGTCCGGAATCTCGGTGGACCACAAGCTTTTGATCATCATCATCATCATCCTCTCTTTTTTAATGATGTGGACAAGACACATGGACTGCAGAAGAGCACAAGTGAGAGAGTAGGCGGCTTTTTTTTTTTTTAGCAAAGATGTTATGGGGGGTTACCCGTTTTAGTGTATAGATTTTCAACAAAATTGTGTCTTTTGTCGAAACGTTAATTATACATTACAGTAAACGGTAGGCTACATATGCAGTGTACGAAAGCAGTGCGCATTTTTGCCACCCTTTGATCAGTATATCCCACGATTAAAATTCTTTTTTTTTTCAGGTATTAGTATTGCATCATCGCGAAGTTTAAATTGATAAGACTGTTCTTTCAAATGCCTTTATTCCATATTTCTTAGTGTTACTTAACCAATTCTGCATGTATTTATGCATCTTAATGTGTCGCGTGTGTGCGTATGTCATAACAGAATAAAAAATAGTACAGATTATGGACCCTTACTATAAAAGCTTTGCCATTCGTAACAGCAGCGCTGTCAAGGCACTTATCCAGCTATTTATGTGAGAAAATGCAGCTTATACAGCACTTATTTATTCAAATTCATGTATCAAGTATCCTTTGTTTTCAACTCACTCTCCAAATGGAGCTGGTGAACAGGTGATTGGTTACCTTCAGATGGTCCAAACAGCGACTCATTACACAACTGCAATATTGAGGGGGGGGGGGGGGGGTTCGGGTTGATAAGATATGATAAAATAGAAATATTTCAAATTATCATCATATTTTCAAAAAGCATTCAAACATTATGCTTTTATAAACACATTGTTAAATATTTTTTTTGGAGTATTAATAACGCAACAAGATAGGCTGGTTAAGTCTGGTTGGGAAATATACAGATCTAAAGAATGGTGTTCAATATTTGCATTCCATGCATGGTGTTCTATAATATCAAGACAACCAATTGCAACACCCATATAGTACCTAGACATGGTAGTACATATATCCAAATTAAGAAACCCAACAAGAAAACACTGGTGATTGATTCCAGTCTGTAACCAAAAACAACATATAAGCTGACACGAGAGTGTGTGCCGGTGATCTGTTTAGCAGAATTTAGCAGAAAGACAGTTTACAGTTAAGGCAAGAAAGCACCTGAATGGAGGTGATATAGTTCTTGGAGATGAAACCTTGAAGTGGCTTTTCTAAAGATTCAGTGTTACACTTGCCAAAAACCCTGCACAATGCCCTAGACACCTCAATCTGTGGTGACACTAGTGGAATGATTTATAATGCTGATGGAAAAAATTGATATATGGAAATCATAAAGGGTAACCGGCTTAAAACTTGAAAAAATTGGTGGCTGTTCAATTTTCAGCCAGCCAATGACCCAAAACTCACTGAAGTTTAAAAAAAAAAAAAGTTGGAATCTTGGCTTCAGTCATATAAAAGACTTCTGGGTGTTTTTCTTATAAATGATCCACAATCAAATTTATTGGTATTCAGTAAATATGCTGCAAAAAATAGGACACAACTCAAGCTGTGATTGAAATTACTATACTTCTTAAAAGTAACGACAGCTATTACAATAAACCTGACATATTCTCTAGCTCCTCTGCCACAATTTAATTTGGGTCAAAGATAACTGCAGTTATTTTTTAACCCCTATCATTTCTCCAAAAGCAATTTCCTAAATTACTTTCATCTTATTTTTACCATCTTAAATACTAATAATAATAGTAGTATAATGAGTAAAGTATTAAGTGTTTCATAGAAATTGATGCTGCTACGTTTCATTATTCATTTGTATGCTAATAGTTATGTAATACCTAAAGTATGGTGATCTCAACAGTCTTCTTTTACAACAGAAAAACATGGATGTACTGGAGTTATGCAATCATTTTACAAATGCAAGTGAATTTTAATCTTCTGTCTTTTAAAGTAAGATCCTACCCCTGTAATATTAAGAAATCAAACAATGCCTCATTGAGCAAGCCAATGATTATTTTTTCTAAAGCCTGCTGAAAACATTGCTAGACTGTCTTTCCTGAGGAGACATGGGTATTCTATGTCTTTCACTTTTCTCACACCTTTAAACCAATGTTATAAACACTGTAATCCAATGCTTTCCTGATTTGTATGGCGGTATGTTTAATTAATGTGTAATGACTATTGTTAGCCAAGTGGTTGAGCTGCCATAAAAGGGTCTATAGATGAACTTTGAACTAAAGCAAATATCTAACTAAAATATTCAGTTTCAGGAAACTAGAGCTGTCATGTTTAGTCAAAACTGATTACTCAATTTTTTTTAATGCATCGATTAAAAATTGTCTTTACAATGACTTGGCAAGAAGGTGGAAGGAAGATGGAGCGTAGCAGATGAGGATCCAAAGGAAGAGCGAAAGCAACAGTTTTGTGGGAGCACTTCCCATTAAAACTGAAAGAAAATTCCGACATTCAGGAGATTTTAAGATCTGAAGGATTCACCCAATAATGAGAGGATTGTCAAAGATAATTGAAAGCTACATATGATTCAGCCTTACGGAGTAGCCTAGCCTGTCTTCAAATTGTTTTGCTGGATTTACTGTCTATGATTCCTGTATCTCAAATCGACAGTAAAATTAAGGCTAGCCCCATTAGTTGCATCATTTCGCATTTTACAAAACAGTCATTGCTTTTACTTGGGTAACTTGCAAGGTATGTTAACAGTTGCAAAGTATATTTGGCAAACCATTTTAGCATATCTTAGGCATGTTTTTATTTTATGTTTTTATTAGAACTTGGAAATTTATCATATTAATGCCTTAAATGCTTTAAGTTTCAAGTTATAACGCTTCTTTATTTCTTTGAACTAAATTGATGAATGCAGCACTTCTATTCCCAAATGAGAAAATATTATGAGCAAAGATTTTAAATAGAGACCTACAATATTCCTTCTTGGTTGCAAACAAAGTGAGAGGTTAGGTCCCAGAATTCAAAACTAAAAGCAAAATGATCTCACATCTCACGGGGAATCTCATGGATAAAAATATTGTAATGTGCAGTATTTTTTTACTTAATGCTTATACCTTAAATGTAAGATTCATCATCTTATTAAATGCACTTTTTCTGGTTGTCAGGCTTCTGGTTTTAGAGCCTTTATTGATTGATTGGTTCATGCTTTATTGATCCCCGTGGGGAATTTCTCTTTACGTCTCCCCCAACTTGCTCTTTGTTGGTGAGAGCTAGCTGACTGCAAGGGTCAGCTACCTGTTTTGGCAATTATAATTTGTTTCTCTTCGGGCTATGGCAGTTAGAATGACACAGACTCATTTTAGCTAAAGTTACACAACTAATGCATTTACCCAGCAGATTGAATATTTAATAATATTCTAAAAGAAAACAGCATGAGGATGAGGAAGAGAGACACATTGAAGTGGCGATAAATAAATGCATAAGCCTCAAGAATTACATGGCTGTATGTCTAAGAATATCAATGAATGATGCAGCACCAGTCCTACCATATGCACAGGCCTTGGGGTTCTTTGAAAAGACCAAACATATTGAAGTGCTCTGACACCATTTTTGTACACGCTAAAGGGTTTTATAGTTATTTTTTTTTACCTTGTATTCCCACGTAGTATGACAGAGTGGAGGGTTCAGGGTAAATTAGCAGAAATATTCAATGAATCAAAGTATTTCGTTAATGGTTATCAATGTATTTGTTGTTTGTGATACATAGTAGACCATTTCTGCCAGCAGGTGTTGCAGGCCCTTTCCATCACAAGTATGCATGCCAGACCTGTGGGAAACACTGTAATACTGTGCACAACACGGTACATAATAACCAAGTGTTTTTTTTAACGATTATAAATTCATTTGGCTTAATATCTGGTTACAAAGTAAATTATAGTAAATCAGAGGCTACCCTCCTGAAAACTTCCCTTTTCGTTGGTTCACATCTGGATTTATGTATCTTGGCATTAAGGTGTCGCCCACTTTGGGAGAATTATGGAAACTCAACTTTACACCAATTATAACAGCTGTAAAGAAGGGTCTGTAAAGATGGCATAAGCTCCCACTTTAGTGAATGGGAAGGATGAGTCTTATCAAGATGAATGTGTTCCCTAAATTTCTTTACCCAATCCATCCATCCATCACCACCTGCTCGTCTGGGATCCGGGTCACTCCCTGTAGGACATGCATGGAAAACTTCACCAGGTAACCGCACAGGAGGAATCCACACAAGGTGTCCAAACCACCTCAACTGGCTCCTTCGACGTGGAGTAGTAGCAGTTCTACTCTGAGACTCTACTGGATATCATAACTTCTCACCCTATCTCTAAGTGAGAGCCCAGACACCCTGCAGAGAAACCTCATTTCAGCCACCTGTACCCGCAATCATCCCTGCCGTTTCACATTCGGCTGTAAACCACCTCAAAGCTTACTGGAGGTCCCCAGCAGATAACGCCAACAGGACCACATCATCCACAAAAAACAGCGACGGAATCCTGAGGCCACCAAACTAAACACCCTCAACACCCTGGCTGTGCCTGGAAATCCTGTCCATATATATTATAAACAGGATCAGTCATAAAGGGCAGGCCTGGCAGAGCCCAACACACACTAGGGACATAGTCTGACTTATCACCGGCAATGTGGACCAAGCTTTTGTTATTATATTATATATAAGGATTGATTTGCCCGCAGTAGCAGGCCCTGAACCCCAAACTCCTGGAGCACCCCCAACAGAGTACCTCAGGGAACCCGGTCATAAGCCTTCTCCAAGTCCACAAAACACATGTAAACTGGATAAGCGAACTCCCAGTACCCCGGAGGAGACTTTCCCAGGATGGCTGAGAAGTGTGATCCCCCTGCACTTGGAATACACTCTCCTTTCGTAAATAAGGGGACCAGTCTGCCAATCCAGCGGCACTGTCCCTGAACTCCATGCACTGCTGAAAAGGCGTGTCAGCCATGACAACCCCACAACATCCAGAGCCTTCAGGCACCCTGGATGAATCTTGTCCACCCCATGGGCCCAGCCGTTAAGGAGCTCTTTAACCACCGATTTACGATTCATCGTTACATGCCTACTAAAAATCCAAGCCTGTAACTTGTCTTGCCCTCGTGTTAATCACTCCTAACTATTGTTCATACCCACCCTTGTTTATTCCGTATTTATATGCTTCCCAGTCCAGCCATTGATGTTGTACCTTCGTGTTGCCTGTTTCCTGCCTCGTTCCAGTCCTCCTGTTTTGATTTCTTGCAATCCAATTTATTTCCAGCCCCTGTTCATTAAGTTCAATAAAACCTCTTTGTGTTTCACCACCATGCCTGCTCTTGAATCCCTCATCCAGTACATGACATCATCAGCCTGCATGGTCTGCATTAGTTATATATTACTTATGGGTAATATTGCCTCTGATGACTTCACTGAACAGGTATCAAAAACAGTCAGCTGCCCACATCTCTGTGAGATGAAAGACTGAAAACATGCCTGCCTGCACTCTGATGAGATCATAGTGTAACCTTTAGAATGGCAGGAATTAGAGATCTGTGCGTGTTGGGTTCAGGAAGGATATGTTCTTTTCCTCTGCATGCACACTGGCCTGAGCCCAGTAGCATTCTGCATGTAAAACAGGAAAAAAACAAGTGTTAAAAAGTTGTGTTAACCGTTAACAGCTTTTTGCTTCTTGTCCCCAACCTCTGACATAACATTTATGGCATTTGATGCAATATTAAGGAAGCATCTGTTGTAGACCTTAGAATGGCAGGCGCCTTTAATATCCAGCTGTATAAATATCCAGCTGAATAAATAGTATAAGGTGTTACATAAGTTTGTATTCTTTATTAGCTGTTTAAATTTAAAGCTATAGGAATCTTAACATATATGATATTGTAAGTAAACTATATACCATGAACTATTTTTAACCTTTATGCTGTAGAAATTTATTATTTTCAGTATTTGGAGCAACGTCTTTTGTTTCTATGATCTCCATACTTCTAATTACACAAGGCCATTTCTGGAAAATTTTGATAGACAAACCAAGACATTATCCCAGTCCCACCTTTTAACATGCAGCATGGTATGACACACCAGGGAAGGCGAAACCCAGCTTTCCTTGGGTGCAGTAAGTACAGTGACACAGCTGAGCACTGGGGAGAATAACAGCGCTGGCCAGACTACCAGCAATGCTCTCCATGGAGCTGCAGATCTCTCCATCACAAGTGCCTGTATTCAGTTTTATTTTCATTACGACCCAGGACAAGGGTTGTGAAAAAAATGGGGGGTAACTCATTAATTACATTGGCCATCCTTTCTTTCAGTAAGTTCTGTTTGTTTCTTATTACTATAATGTCTGTCCTGTCATGAAACTTGCACAGTAAATACAGGAGGAGCGTCAT
>JAABNY020000119.1:13580608-13599906 GCA_015164015.2 Brevimyrus niger | reverse complement strand
TGGCTAAGCTGACAATAAAACTTGACTTCAGAAGATTTTACAGCAATTTGTGAGTCACGCAACACATGTTCTAGGACCACTGTTTTGTTCCAGCTACAGTGAAGTAAAACAGTTTCACACACTAGAAACAGAGAAAAACAAAGCAGCATGTTCTGTGTAGGGATTTGAATCTCCATTAAAATATGTGCTAGCCAATGTCATCCCTGAATACAATTAAATGCTGTAAAGCTGCTGTGAAAACAGACAGTATACTTCTCTAACAATAGTCTGTTTATTGCAAAAAAAGAATTCCCTTCATAAATCTCTCTTTTACTTTTATCCCTTGCCTCCAATTCTCCTTGTTCAGGAGTCAGTGTAGCTTACTCAGACTGCCAAAAGGAAAGGCATTTCCAACTGGAATGCCAAGCTTTCCCACCCTGACGTGGGCTTCCTGGGGATACAGGCCAGCAATTATGAACACGTGTGCATCTTGAGTCAACAGAGCTGAAAAGTTCCCCGCCAAAGAGACTCTCCTGCCAAGTCAGGCTGGCTCAGCACATAAGAACTTCAGTGTTACTAGGTTGTACAGCACAGTGTGTTCTAGTGTTTGTGCAGTAATACAGTCATGAAAATGATGCCATTCATCTCCCTGCTTACATGCATGACATCTGACGATTTGAGGGTGGTGGAGGTTTACAGGTAATTCAGGTATTCTGTGTTTCTTTCTCCTTGCAAAATCTGACCTTTATTTTAGCAGCTTCATAACATCTGGAATCACTATCTTCTGATTTCTAATGAAATGTGTTTGTTTCAAAATCCCATGACACGAATGTAGAAAAAGTACAGAAAGATGCTGAGATGTTTCATCAAACAAAGAATTCATTCTACTCAAGGGCTTTATCAGAATAGGGGGCTGAACAAGTTACAAGAAATATACAATTCCTCTTTATCTAGAATACAATATAAATCCCAGTTCCCTCTCCACCCTACAAATGGAGACTTATTACATTCAGACATTAATACACAAAGCAGCACAGCATCTACCCAACAGGATAAGTGCACAGACCCCTATAGGAATTTCAGCACAATAAAAACCATGGCAAGGGAATGATCATAATGTGTTTTAGGACTTAAAGGCTGCAATATAATTACTTAAACAACATAATCATGTAAAAGGATCCCACAGCTGCTCAAACTAAATACACTTCCCCTTCTCAAGAACTGTGAATCTTCATTTCAATCTCAAAAAGTAGAGTAATGTAACATCAGTTTGAGAGAGGCGTAATACACAAAAGGAAAAGCAGGAATTCTACCCAGCTCATTTTAGAAATGATGCACAGTCATTGAGAGTCTCACAGTGGCTACACTGTGTGACACAGGCATGCTAAAATTTGGGAGGCTGCCTCCTATGTCACCCACCGACAGTATTTATAGCAATATGTCACAGCTCAGCTATGAGTCAGCTGGATATCCTGCTAGGTTTCAACACCCTGTCAATCCCCCACTCAAACAGTTGTGTGCCCCTGTGTCTCACAAAAGACATTAGGAAGCAAGGTCACTGATTTGTGTCATGTGCTCAGATTCGCCACAACACTGCCTCTTGCATCAGTGCTGCAGCAGGTGGCAGGTACACCATGTGACCACAGCCGATGTCATCAGAACCTGTTCACAGGACAGAATTATGCACCTGCCATGGTGTCAGAGATTCAGACAACAGCAGGGGGAAAATTCTTGCCATTTATTGTCTGTTGTGCTGTATGTCCCAGCCTGTAGTACCTCAAACAGCTAATTGAGAGCCTATTTGTGGCTAGAATTTTCTACTGGGAAAGTGTGTGGCAAACCATTTAAAATGACAATGTTGAAACAGTTTCAGAAACAGAGAAATAGAAGTAACATACGTGCAGTCTGCACCAACAGGAGCAGCACTATGCAAGTCTATTATAACTCATAATTAACACTCGAAATGTGTTTTGTGTTTAGGCCACTAAACACACTTTGGATTCCAAGCTTTGGATACACCAGGATATGATGGTTTTGGAAGTACCCTTAAGTTTGAAAGTGATGTGAACCTAAAATGCCAAAACAAGTGATACACGATCCACGATACTTTAAATAAGCAAAACAGCAGGCAGGCAAACAAACACATGGATAAACAAATAAATAGTTCGCTGGAGCCTGAGTATAATACATAGGCTAAAGGATTTCCTAAAAATTACAAACACAGATAAACAAGAAAACTATATTGAACTTTATATAGATATAGTCTAGTGGGTAGCACTGGAGTTGGGGGTTTCAGACCTGCCTCTGCTCTGTGTGTGTGAAATCTGTTACTTGTCCCATGGGTAGTCTGGTTTCTAAACCCCTGGGCTGAAGACATTCAGGTTATTGGCGTCTCTGGATTTTGTGTATGTGCTCTGTGGACTAGCTTCCCATCCAGGGTGAGGCCTTGTGCTCTGTGCTGCCTGAGGGAGGCTTCAGACTGCTTCACAACCCTAACCAGGAATACTGTTTGGAATATTGGTGAATGGATGGAAGGACTGACAATAATTACCATCTCCCTAATAGTACAGAAAACAGTCAATGTAACAAAATGAAGTATGGCTTTAATATTTGCCTATACTATTATAGGCTGGCCATCTCATTCCATGTGCATGTGAGCAGAACATTTTGGGTGCTCACTGAATCATGAATCACTTCCATTTCCGCTGGTTTGTACACTTAAGCATTGAAGAATGAAACCATCCAAGTGGATCCCTCTGAATCATCCATACACCGCTACTTATTCTTGCATTACTCACACTACTGCTTACTCGAGTCTCAGACATCTCCACATTCTACAAGAGCATCACCACTAAACAGTATGAACTGAATATAATAAATATGAAACAGTATTTATTTTTACTGTGAGTTCTCAGCTACTGCTTTTTAATACCCAGGAAACTGACATGTGAGAAACTCAAAACATTTAGAAGTTATAAGCGATTATTTTCATCTTTGGTGTACGTTTTTCTTAACAACAAAAAAGCTTCTTAATAGAACAAGTACCACTCACTGATATAACAAAACAAAATCTTCTGAGAGCTTGCTGACATTGTAAAGCATGATATGACCTGCAGTTCATTACAGCATGGACATAATAAACATATAAGAAGTATGTGCGCATGTAAATACAACTTGTCATGCTTAATGTCTGCTTCATATAAACTGAAAGGTACGAGGGAACATGCAGTGTATCGTAACAAGAGACAAAGGACTGAAAACTCTTGTTAAAGTACTGTACTTGTCCTAAATCAGCAGAGTGACATCACTGTCTTCACGTAACACATGTACAACAATCTTGGCACAACACAAAACTAGACTAATACCAGTTAGCTTGGGACTTAAAGAGACTTAATACATGATTACATTCTGGCCCCCAGCTTAACCTTTGTCAGTGAGCCCCAACCTAGCATAAATTCCCCAAAGGACACTGTGGGCTGATATCATTCTATGAAATACAAAGAAACACTGTTGAAGAAACATACCAGAAGGGGCATCCCAGAAGACTCAGCCGCCATTATAGAATTAA
Organism: Brevimyrus niger; assembly: GCA_015164015.2. Lineage (NCBI taxonomy): Eukaryota > Metazoa > Chordata > Actinopteri > Osteoglossiformes > Mormyridae > Brevimyrus > Brevimyrus niger. The sequence goes on along the minus strand of JAABNY020000119.1, from coordinate 13,596,359 downwards.
AAACTTAAGGAGCAACGCAAGTAATATAAATTTGTTTGTATAAATTAACATGGCTACATGATTATATTTTCACTTATTTACATATAGCTGCTGAGGTGGGAATTATTCATTTGGGAAACTACACATCGACCCTCGCACAAACAGTTTTATTCGAGCCAGAGACACAAAGTCTCCGAATATAAAAACAATAAACAAACATAATCTGGTGAGACGCCACCTGATTATGCCCACATAAACATTTACAGGTATTTAAATTATTATGTTGAATGGGCCTTAACCTTTGAACCAGCTAACGATTAAGCAAAAATCTTCACTACAGTCCACAGAATGAATCAGCTGTGGGAAACAGGAAATGCTCAAGTCCTCACATGCGACATCCTCCTTTGTACAACACAAAACATTTAAACATATAGAGGCCCAGCTGGAACTCAGCCATTCCACACTGTTCTGTTCTCACACACACTGTTGTTATTTGTATATCAATTACTAGAAGTTAATGAAGCATTAGGATTGGCTACATTCTCCAAACGCTAATAATAATAGTTCAAAATTGTATTTTTATTAGATATTTCTTTTGAACAAGCTTATCAAACAAATCACCAAGTAAAACCTATAAGCCTATAAGCTTTTCATCCTCCATTTCAATTTAAATGTAGTTGTCTAGCTTATTTTTGAGCAATATCTTAAATATTTAATCAATCATAAAATGGGAAAGTATTCAGATTTTTTTTAATTACCTATAATTTAACACCCGCATACCTCACACATACTTGACGTACATACAGCAAATCTCAAGTGGTCTGCTTACCTGTAAACTTAGGGCTATCTGCCTAATGTAGATCATATTGAGATCTTCCAGTATTCTCATTCGCTCCTCCATTTCTGTTCACTGGCATACCCTTTAGAAGGATCGGTTCAAGATAAGCAGATTTACTTGACTTCTAAGTTACTGTTCTGCAGTTCATGTAATATTGGAAAGTCTCTGAAATTAGGATTCCCAAATCCCTGGTATCACAAAAACCCATGCCAACAGAAAGGTGTAGCGCACGATTGCATCCCGCAGACACCGAGAACAAAAAATGTAATCAAGAATCATCTCTGTCAACGACGCATACAAATATTAACGAAATTCATCCATTAAGAGTGGATTTAGGATAACATAACGTATTCGCACAACCTAACGACCCACGGCATTTCCAGCAGACTGCACAAACGATTCGTTTGAAGAGAGCAACTTCTGTCAGAAGTTGTTTTGACGAAGTTTCCCCTAATAATTCCGAATACAAATTTTTGCCTGTATCTAAGCAATCGAGATTCCGAAAAATGAAAGTCTTGCGACGCCAGGGTTTTCTTTTCTTCCGCTCGTAAGGCGAAGTTGCATTGCCGTGAGTCCAGTGAGAACCACGATTCAGCAGGCGACGGTGTCTACAAATAGCTCCCCCGGTGAGAGACTCGACGCTTTAGCCTACAGGCAACGTGCGGGGGCTATAGCTGGAGACCGGGGCTTGCCTAGCTTAAGTTAACACTTATAAGATGCGGTGAACTGCGATAAGGCAAGAATAAATACGACTAATTTTAGAAGCACCGTTAACAACGGAGGTTTGTTATGAGTGAGAGAAAAGAATGACATCAATCGACTTAGACAATCCATCATTTCGGGCTTTTAAACTAACAAAAAACATTGCTGTTACTGTCTGTATATGAACTAATTAAATAATCATTTTCCCCTATCTCTAAATAAATTAAATAAAATGTATACTCCTACATTTTATTTCAATATTGCACGCACCAACAACGTTCTAACTGAAACGCATCATAAACGTATTTTCCATTAACGTTAAGACTGAGATCCGGCCCTATTACAAAAGTTGATGGAAATTTAACGAGTTCTTGCTAAGAGCTTCCACTTCGGGGGAAAATATGATTAGCCATCATAAGCAAATAAAATGCTTCTCTCGACCTTTTCATTAGACCCAGACATGGACGGAGAATACAACATAGACTACTAAAAATACCAAGTTCTTAATAAATGGCAAATACAATTTCTTAATGTATTCTCTAATGTCTAACTGGAGTCTCCATTACACAGTCACCAAATCTCAAAACCGGATGCAATGTTCACCATACGTGTAGTTTGTAGTTGGTGTAGTTGAGCAAACATGCATTCATCGTCAATACAATTATTAGTTCAGTATGCATAAAATCCATTTATATAATGCTTTTTATGTTTCTTTTTAATCAGAACACTTCCAAACGACATTTCTATTCATTGTTTTATTGTAACTCGGAACACTGACATATATATGTGTATGTATATATGTGTTGTATGAATACAGGTTTTTTTTAATCTGCCATAGACTTTATGCATGATTAAACTTGTTCGAAGAGCTCCAGCTGAGTTCAAACCAGTTACAAGGGAGGGAGTCAGTTTGCATCTGAGAACGCTTCCGTGAGAAATTAACTTATTAGCGACTTTGAACCCCTTTGCTTCATATCGTGATAGGGGCAAGACCACATGTTCGAAACTGCATTGCATGCATATGTATTCAAACAACAATAATATAAATACGTGAAAAAAAAAACATGTTAAATAAGCTGAAGAGTGATTGAACTTAAACTTAAAGAGTATAGGCATTATTAATCTTAAGCATACAACTGACAAATCCAGTGAATACAATTACAGTACTATACTAAGTTCCTCCATAACTTAAAATCAAATACTTTCACAAAAATATCTCCTCATAATTGTAGGAAGCTGTTTCTCTTGAATGTAATAAACATTACAATGTTCTTGGTTTCGCCCTGTTATTCTTATCTTTCTGCCTGATGAATAGCTGCAAAGTGGTTTCCTATGGGGTGGAGCCATAAAAGTATAGGCATAGAGTATAAGTGAAAGCACTGCTCGGGAACAATTTAGTTATTAGAACTGATTTATACATAATGCTTTAATTAAATATGCCATTAAATCATTGACAAGGCCGGACTGGCCCTTAAGACAAAATTTAAAACTCAGCAAAGTTATCATGGGAATTCATTACTGGAAAAATAATGAAGGAATGCATCCAGTGCAAGATTGTGTGGATTCAGGCATTTCCCTTAATAAGCCCCAGGCAAATGGAAATACTTGACCTTTCACCCCTTAGTCGGCATGACATAAGCACACAGAAGGAAACTGCGGAAATAATCAATATGTGACTATGAGATCTACAAATCTGTGTGCCTCTTTGGCCCTGTGTACATTTGTTTTTAAAACACATCTTGATATATTTTCATATTCAATACTGATCTGAAAGAATTTTACTCACCATGCTAAAACTATTTGAGATTATAAAAAAAAAAAACTCTTTGTTATCATTTTAGTTTACCCAGGTCTTGGGTGATGTTCAGGGTTTGGGACCTCATACAGCTTCTACATACATAATGCTTACAATGAGCTTTAAACAGACTTGCAAAATGTGCTATATAGAAACATTACCTGTACCAAGTTCTGAGCTCTCTAGAGATAAAACTATCTGAAGAATAGAAATTAACTCTGATACCTGCCACTATGAAGAACAGGCAAAAGAATAAAAGAATATACTCTATGACCAATCGATTTCTTCAAATCTCCCACCTCCTGCAGCACAATCATTCACGATTAGTTCAGTGACGCAGTATACCCAATGGCAAAACAGAAAGCTATTCTACAGAAACAAAAAAGGCACTGAGGGGCGTGGCCCTCCCAGAGAGTCTAAAACAGGAGAGATAAGGCCATATAGCCATACCACAAACACCCACTTTGTATTGCTGCACTCAAGCCTGCCGTCTTGAACACTTGCCTGACAGAAAGACTTTGATTGTGTTTTTACAGTTCAGAATCAGACAGCTATGGCATGAACCCTTCTGGGAATTATGGGAACATATGGAAGAGACTGATGAGGTGCTTATAAAAGCCATAAGACAAGTTTATCATGAGGAGAAAAATCATATACTCTAGGAAATCCAACTTCTTATCAAGCATAATATAAATATTATATATTACATTAAGTCCTTGCGGGAGTAGGCTAATCAAATATACGCTGAATTGACAGTTTAGCACAGTAACCAAAGGTCATACTGACCTTTCATTCAATTCACGTTGTTATTTTGCACTTAGCAGGCTTTTAAGGGGAGAGATAAGATGAAAACTAAGTTAATCTCAATTATACATGGCTGAGTTGTTTTGAGTTGGTCACTCTCACTTAGGACTATGACATTCAGCAAGAAGCAGCTGAAGAGGAAATGAACAGATCCGAGCAGGGTAAGCCAAACATCTGGACCAGGAAGTAGATGAAAACTATTCCGAATGGCTTTTGAGCTGTGAGAATGATAGTACAATGGCTGCGAGACCATCACACCAACCAGAGCCATTCCTCTAAGAATATCAATAGAAATCCTGTTTCTATCAAACTCCTTCATATCTGCAACTAAGGAGAAGTTCTATGAACTTTAAAAGACCTAGTTTAATTTTTAATGGGCTTCCACATATCTTATACTAAAACAGGAGCACAGGACACAAGGTAGGGGACATTCCAGAATGGGATACAGACCATGAGGTGGTGTGTACATACACAGAAACTGCACTGATTATATTTAATGCACAAAATAATAACTTAACCATGCCCTAATTATCCACAACTGCTTATGCAGGGGCGCAGTGAGCTTGGAGCTCATACTAAGAAACCTAGGTAGACATATTAGTAGAAACTTACAGACAGCGGATCTCCTGCGAACCTACATGTCTTTCAAATGTAAGCCTTCAGAAGAAACCCATAAATATGTCACCCTCAAAATAATTGAAGTGGAACTCAAACCTAAAGCCTTGTAGGTTTAAGGACACAATGCCTCACCCCATAAATAAAATGAAATGCTTTGTCAGGTTGTTCACCACTGGAGGGCACCAAATTTTCTTTAGAGTTTACTTTTACATCCATGGAAAGCAGCGCACTCTGTTGGTCAATTAGAAATAATGACAAAATACATGTCAAAAACAAGGCTGGTATTGCTTTCATTAATTTGCATGATAGGATTTAATGTGATAAAAATTACAGGCAGAAGTGCAGCTCAGATATATTGTATTAATTAGTCATGACGTGAACAGGCACAACATTAGAACAAGAATAACATAGTATGGTTGGTTTGCAGCTGCTTCATTGACTCTTGCACCTGTAACTCTCAATTTAACTGTCAAATCAGGAACTTGGGAGGTCTGTGGTTCAGCGCTGAAACATCACCTGTGACAGGAACCTGTTGACTAGAGATGGTAATAGTATTGTCGGGGCCAAAAGTTTTGAGAATAACACAAGTATTGGTTTTCATAAAGTTGCTTCAGTGTTTTGTAGATTTTTTTGTCAGATTTTTCTAGGGTATACTGAAGTATAATTACAAGCATTTCATAAGTGTCAAAGGATTTTATTGACAATTACATTAAGTTTAAGCAAAGAGTCAATATTTGCAGTGCTGGCCCTTCTTTTTCAAGACCCCTGCAATGCTGTCAATCACCTTATGGACCAAATCCTGACTGATGACAGCCCATTCTTGCATAATCAATGCTTAGAGTTTGTCAGAATTTGTGGGTTTTTGTTTGTCCATCCGCCTCTTAAGGAGTGACCACAAGTTCTCAATGGGATTAAGGTTTCAGGAGTTCCCTGGCCATGGACCCAAAATGCCGATGTTTTATTCCCCAAGCCACTTAGTTATCACTTCTGCCTTATGGCACAGTGCTCCATCATGCTGGAAAAGGCACTGTTATTCACCAAATTGTTCTTGGATGGTTAAAAGAACTGGCGTCCTCTCGGGAGGATGTTTTGGTACCAATCTCTATTCATGGCTGTGTTCTTTGGCAAACTTGTGAGTGAGCCCACTACCCTGGTAGCGCTCACATTTTTATCTCTGGACAACCTTTTTTCCGGATCCCCAAAAACAATGGGAAAGGGGATTCATCAGAGAAAATGACTTTACCCCAGTCCTCAGCAGTCCAATCCCTGTACAGTTTGCAGAATATCAGTCTGTCCCTGATGTTTTTCTTGAAAGATGTGGTTTCTTTGCTGTCCTTGACACCAGGCTATCCTCCAAATGTCTTTGCCTCACTGTCAGTGCACTCACACCTGTCTGCTGTCATTCCTGAGCAAGCTGGTGGTGCCCTAAACCCACAGCTGAATCAACTTTAGAAGATGGTCCTGGTGCTTGCTGGACTTTCTTGGTTGCCCTGAAGCCTTCTTCACAACAACTAGACCTCTCTCCTTGAAGTTCTTGATAATCCAATAAATAGTTGATTTAGGTGCAACCTTAGTAGCAGCAATATCCTTCCCTTTTTGCACAAAGCAATGATGTCCTTGCAGGTAACCATGGTTAACAGCGGAGGAACAATGGTTTTAACCACCACCCTCCTTTTAAAGCATCCAGTCTGCCATTCGAACTCAATCAGCATGACAGAGTCATCACCAGCCTTGTCATCATCAACACTCTCACCTGTGTTAATGAGATAATCACTGAAATGTCAGCTTTTTGTGGCAGGGCTGAAATGCAGCGGAAATCGATTTTATGGGATTAAGTTGATTTTCATGGCAAAGAGGGACCTTGCAATTAATTGCAATTCATCTATTCACTCTTCATAACATTCTGGAGTCTATGCAAATTGCCACAATAAAAAAATAATACTGGTGATATTCTCAAAACTTTTGGTCATGGCTGTAGCATATGGTATATGTGGATTATCTGAAATTGTCCCAAAGGGATTTTAATGTTGTGCCCCTCTTTGAAATGACCCTCTGTGGTGAAATGTGGTAACACACTGTTTTTATGTAGTCATGAGCACAACAGGCACAATCTTGCCAAAGAAGCATGAGCTGCATTTGGAGCAGGGTTGCTTTTTCACCATGAAACACAAGGTAGAATGGGGAGTGGAGGTGGGAGGGGTCACTGCAGAAATTACAAAGAGGTTACATAATCAAGGAGCAGCGAGTCCGAATGACTGGGTGGAACTGACTAAATAAAACAGTGGCCAATCAAAAAGTGAGTGCAAACAGAAGGAAAAAATGACACATCGTCCTTAGAAAAACGTAAATCCAAGCTATGAGTCAGTCCCAGGCACCACGAGAAGCAAGTCCATTTGGAAAATCCACATTTAGAGTATAGAATCACAGCTTTTTATGCACCCTGTCCCCCAGGAACAAGTTTCTCTTGTTGTTGGGACTTTCCTCCAATGAATGAGTGACACAGAATACAGTCAAAGCTGATTGGTTGGCTGGCTGATTTCTTACAAAGGGCTTTTAACAAGCCAATGTCTCAACCTGTACTATTTGTACTATATCACATATCTGAGGGTTATATGTCACATCCAGGTGAGGTGGGAGAAGAGTTGCTGGGTTGTGTAATGAGAAAATGAATGTGAGTTCCTGAACATGGGCAGTTAATACCTGTTTACTGACGGGAATAAAAGACAGCAGCAGAAGACAGTTCAGACAACAGCCCAGATCAGACACTTACAGCAGATTTGTAGTGCAAGGCTGCCAGGTCCTGCACAAAGTAAAAATCTCAAAAACCTGCAAATCGCTCAGAAAAAAAAAAAAAAAACTACTTGCAAAATGTTTAATAAGAAGCCCATTTGAACTAGAAAATACACATGCAGAGCAGCTGTGAAGGATCTATAAAGTTTTGTACATAAACATGTTTGCCTTCTCCTTATAGCGGAAAGGGATCTTATACAAACCAGTTTATAGCCACTAAAGGTGCTACACTTATGAGAGAGGTAGTGAGATAATTGATTGTGGGAGAGAAACTGCAGACAGAGATCATCGGTGACTCACTAGTGTTTGTCCTGTGGATCTCTGCATCTCACAATTTACTGAATCCGGAAGCTCCAGATAAAGGTAATTAGACTTTAATGAACACTAGTCATTCATTACAAATACTCTGGTTAGTGTGTGGGCGGTACAATGGGTAGCACTGTTGCCTCAATCTGGTTTGAATCCCACCTCTGATCTGTGAGTGTATCATGTATACACTGTCTATGCCTTGCGGGTTGCCTCCCACAGTGCCAAGGCATACATTTAGGCTAGCTGGTGCCAGTAAACAACTGCGTATGTACGTGCCGTGTGACGAACTGGCATTTCATCCAGCTCGCTCCCTGTGTTACCAGGCATAAGTGGTAAGAAGATGATAAATGTTTAGGGTGTGCCAGCTTCTGAGTGGTTTGCGTACCTCCTGCCTTCTTTGTAAATGCTTTCTGTACTTGTGGGTACATGCCACACAACTGCACTAAATTAGGGGCATGAGGAGGACGGAAAGCTTACTGGTCCTTTGGCGGACCACTCACTCATGACAAGAAAACACACAAACATTACTTTACCTAAAAATAAACAGTAGTGAGAGGGAATGGGACACAGGGAAGGACCTATACTGAAACAGAAAATGCATGTGGACAAAAATATTGGCACTAATGCATTTTCTGCAAACAATTTGCCATTTACAAATAATTGTTCACTAAAAAAACTTGTAGTATATTGTATATCACATATACATTTCTTTGGATATGCAATGAAACAAATCAAAACAAGTGAAGCAGTTAATTAATTTTTAGGTCATTGCATAAGAAATCCTAAAATGGCTGAGACAATATTACTGGCAGTGCATACAATTCAAGCACATGATTCTACTTAACTTGAGGGGAAAACTCATCTGTCATCACTAGGAGGTGCCTACAGTATAATTTTAACCCATTCTGCAAGTCTGAACAGGAAAATGGACTTGTGTTTTACCGCTGTGTGTCCTGAAATGACCATAGACTAAATAATAGAAAACAACATAATTATCTGATAATGGTTAAAGTGAGAAAAAATCTTGGCTAAACGTGGATAATCACAGATTATCCAGGAACCTTGGTGTTGCTGTTTCCATCATACACAAACTTATCAAGAAGTATGTGGCCCACGGCAATGTAACCAACCTCCATGGATAGAGTTGAAAGAGAAAACTTGATCAGAGACTACAGTGAAGAATTTTTAAATATTTGAGAAAGCAACTCAATCACTGCCACAGAGATTCAAGTTTACCTTGAGGCAGACGATATAATAGTTTCGACTTGCACCATCAGTCACATCTCAATCAAAGAAGGCTATGTAGAAGACCCGAAAGGAGAGAGAGGCATTAGAAAGCCTGACTGATATGTTCCAAAATATACCTGAACATGTCAAAAGACTTGTGGCAGAATGTCTTTGGAAGAAATTAGACAAAATTGGAACAGATTCAGCTCTGCTAACCTCTCCTCAAAAGACATTTTTACTACCCTACTATCCAGTCATAATGGACAAAATTATTGCACCATGTTTTTTCAATTACACTCACCAGGACTATCTATATGATATCCTAAACTAGGTTCTATTGTGTTTAATTATTTGCATTTCATGTCTGTCTGTATAAATGTGTGCTTAAAAAGGGGTGGATCACGATTCATTGTCTCACTGCCACACAAACTTTAAAGGCAATGATGAACAAAAGACATGAAATAGCTTGTTCACCCTTGTGTAGAATTCTCTGTGTGATACTGAAGGGATGTTTGTGTAGGACACGTCTAATTTCCCAGATTGTCTAATGGATTCTTCACTGCTGCATTTGAACATAGGAGTCTAAACACTCCTGCAGAAGAAAAAGCACTCTTAGCCTTTAGCTTTAAAAAGGTAATTATCTCAAATACAGCACAGTTTTCCAAGGATAGCAGCACATACTGTATAGGCAAAAGAAGGTTGTTAAAGAATTAAAAAATTGGTGCGATGATAAGAAAAACATTACCATTACTAAGCATGTTGGTGTAGAAAAACAGTGGAAAAACAACTTGCATGATCAAGTATTACTTATTTATTATGGATGTCACTTCATTTGAGTTTTTCACAGTAGTATATAACTAACAGAGATGAAATATATAAATAAAAATTACTACTGCTAAAAGTGATGCTGGGATTACTGTAGCTGTTTTTTGTGCATACCATGGTTTTATCCACAATGACTCACATAATCCATAATAAAAATGTTACATATTTATGCACCTGTGCATTTTTAAAAAGATTTATGTAAACTATTGTTAATTGAATTACACTAATATTCTGGGCAATGGGCCCACCATCTTTTGACTAGGCACTATTTTATGTATAATTTTATATATAAATAATACTGCCTTGCTACATTTTGAGGAAAATCCTGTTTCAGAAATGTTTCCAAAAGTGAGCTATTCTTTTCTTTTGTGATTATGACTTTCTGTATTTTTGTACATTAAACATCTAATGTTTGTCATTGTGTTGCATGATATGAGACTCCTTTTGTACATCTTGCTCTTTCTTTCCCACTATCCAACTTTTTGATATCTTTTTTTTTCTTTTTACATTATTTTCATTGTAACATTTATTCTGTTAGCATTTTGCGTTATTATTTTGTTATAGCAATTACTATTATATTGCATCTCACACAAATTAAACACTCAATCAATATGGTGTTACTAAACACGACAATCATTACACAATACAAATATTACATGATTTCACATTATTTTTTCATACGTAACACATGGTGCTAGATCTTCATATTTAGCTATGGTAATTTACCTGAATGCAGCCAATAAAATATCCAACTGTTTCACAAAGGAAAAGTATGACTTCTGAGAAGCAATGTGGTGCAGTGGAAACGTACTGGACCAGCAACCCAGTAGTCGAAGGATAGAAACCACATGTTGGATTCATGCCAATTGTACACCGCTTTGTATAAAAACGTCTGCTCAATAAATTGAAGACAGATAATCTATATTCTCCTGTGTTGTACTAATCGCTTAGGTTTTATGCTGATTTGCAGTTTTTCTGAAATCCGTACTCCACAGAAAATTTTAACAACTGCTCATTTCATAAAATGTGGTGCTTAAGGGTGTGACATATATTTTGTGCCTCACCGCTAAAGAAACTTGTTAAAACATTATTCCAGTAAATCCTGGTAATATTTTCAAGCCTAAGGGCACCGATAAGGAAATTCATGAGATCAACAAGATATTTTACATATAATGATACATTTTACATAAATATTGGTGAGTGTAGATCAAAATCCTGATCCCCTGATAAACACATACCCTAGGCCCCCACCTCCTGTATATGCCGGGCCCCCCTGAATGGATTTCCACTCCATTAACAGGGATATGTGGACAATTACTATACACAGTGGTACCTCAGGTCTCGAAATCACTAGAAGAATTTTTTGAAAGTCGAAGAAATCAGTTTGACCTAGAACTCGATCTGAATATCAGAAGTTGAACCGTGAACTGACCTAATATTTTTGTACGTGCCAGGAAATGAGTCTAACTACAATGCAATTCTTACTTGAATGCCTTCTTCACAGACCGGACGATTAACCAAATAATGTAGCGCAACATTACAGTAACTAACAATAAATAAACCACTAATGTACGTGTACTATTAGAGCATTTATGTCATTTATTTAAACTTTATTTTACTGGGTAAATGAACTGAAAACCAGTTCTCACTGCTTCACCTGATATTCGGGAGAAATAGCAGATTACGCATCAGAACTGCCTGGGATGCAAACGTCATGCGTGTAACTAAATTCTTCAGCAATGGTGTGTCGTTACGGAGGCGGTTCCAACTTGTGCAGCCGGGTGACAGGTCGCAATGCATCTAACCCTAATGCATTGCGTCAGGATCAGAATGCATTTCTTTAAGCCAGCGCTGTAAGCAAATGGAACGCACCCTGTGACCGAACTCGGGAAACAAACTGAAACGCGGACTTAATACAGAGGACTAATGGCAACAACCAGAAACAGCTGATCACATGGGGATCCCACACGAGGTTAACGAGGGGGCGTGGCGGAAGGAGCGGACGGTAGGGGCAGGACAGGGGTAATGTTGGAATAAGATCTTTATCGTTTTGGAAGCAAATAATAAAAATGCTCTTCTTGTTTTATCCTGTTCATTTTGTGTTTAAATGCTTAAAAAATATATTTAGGTGTATTTTTTTCTATTTATTTATTTATTTATTTTTTTGGGGGGGGGACCAATTAATTGGTTTTCCATTATTTCTTATGGGAAAAAATTGATCAGAACTCGAACTTTTTAGGATTCGATTCCGGAACGGATTAAGTTCGAGAACCGAGGTACCACTGTATAATATTTACTTATCCCTCATGAATGTTACAATTTTATTTTCAAAATATTCACTGATACAGTCACTTGTTCATTTATAGTAGGCTACATCCAATTATATAACAAGTCTAAATGGCAACATCACTAACAGAAACCAGAACTTTTGGCTAAAGATGTTCACGATACATCAAATATATTGCTGGAGAACAAAATTAATTATATAATTTTTGGGCTATTTTAAAAGTTTATCCCTTAAAGGCCAGTTCACAAACTTTTATATAGTGCTATGCCTTGTAAGGCTTTCAGCAAAGTATTTCGCAAAAAGCACTTACTTTCTATCGTGAAGTGGCGCAGGCATTTTTATCATTTCCAGAAATTATATTTAAAAAAATGAACACAGACGTATGACTAAGTCTTTCCTGCCCTGTATCAGAAGCGCTTGTTGTAAAGTCACACTCAGCTCAAAGGTAAACTACCAAAACGAGTCGAAGAAACAGTGTAATTCAGAAAAGAATGATCTTTCCCACCTGTGATGAATCCATGAATATACTCATCCTGAACTTCCCCCGTCGTATCTCCATTTCCAGGGCAGACCCCCTCGCCACTGTAGCCCTTGTGGTCTGATTTCGACAAAACATGGCTTTGTCGCTTGAGTCAATAAAACGTGCGAAGGTGTAACAGATATATAACCAACCAGCTTTCCTGCAGATTAATGAAGTATGTATTCCCGATACCGACCAATTCGTCACTAATGTCAGTATTCCGTACTCGAAAGAAGAACGAATTATTTCCGCCTGTATTCCGCAAACAGCACCACTTTCACTAAGAAAGTACGATTTCCCTCCGCACCCCTCGCATGGCTGCCACTAACATCCCAGGTGAGCAGCTTCTCATCTGCTCGCCAAATGCACTTATGACCCCTATTGGTGAAACAGCAGTGCGTCTATGCAATGGTTCAATAATCTAAATAAACCCGAGGTTAATACTAATTCTGGAGTGTTACACAAATAACATAATTTAGCGAACCTAAGTAGGCATTAAATGTTGCTCGTTTACATAACATATTTACTGATATATGTAACTGAAGTGACTTAATTGTGTCACCTGTTACTGGAAACGACAATAAAAAGAAAGTTTTGAAAACCGCCCCGCCCCCATCCAAATAGGAGTGTAACACCCTGTGCGACAGTTAACATTCAAATATTATGGGCACTAATCCATTTCCACGCGTAGAAGACACTGTAATCCAGAAGGGGTACTTCCTCGACAGTGTTTATATAGTATTATTTATGAAAGCTGAATTTCATGAGACTATATTTTCTTTGCGGATGCATTGCGCTCCAAAGTCGTATTAAAAGCGTATTCCTTGGAATGTAATAAGAGTGCGAATGTAATTTACGAAACCTCCATGACATGTATATTTATTTATTTATATAAATCAGAGAAACCATCAGCGACAGGTCCGTGAATAAATGTCAGTTGCAACCTTGCTGCAGCAAAAACAGAAACAAGAACCTCAATATAGGAGATCGTCGAAATATTTTTTCCACTGCCTGAATAAGGTCAACGGCTCTCCATCCCAGCTGTAAATAGCATTGGTGAAGCACTGCATGCCCCTCTTCAGTCACCTTTACAGTTTGCCAGAACCTTTTCAAGGGTGACTGAAAGTCCTTCTCCACAGCTTCACCAAACACCTCCCACACCTGAGTTTTTGCTTCAGCAACAGCCAGAGCCACTTCTCACTTAGCCTGCCAGTACCTGCTGCTTCGGATTCCACATCCCCCGATTCCCTTGGAGGAACAGAGAAGTTCTGCCAGAGCTGCGAGTTGAGGATCTCCAGGTGTATCTGGTATCTTCTTCCGCCATTGGATCCAACTCAACAACAGGTGGTGATCAGTTGACAGCTCCGCTCCTCTCTTCACCCAAGTGACCAAAACATATGGACACAGATCTTCCAATATGATTACAAAATCGATCATACGACCTTGGGTGTGCTGGTGCCAGGTGCACTTCATGTTCAGTGGGAACGAACTGTGATTAGCACAGAAGTCCAATAACAGATCACCACTCGGATTACAATCAGACAGGCCACTCCCCAATCCCACCCTTCCAGGTTTCTCTGTCATTACCTACATGAGAATTAAAGTCCCCCATCAGAATAATGGAGTGCATTAAGGCGAGCCCAACTATATCCAGTCAGTATCCCTCAACCTCCTGTACCAGCTCAAGCTTTTTTTCCCACCAGAGGTTACATTCCATGTACCTAGAGCCAGTTTGGTAGCTGACGGTGAGTCCACCAAGACCCCTGCCTTCGACTGCCACCCAATCTACATTGCAGCCGACCCCTGTGGTTCCCCCTGCAGGTGGTGGGCCCACAGGAAGGAAAATTAGAAGAGATTTCCATATTTCTCCATCGGCCGCCCATAATATCAGTGAATGATTAAAGTAATCGTGAGGAGTTTCAGTGGAAAGAGGGCGAGAGAACAAGCTTAAGCTGAACACCGGTGATCTCCAATACCCCAGACAGTACTGCATCAAGAACCATTATTCATCAATAGCTCACGTAACCACAAGGGCACTGGATTACTTTAGCTAATTTTTGTCAAGTACTACAAGTTTTAGGGATGCCACATCAGTGATGACTTCACATGTACAAGCAACTCCGCTGCTCTGGTCAAGAAGGCTCAGCAGCAGCTATACCTCTTAAGGATAATTAGGGGGACCAAATTGACTGCGGAGCTGCTTGTGTCCTCTTGCTGCTCAGTTGAGAATGTTTTGACATACTGTATTACAGCTTGGTATGCCAACTGCACAGTGGCAGACAGGCAAGCAATACAGTCAGCAACACAGCCCAAGATATCATAGGACGTCCTCTGCCCTGACTGGAGGACATCTTCAGGACACACTGCCTCTGCAGAGTCAGCAATGTGCCTAAGAGACACAACTCACCCCTGCCATCACTTCTTCTCCCTGCTACCATCTGGGAAACAGTACAAGGCCCTAAAGCCCCACACTAACAGGCTGAAAAAGTTTTCTTTCCCCAGAGCTGTCAATGAACTCCAGTCAGACTAACACTAACAAGACACACTTCAATGACTGTGTAATACTTGGAAAACTGGGCAATACTAAATAACTGTAATATTAGAACAACTTGGGTTGCACGGTGGTGCAGTGTTTAGCACTGTTGCCTCACACCTCTGGGATTATGGTTGAAGTCTCATTATGGTTGAAGTCCCTTTCATTCAACATACTGTAGTCTACATACATACCCATTTAATATTTACTGAAATTAATCAGGCAACATATTATAACAAACTGCTGCAATAAAGCAATTTCCATTGTTCAAGTTTCACCTTATACTTAAACCTATTTTTTTTTTAAGCACCCATTTGTCCATAAATCACAGCACATGGTACGAGGCAGAGAACACTGGATGTGAAGCCAGTCACGTGGAAAATTCAAATTTCACAAACGGAATCTGAATTTACATGTGGTTTACATATAAACTGAAAATGAAACTGTAGAAACATACAAATAAAGCTGCAACCTAAAAGTAAAAATTTAGTTTTAAGTCCAAAATTTTTATTGGCAATTTACAT
>JAABNY020000119.1:13550567-13580508 GCA_015164015.2 Brevimyrus niger | reverse complement strand
TAAATTACATCTTAGGTACTAAGCAAATAAAATGAAACAAATATATTTTTGATCTGAAATGTTCAAAACCTTACTTTCACACTTGTGTCCAGTCACGTTCCTCCAAATATCTAAGATGAAATTACACAAATCTTACAGGCAAATGAAAAACTAAAAAAGTTAAGAAATTATAAGAAACTTAATACCATTTTGAAGGGCTTTTCAGATATATCTTGAGGGATCATCCCATCTTTTCTAGTTTTAAAGTATTATAGCAGGACATATAAAAGATACAATTATACGACAACTGGAAAAAAATTAAACAAATGTGTAAAAAAA
Source organism: Brevimyrus niger (assembly GCA_015164015.2). Taxonomy (NCBI): domain Eukaryota; kingdom Metazoa; phylum Chordata; class Actinopteri; order Osteoglossiformes; family Mormyridae; genus Brevimyrus; species Brevimyrus niger. Next base: position 13,580,190 of record JAABNY020000119.1, on the reverse strand, counting down.
GACAATACAACCTGTAACTAGCAGTAGAAAAATAAATACTGGGTACATAGGGTAGGCTAAAATGTTATCTTTGATGTTTGGGATTTATACGTTTACTTTTTCTCTCCATTAAGGCATAATCTAAAAGCTTAATCCTAGGCAGCTTTAAAATTTGGAAATTTGCCCCAAACATACCCTTATAGTAAGCAATGCACTGAATCTCTAACATGTTCTGGACGGAACGTAGCACATAATTTACATTTTAATTAGAAGACACTTTTCTCCAAAGCAACGTGCAATTCAAAGCCTCTAAAGAAATTGGGGCCTGGCTCAAAGGTCCAATGGTGAAATCTTGGCTGACTAAAGGATGTGAACCAGCGACCTAACAATCAGTCACAGTATACTAATACACTGAGCCACAGACCACTCCCCGAAGATACTTCGATGTACACTTGAGGTGTATGGTGTGAAAGCATTCTGGATTTATCACAACTATGACGTTGCTCTGAAACATTGCATTAGCTACCTTCATGGCAGACAGGAAATGTTACGCCAGTTAAGACAAATGTCTAAGACTGTACATAAAACACACAATAAAACAAGAAGCATGCTCCATAATCCTTCGAGGGAATAAAAAAACATGATATATAAATGTAGCACAATTTTCAGTGGTCAATATTTGACCTTTAGAAAGCATGCTTGACATCCTGGCTCAGTGTATAAGTGGGTAAGCTAATGGATAAGTTAACATTAGCTTTGTTTACTAGTGTTTATAGTTATCACTCGCTTTCATTTGCTGCTAAATGATACAACTTGATCAATAAGGTCATCCACACGTGCTAAATCTGCTGGATCAAAATGCAACTTTAAGGTATCAGGGCACATTTTGTTCTCAACATTGTAATACTTCTCATAATTTCAGAAATGTTGCCAGCTTATATGCAATTGTTTAGATGAGATGACCAAAGGCCATAATATTGCTAAAATTAATAAATTTAGCAATTGTCAATTAAAATTACATTTAAGGTCAAACTGCTGATAGTTTCAGACTAACTTTGTATTGCCAGTACTTCTGATAAAATGTTATATTAGCTTAAACAGACATGCTTGTGCACAAATGTTCAAATGGGAAACAGTTTAACGTGAAATGCCATGACACATGCAAGATGATGAGCCAAGTCCAGGGATGCTACTGTCAGAGAGATGGTACACCCAACTATCTTCTCATTGTGGCTTAGGAACATCGTGTCCTCAGTCTGGCTCCTCGACCTCGGTGAAGATGTCCCCGAAGAAGTATTCTGATACATTGGTGGGTTTTTTATACTCAGTCTTATCAGAGGGGTTGACACAGAGGAAGTCACCTTCTGTCGATGTTGATGCTTCTGGAGGTTCCATCTGGATGGAAAAATAAACTATACGTAAAAAAAAAGCATACCTGGATACAGTATGTAATTTAAAAACCTGTTTTGCTTTGCCTTTCTGATTTGGGGTGTTGGCTATAAAGGAACTACAAATTAAGCTTCTGAAAATAAACGCTCCTGTCTCAGGTTACCTTATGTGCCGACACACTTGGAGATGTGACGGTGTCAGGGGTGGGGTGGGGAGTGTTAATGGGGGGGGGTTCTCTTGGACATCCCATGGCTGCCTGCACCGAGGCTTTTCTCCTTTCTATACATGAAGTGTTGACATGAAGTGCAGGTCTGGAAGTCCTTGAAGTACCAGCAGGGCCAGTGGTGGTCTTGCTGGACATAAACGAGAGGAATCCTTTGGGCTTTCTTCCAGGCCTTCAAAAACAAAACCGAGAAATTTTCATTTAAAGCTTTTGTCTTCCAGCACAGATCTTTAGCACATCTAGTGATGCACAGGACACAGCCAGCTAAAATAAAGCATCGTCAATGTAAGAAAAGATGTGGGCAATGGTGGCTTGATGGTTAGGGAAGCGCACTTGCAATCGAAAGATTGCAGTTCTAATCCCCCACCCGCAAGTCACCACTGAGGTACCCTGAGCAAGGTACCATCCCCAAGCACTGCTCCCCGGGGGCTGAATTAGCTGCCCCCTGCTATGTCACGAAAGAATTTCGTGAAAGGTTAAATGCAGAGGACATATAACATAACAGTTAACTTTAGACCATATATTTGTAGGAGACATATCAGACTCCAAATTAACCTAATAAGCGGCTTATCCAGGGTCGGCGGCACCACATGATGCCGAGGTTCCTTCTCGCCACCGCAGCCAAGAGGAGTGTCCCGGTCTCGCAGCAGAGGGTCACCAAGGCCCCCCCCGTCCTTGGCTGGGGGGTCGTGCTGGTCACCAGCACTGGGCGTTGCAAGGTCATCTTCCTTGGGAAAGGCTAGGATCTGAGGAGGCATCTCAGATTCTTCACTGGCATCTTTCGTCGGCTCTACCGACGTCCTTTTCAAAGAGCCCAGTTTTACTTTGGGTTTTCCTAAATTGACGAAAATCGACAAATCCACAGTTCAGTATTTAACATCTATTTCAGATGTTGCATTTTTTTGTCTGCATTTGGTCAGCGTGATTTTTTATGAGTGTCTGCATTTGTTTAGCATAAGGCAAGGCTTGAGGGTAACATTTGCCATAGTTTCCCCTCCTACCTTTTTTGGACTTGATGAGCATTTTCCTCTTTTTCTGAGGGGGGGTATCATCATCTTCCTCATTCAACTCATCCACTGGCACCAAAGAAAGGCTGACATTCTCCTCATCTTCTACACAATGTAATATTACTTCAATTCAACTCATCTAATGGAAAAAACCTTACTACTACAAACCTCCATTACTATCTGGATGTGTGAGATATGATGTGTGAGACATGAGGTAACTGCTAACTATCAGAGAAATGTAAGCATGCCCCCACATTTTCCAAGACAAAATGCTTCAGGATGGATGTCCCTCCACCCATTTTAAAATTACACTCCTGACTATGAATAAATTTGTGTTACAGTATTTTATAAACCACAATAAATATAAGATGGTTCTCAGTTACACTGCATCTCTTACATTATCTCAAAAGGAACACAACACCATAGGAAGTCTTACCATCTGTCTTGTCTGAACTTTTGGACACCTACAAAAACAGACGTCAAGATTTATTAAACATTTAAAACTAAAGAAGTGGTATAAATCTAATACAAACCTTTCCATACATTGTGGGGGTGGAAGGGTACAGACACTTACTGTGGGAACTGCAGAAGATGAATGCTCTTCATGTATAGTGCTACAATGAGTCAAGTGATGCAATGGCTTGTTGACCATAAAGTGAGGAAGCGTGCTGCCACCCCCAGGCACCTCTGCATGAGCCATGGGCACCGGCTCACTGCTAGACAAGAATGGCCGTGTTAAAGGGGACAATGTACCAAGTAGGTGAGAATCAGCAACTGGCCCGGAGCTTTAACACATGGATAATCATTATGTAGTACGTGAGAGCTATATATTATATGCATAACAAAATGAAATATTTAAATGACAAAAATGTTACATTATTTAATGAAGGACATTAACCAAGATTGATTATGCATACCATCTCAAGGCTCTTTTTATGCTTTCCGTAATCTGAATCTGTAATCAGTTCCTTAAATCGCTACTTCAGCTGTTTTTTTTCTTCCTTTAAACCCACTGCTTGCTTAACATTACTGCTGCTACTCGCGTTACGTAAAACAGGCACTTCCTGCAGCACTGCATGGAGGCTGCCTGTCCGGGACATCCCTTACCTCTGTGCTTCAGACTGTGCATCTATAAACACCAGCGGCGAGAGCAGCTCAGCAGTGACAGCACCCACTGGGGCAGAAGCTGCCTTATACTCATTGACAGGGGTCGGAGGGATTTCAAACAGGGTCAGGATAATAGTGGGTTCACTGTGAGTGAAGTTGTCTTCCCCTGAGACTCCTGCAATAAAGCCCGATACAGAATTTGCCATAGGCAGAGCTTTCACAGGTTGCTATGGCATCACGGTTCAAAATTGATTCTTGTGAGTAAATACCTTCAGTAGAGTCACCCATGCTAACAAATGTGAAGCCGTCTCCACTGTGCAAACTCATAGCTTGTTCCTAAAGGGTAACAGACAAACCAGTCAGCCACACTACAGTATGTTTACACATGCGTCAATATAGGGCTATCATTGTACTAAAATTATTTGCAAATGTGTATGGGGTTCCGTGTGAATGTATCTCAATCCATGTGTGCGTAATAAAATTTGTAAATGTGTAAAAGAATTTGTAAATGTGTACTGAGATTTGCAAATGTGTCCAGGAATCTTAATTCGTATTCAGAATCTAATCGCATAGATTAGTATTCATATGCGTAATGAGATTTACAAGTGTGCTGAGCTAAGTACGTGTAGAAACACATATTTGCCAGAAAAACATCTGCAAATTTTAAAGCACCTGCACTGAATTTGCATTTCCATTTATTTATTAAGCATACGCTTTGTGCAAAGTGACATACAAGCAGGGCAGATTAGTAAAAGTACACAGCAGTCAAAAAGCCAGTTAGGTAAAAGTGAAACAAGGCTGAGCTCAGCTGTAATTCAACTCCTGCTTCAACTTACCTGCGCAGGGTCAGGGTCCACTGGCGTGTCAGATGACTCTCCCCCTTCTGCAACAGAACCCTCATTTGATCCAAGGATCTTCGGACTTCTGGCAGCTGCAAGTTGTTCGGCCGGAGTTTCAGCTATTGGGACCCTATGCAACCAGAGCATGAAAGGATATTACACAAATCTCCACGTGTTCACCAGTAACACAACATGAGCTCTACAGCCTGAGTATGAAACCATGCTTTTGAGTAACTAAATCACCACATACATTCTGGCTTCCACATCTGTCCTTGATTTGGCATCTGCTGAAGTCTCCTCAGATGGCCTGCTATCGTCTGTTGAGAAGTGATGCAGATTGTTTACAGACACCCTTACCCAAGTACCTTAGCAAGGCCCTACAGTTTTACAGAAGTAGAAAAATCAGTAAAACCTGTATATGTTTAATTATATCTGGTTCTACAGAGTACCTTTACTTATGGGAAAACACCAAGCATTTTGTATAAGTTCTGAAATGGCTGCAGGAACATTCAAGTAGTTCTTCTTGAAGGATTTATTGTTACTACACATACCTAGACTGGTTTATACCTTGCTTGAAAATTATGCCTATTCTGGAACTTTCACAGTGCAAAAGAATTACTTAAAAGTCTAGTGGGCCATAGGACAACAAATGATGATAAAGGAATACAACAGTCCATTATATGAAGCAAGGAAAAAAACATCTTCAACCTGTCTCAGAATATTGTGGTACGGCCCAAAAAAAAAAGAGCACAGCACCAGCATGCCCTGGCTGGTACTGGGCCTGTGCCCCTACCTGTTATTCGCGTTGTAGGGCTCTGCGCTGTTGGCCGCAGGTTCCGAACAGCACGCCCAAGGTTCGGTTTGGGTTTTGGGAAGCGGCTTCTCCGGCTCTGAGGTCCAGTCTGAGCTATGGGCTCAGAACTCACAACGGCCTCTTGAGACATTTCAGGACTAAACACATACAGACACACAAACACTCAGAGACCCCAAAAAGCACTGAGCACAAAATTCTGGGCACAGCTGCCCTTGTCACTGCTAGATTATTCTGAAACGTCTTACACTGATGTTTCACTCTTTTTTGGATTTTCTACACCTATTCCTTCATTTTTGCTTTCTTCTGAAGCACTAACGTTGATAATTGTCTCAGATTCATTACTTTCCAGTTGAGTCACTTCTACTTTTTCTGTAAAAAATAAATAAATAAAAAATAAATAAACAGGAAAAACATGGTTAAGCAGTTCTGCTGTCCAGAAAGTTAAATGCAATACTCAGAAGTATGGGGGTAAAATTATCAAGAGTTAAAAAAAAATGGCTGGCTGTCTGAATACACACTGGATGCTCACCTGAGGTCAATGTGACTGTGCTCTGAGTTTGACACACTGAAGCGGGTCGAGATCCAAGCACCAGGTTGGGTTTTGGTTTCTGGAAGTGGCTCTTTTTGCGAGGCGAAGAACTGCGAATGGAGTCTGGTTTGGCCTCAGCACTGCTTGTACGGCTAACACTGAAACCGAAAAAGCCACTTTAGAGTACCTGCGCACCACCACAGTAACATTCCCACCCCTCATCTGGAGCTCCCCCTACCGTTCCTGCACACCCTGTCCAGGGTGAGGCTCTTCCTTCTTAGGAAGGCGGCTCTCAGAATTCCGAGGCTCCGGCACCACGCCCAAACCCGCAAGTCTAGACGGCCTGACTGGAGAGCCGGGGGTCGTGGAAGATGTTGTCTCTGGACTACACTGCGTTCGTTTTTCATGCTCAGAAGCAACCTGTGTTTCAGCCTTGGCTTCTTTGTCAGTGGCTTCTGGGTAAGGATACAACAAAACAAAAAAAAACACCATAATTAATATATTTTAAATTAGAATTTAAAAGCCCTATGCTGCCTCAGATAGGCTATAGGCCTCCTATAACCCTGATGTCTTTAGAAGTTGGATTCCTTCACATATGATCTGATATATCTCCTGCCCTCCAGCAGTTCTTCTGTTGCAGGGCCTGCAGACGATGGGCAAGATCTTCTCTCACCTGAGACAGTCATGGACAGGGGTAGAGACAAGAGTTCAGGATTTCTTATTGTCAAGAGAGTCCTCGCTGCCTCATTGCAGCTCTCTTCAGATTCTGAAACTGTAAAAGTGGAGAAAAAACTTAGATTAACATGCTTCGGAAATGTTCACTTAGATGAGTAATCAGGCATGAAGATGAATTCATCACAACGTACCCTCCACATGATCTAGAGACAAACACTTCATCACCCCCTATAATCAAAACAAAAGCACAGGAAATCACTTTCATTGTGTGTATAAACAAATCCCAAAGTAACGTCAGAAGAAGCATGTCATGGTGGATTCCATACAGCGAACTCAGGTGGCTCCGGAAGCTCCTTCTGTGGTTCCTGGAACTCGGCTGGATGGCACAGCACATCCTCAGGCTCCATCATATTCAGGGCGTCAGGAACCTCCTTCTGTGGTTCCTGGAACTCAGCTGGATGGCACAGCACATCCTCAGGCTCCATCATATTCAGGGCGTCAGGAACCTCCTTCTGCGGTTTCTGGAACTCGGCTGGATGGCACAGCACATCCTCAGGCTCCATCATACTCAGGGCGTCAGGAACCTCCTTATGTGGTTCCTGGAACTCGGCTGGATGGCACAGCACATCCTCAGGCTCCATCATACTCAGGGCGTCAGGAACATTGACTAAGATCTCAAGCTGTGTCAATGTAAAAAAAGAAACAGCAGTCATGTAAAAAGTTGAGAAAAATCATCTTGGTGGCAATTTTCTAACAAATACTTTAAGAAGGAGCAATCGTAGTGTAATATAAATGACTGCCAACATCTTTCATTGCTTGGTTGGTTATATGACCAACCAAACAGCAATATTTTTAGTTTACCAAGCTACAGTAATACACGTTAAGCATTTTACATATATGATATTTTTTTTCCATTTATCAGATCCTTTTGTTCAAAGCAATGCCAGTGAGGATCAGAGAACAGGGCCTAATCAGGATTAAGACCCTTGCTGAAGAGCCCCACAATGCAATCACTCTGTGGACAATGGGATCTGAACCGACAACCCACAGAGCCCCTATTTTAGAACACCAACATTTTCTTTTGACTGTAAAAACCTCCTAAATGAGATATGGGTTCTAACCTCCTCCATGGTCTCCTCAACCTCCAGCCTCATGGGCTCTGGGGAGCGCAAACTGAGAGGGATGAAGGCTGGCACTTGGTTCTGCTCCTCGGGATTCATGGGATAGCTATACACCTCGTCGGGCCGGGCCTCACTCAGCCTGTCCTCCATAGGGCCCTCCGGCAGGGGGGCCCGCAGCGTCACCAGCTTGGACTTCTTGGACCTCTGCGGCACGCTGCCCGTTGTAGGCTTGGCTTTCCTCTGATTGGACCCAGGCGGCTTCCGGCACCGTTGCCGGGGGGATGTCTTTCCCTGAGTCTCGGAGGCAGGTGAAGGCTCTTCAGCTGAATCCTCATCCCCAGCCTGCTGCAGGGCCTGGGACACCTTGGGGATCCTCCCTGACCTATTATTGTCCAGCAAGACACAATCCACTCACTGCGCTCTTCCACTTTAACATTCCAAATGTACGGACTCAGAAAACGAGGTCAGCCTGGAGCAATTAATGATTAGCGGCCTTGCTCAGGCATCCAATAGTGAAATCTCCCCATAGCAAGGGGGCTTGAATCAGTGACCTTTTGATCACAGGCACAGCACCCCAATCTATTACAAGATATTCTTAAAAAATAAAAGCGTAGAACGCTAAAGCTAGAATGTGGACGAGTAAAGTAACATGCAGATGCATGGCGTAATCAAAGTAAGTGCCCCCCCTACCGGGTGGGCCTGTTCAGCATGTGCTCCTGCCTGGCCGTGACACTGAGCTCCTCCTCAGCCTCGCCCGCCTGCTCCTCGTCATCAGAGGCCAAGATCCCGGTGGTCGGCTTTGCCTCCATCATCCTCTTCCCAGCTGAAGCTGGACTTTTAGTCTTCAGGACATTCAAATACCATCAATCCCACATTCAAAGTTAGGCCTAAATGTTAACATTACCACTCTGGTATGAATCCAAGAGAAAACATACTTTACAAATTCTCCTTGTTAAGCAACTACATAGTTATTAACCATTTGCAAATACATTGATAAAAAGATTTAAAAAAATAATAATAATTCTGACCAACGTGCATTTACGGGCAAATTCTGCACGCCTGACAGTATCGTGTGCGGAGTAATAGGGATCACAGAATCAGAATGTACAAAATGTTGTTGATGTCCACTTCGTGGCAGATAAAAGAGATTGAGTATGGAAAGCTGAAGTAAAGTCTTAAGCGGTTGCAGTTACACCTAGGCTACCTTGATTTTCACTTGGCAACCATTATATTTAATTCTCTGGTCATTGTAATGGAATGGTTATGGTAATCGGTAAACAAAGAGTGGTTGTCGTTATAATACTTTAAATATATATATATATTCATACATGGAAATTTATTAGGCAAACATGTATATAACATTTGAGGTTAGCCTCGATTGAATATAATTAGTTCTTCGAAATTGTCTCTCAAGCTGAAATCTCATTAGTCAAACATGTAAATACCACTTATTTCAAAAGGAAACATTTTTCAAGCACTAGATAAATTGAGAAATATATCTATACTGTGTGCTCTGTACCTTATGCCCATCATAGTCCTTGTCTTCCTCACAAGTTGTTGTGTTGTCATCACTGGTCTTTTCCTTTGGCTCTGAGATCTTCTTGTTCCCTCGCCATCCAAGGTTTGGGATAGGCTTCTGAAGACGCCCTCTGGAGAGATGGGCTGGTTTGATCACAGCTCTCTTCCTTCTCTCTGCAGAACTGTCTGGTCTCTCTGACCTGGTTTTAGTAAGACACATTTCTTGCAGGACAGGTTGCAGAACACACCCTCCCATCCACATGCTTCTAAGGTAGCAACCCTGCTAGCACCTGATTTCCAATCCAAAAGTGACTCGTCTTCGAACTGGCTATTCAAAGTAGTCAGAAGCTGACAGAACATTAGAACACCTTACGGCTGTAAGTCTTGAGCCAGTCACCAATGGAGTAGGAGGAACAACCCCAAATATCAAAGTGCACTAACTGAAGAGCCTCTTGTTTCCTAGTGGGTTAAGGATCTGCTGCTTTTCATTCCAACACATTTGCTGGGATATAAACTGTATCGGTTACAGACAATTTAATCCATTATTTAATTCCTCAAAACATACCTTTAATGTATTTAACAGAGTGAAAACGCAGCAATATTCAAATCTATACATATTTTACGATATATTTCAGTATCAGAATAACTTTATCAAAGATGAACAGACTACTCCACAAAGTTGTGCTAGCATTTGATGAAGATTAACCAAGCTACTACCTTTGCACATCTCCATCAGCTTCAGTAATAACATCACTGGAGTCATGGTCCATAGCTTCACCTGCTGAGAACACCGTTAGCACAATGTGTAAGAGGAGGAGCTCCTGCAGTTACGATGGAGAAAAATGGCCATTCATTAAGAGAGACTGCACTGCCACACCTTCATTACTGGAATTTCTTTCATCAGTCACTTTTTCCAGGGACGACGGTCCTGTGTCCCCTTTCTTCATTTTTTTGGCTCTTTTCAGGGGCGTGGTGTTTTCTTCCACAGTCTCAAAGTTGGAGCAGTCTTCATTCTCCTTCTCTGCCGTCTCCAAGTCTCCCTCTACTCCCATACTATCCATCTCCTCTTCTGCAGTTTGGTTGGTGCTGCTTTTCGTCCTGGTTTTGGTCTTATCTGGTAGTAAAATTGTGGGAAAGACCAAAAAAAGTACTCAAATCCCAAAGTTAAACTTATTACAAAAGGGATTAAAACAAAATCTCAAAACTAAAAGGATTCTCAAAGTCAGGCAGCCGATCATCACCTTTTTGCTTACTCCTTGGTTTTCTTGAAACTTGTTTCTCTGCAGAAGCTTTAGACTTTTCCTGCTTTTTCTGCTCCTCAGCCAGGATCCTCTCAAGGAGGGAGCTGAAGAAACTCAGGTCAAAGCGACGCTTTTCTCCTACAGGAAAGACAGTGTAATGAAGCAGGACATGGATTTGGAAATGGAGTCCAACATTCAGCACAGGTTGGAGGAATGAAAAAAATGGAAAGTGTTGAGGAACAGGACACTTACTGAACGCCTTATCAATCCTCCAAGAATTTGCTCGTTCTTCTTTCTTAAATTTGTTCTGTGACAGAAGAGACAGGGCAACAATGGTGCTTACAAGCTGAGAGACAGCCTAGTTAGGCATAACATAATGGTGTTATGCATACATATAAATATAAAATGCATAACATAAAATCACTATTCTTTGTTAATATCTGAAATCAAGAAGCGATACTTGAGTTGCCGAGGGCTATCATACTGTGAATATTATGTTAAAAAAAAAAAACACAACACAGAATAATTCTTTTCAGTATTTTATTAGCAGCCTGGACAACTATACTGAAATACTCCAGAAAGCGGATTCCAATTTAAACCTTAACACCAACATCACGGTCAAGCTAGCTTTGTATGCAGTTTTCCAGCTGTAATACCTTTCAATGGCAGTAATATATTTCAGTGTATGTGTGCACACTTCACATTCACTAACCTATCCATCTTGCTTAAAGCTACTGGCAGTGAATGGACTACAGTGACACATTAACATTTGAATATGAATTTTTCAATTGCTTTCGAACGAATGTTCGAAGTGACAGACCTACTGAATAATATAACACTGTTATTACTGGTAGTCAAAACGCTGGTAAGATATCATTCTTTATATACTGTGAACAAGTTGAGTTATATAATAACTCACAATCTAACGATTCAATCTAAGACGCAGAATCATCTATTTAAACACTGAGGTATCAAATTGAATGATCACACATGCTATTGTCCAAAAAATAAAGCAGCCCCGCAGTCTAAATAATTTTATGGCTGATTCTAAAAAATGGACAGATGGAATAGGCCTACATTAAAAGTTAATTTTATCTTTATAACAGTGTCAGTGTTCCGTTTAATGTCAAAAGGGAAGCAGATAAGATTCATGGCTGCAAAAAATGATACTGTGACTGCAAAAAATGGACGGATAGAATACTTTACAAGTTAATTATAACAATTTATCTTAGCATTAGCGCTCTGCTTAATTTCAAAGGGGAAGCGGATAAGTCACAGATTCTTTCAAAATAAGAGGATAATAATACAGTAATACAAGGTACCAATTTAAGGACCTGGGTGACATACCTTGATTTCTGACCTGCCACGGTGAGGGAAAAGCTGGCCAATCATGGAGAAGTCTGTCCCCACCATACTGATAGCCAAGAAGAACATGTCTGTTTCTGCATGGGCAAGATTATGAGAGATGCACATACATTTAGACTGTAATTTACAGTAATATATTTCACAGTATTCACACCATTTTCTTAGGAGGAACACTACCCTAAAAACCATGCTCTGCACTCTTAATAAGCACATAAAGTGTGTAATAAGAGGGACCATACTCTCCTACCTTTATTAGACCAGGGCTTGGTGTAACTGGCTTTTCGAAAACTTGAGTAGGTTGTTGAAGAACCACGCTCGAAGATGGGATCCTTCTCCTCCACAGCATTAGGTCCTTGAACCCTCAAGACCTCAACAGTTAAACTGAAACACACATATGATTTGTGTTGAAAATACATTGACATGTAATTTATTCTAAAATGCATACATTTTATACAGATTTATACAGCTAAAATATTGATATTAGTATGGTGTTGCATGACACCATGGTGATCAACAGTACCTTTCCTCGTCAATAATCAAACTGCCGTCTTCTGCTACCTTCACCCTGGGGACCACCAGCTGCTCATCCTGTTCATTATCACCATTCTCCACATCATCCTCTTCCTCTGGTTCCTGCGGCTGTTCGACCACCCTTAAAATATATTAATAGGATAAAATTATAAACAGATTCTGCACAACACATTTTTCAGCAACACAAGGTTTCAGAACTATTGCATAATGTTGGTCCAAATACACTGGTTCTATAAAAACAACATGCAAAGAAATTTTACTGTTTGGTTGGTGTCCATGAGCTCTCTTTCTCATTCTGCTTTGGTTCCTCCATCTGGTATGATCTGTTCATAAATTAGTGTACATATATTTCAGTCCATTCAACAGGATAAATATAAATTATAGCATTTCAGCTGAGCATAAACGAACAATGACATTTCAAAAAGATTTTAAAAAAATCCTTTGATTTCAAGTCATTACTTCATTGGGTTTGACTCTGGCAAATAGTAAATGAGGTCTGCCATTGTCATCTTGCTGTGATCCTGTGGACTGCTGCATTCAAAGATGCGGGATTTTCCTTTCTTGTGTTTCTACGGGAAAAAAATAGCTTTAAAACACTAAATTTTTATACAGAATCATTTATAGTTAAATTACAACATAAAACAAAGTAAATGCATACACTAATAAGTATGGTTGTATCATCCATATTTATTTTGTTTCTGTTTGAAATATTAGTCTTATGCCAACAAACAACTGTCCACAGAAGTTTTGTAATTACCTACTAAACAATTTTACAAATACAGTCAACCCTCCAGGTTTGTAAATTTGACATTTACGGTTTTTGGTTATTCACGTGTCGGCCAAGAGCAACCAAATGGGAATATTTTTGGAGCTTTCTGAAAGATTGCAGAAACTTGCAGATGATGCGTAAGTCAATAATATAAGTATAATACAGAAAATTATCACAAAATATATAATAGCATTACCTAATATCGTTTAGAGTAAGTGCATGCTATTCCTTTAATATCAAAAGTTATTTTCAGTTAAAAAGAAAATCTTGACTTTGTAAGCCACCCATCATTGTCTCAGCAACCAGCCTCACTCACGTTAGCTGTCTTTGTTAGCATGGAATCCCACGTTTCTTGCCATAATTTAACTTTTTAGTGCTGTTAATTTTGCATTTTTAATAATGGGTCCAAAACAGAGTGCTCCCAGTGTGTACAGTAGTAACTTAGTATATGCAGGGGCATAATTTAGATGGTTCTTAAATTACAATCCCATTTCTAAAGATGTTGGGATGCGGTGTGAAAGGTAAATAAAAACAGAATGCAATGATTTGCAAATCATATAACCTAATTTGAATTGAAAACAGAACACATACAACATATTAAATGTTGAAAGTGAGAAATGTTATCGTTTTATAACAAATATTTAATCAATTTGAATTTGGTGCCAGCAATATGTTTCGAAGAAGTTGGGACAGAGGTCAAGACTAGAAAAGTTGTATAATGCTAAAACAAAAGACCTGGTTGAATATCACACAACTAGTGAGGTTATTTGGCAACAGGTCAGTAAGATGATTAGGTATAAAGAGCCTCTGTGCAGTGAAGATAGGGAGAGGTTCACCACTTTGTGAAAGACCGCATGGGCATAGTGCAACAATTTAAGAATGATGTTCCTCAGCATAATATTGCAAAGAACTTGTGAATTTCATCAGGTATGGTACAAAATATCACTAAAGATTTCAGAGAATCTGTACGCAAGGAATAAAGTGGAAAACCAATACTAGATAGCTGTGATCTTCAGGTCCACAGGTGGCACTGCAGACACGATTCTATAGAGGAAATCACCCCATGGGCTCAGGAGTACTTCTGAAAACCACTATCTGCAAAGACAGTTCGTCGCTGCATCCACAAATACATGATGAAAACTCTACCACGCAAAGAAGAAACCATATCTAACCATGAACCAGACACGCGGCCGGCTTCTCTGGGCCCGAGCTCATTTAAGATGGACTGAGGTGAAATGGAAAATTGTCCTGTGGTCACACAAATCAAAACTCCAAATTTTTTTTGGAAATCACGGACATCCCCCTGCTAAAAAGGAGAGGGACCATCCAGCTTGGTATCAGAGGAAAGATCAATAGCCAGCATCCATGATGTATGGGGTGCATTAGTGCCCATGGTTTGGGTAGTCTACATATCTTGGAAAATACCATTAATGCTGAACAATATATGCAGGTTTCAGAGCAAAATATAATGCCATCTAAGCAATGTTTTCTTCAGAGAAGGCCTTGTATATTTCAGCAAAACAATGCCAAACCACATTCTGGGCGTATTACAACAATATGGCTCCGTAGTAGAAAAGTCTGGGTGCTAGACTGGCCTGCCTGCATTTCAGACCCCTCTGAAAACATTTATCATGAAAATTTAAATTTGATACAGGAGACCCTGAACTGTTGAGCGGCTGAAATCTTATATCGAGCAAGAATGGGACAACAATTTACTTTCAAAACTCCAGCAACTGGAGTTCTCCCCAGTTTCCCAACATTCACAGAGTGTTGTTAAAAGAAGAGGTAATGCAGCATAGTGGTAAACATGCTCCTGTCCCAAATTTTCTGACACATGTTGCTGGCATCAAACTCCAGCTGAGCATATATTTTTCATAAAACAATAACATTTCTGAGTATCAACATCTGATCCACTTTGATCTCCTATTTTCAGTTAAGTAAGGGTTTATAAATCATTGCAATCTGTTGTTATTTACATTTTACACAGCTTCCCAACTTCTTTGGAAACAGGGTTGTAAACAAAAAGATCTAGATCGGAAATGATGAAGCAATTTGACAAGCAACGTGTACTGTACACTACTGTTTGTTCAGAAATTGGTCATAAATAGACATGTTATCGTTAGGGCTAGGAGGCTGTTACGGGTTATGGAAGCCCATCTGGAGCAGAAAAACAAACACATTTATCTCTGACTTATTATGTCTAAATTCTGACTTTTTTCCTCACAATTCGCAGGAGCTAGCACTTCTGCTTGCGTTTAATGGTTCAGTGTCCTCCTTTCTGTTATGCATGCAGTAGCAGACAGGAGGAAAGGCTACAATGATTGTGCCTGCTCTGTCCAGGCATTTTTATATTTCCAGTTGTAAGAATGAATGGTAGCCTGCATCGAAACTTGTAATGATAATTGTCCTATAAATGTTAACCAGGTATCAATTGAAAAGGGGCAATAAAACGTAACTTTCACCTAATTAAGTGTAATACAAGCATATCTAGCATCAATGCTTCTTGCATTAGACCTACAAGACCCTGTAGCAGTCAATAATCTAATATCTACCATACTTGTAATGACTGCCAATAATAATTTTTCTGTACTTAATGAAATATCTTACTAATACTGTACAGACGCTCCTCTACTTAAGAACTTTCAGACATACGAAGAGGACTGTAAGCTAAAATTGTGTTAATTAGGCTCCCATTACCCGTCCACAACATAATTTTTTTTTGTTAGTTCTTTGTGCTTGCGTATACCATTAAAATGATTTTGAATATCTACTTACGAAACATTACAAGTTATGAATGGCCATTCAGAATGTAACTTGTTCGTAAGTAGAGGAGCATCTGTACGAACATTTCTGAATTAAAAACATATCACAATATTATCAGATTTAATTACATGTAAAAAAACGTTAACTATTAGTTATATTATTGGCTGCTACAGATCTTAATCATGGCATTGCACAATATACAGTGGTACCTCAGTTCTCAAACTCATTAGAACGCAAGTTTCTTAAAAGTCAAACCAACCACTTTAAAAAAAATTAACACATTCTGAATCTCAGAAGTCAAACCGTGAACGCTGACCTAAGAACTTGTACCCGCGGGCACGTCTTTCAGCGGAAACAAAGGGTAACACTTCAGTCTCAGCCTCGCATTTGCTGTGATAGCATTGTGCATGTTTACATTAGCTGAATAGATATATTGAGACAGCACAAATACATTTAGACAATGAGACAGTAACAGTAATTATTATATAATAAAATACATTTTAAAATAAAAACTTATTAACTATTGTAATATTAATAATAAACCACTAATACATTTAATTACAATAATATTGTTGTGCCAAGCGGGGACGGAACGGAGACAGAGGGGCAGACATCTGGGAATATGTGGTTTAATTACAGGTAAGGTAGGCAAAACGCAGATGGACAGTACAATGACCTGACTGGGGAAACAAACTGAAACGCAGACTAAATACAGAGGACTAAAGACAACAACCAGAAACAGCTGATCATACGGGGAATCCACAGGGGGTAACGAGGGGGCGTGGGTTCTGTGGTACCACTGTATATGTTCTAATTACAGTTGGTAAAAATATCAAACATGTTTTTCAGTTATTTGTATTTTTCAAGCTATTGGAAGTCCTAGCCAAACACTGGCATCAGAAGAATAACTGAATATGTCAAAACCAAGGGAATGACTGCACTACTACTGGTGCACCCTGTTTTAAAATGAAATCCAAACTACCAGCCAGCAGATTACATTATGAGAAAAATGCGTGTTTGGAATATATTCCTAATTGGCACCTTGCAGAGGAAGCCAAATAAAAGTCAGAATTTTTAAATAAATGTGGGGAAAAAAAATTCTACTCTAGATGATAGAAATGGGCTTCTAAAGGGTTGAGGTTAGGGATGACTGTAATAACAACTTTGTTATTTAGATAATATAACAGATACTTGAAAACAAGTGCTACAACAGACATTCTATAGTCATACTGACCCGCTCTTTTTTTCTCTCCTGCTTTAAAAGTTCTCTCAGCTTCTGGGCCTTAATGATCCTCTCACGATCTGAAGAAACACTCTGGGTCTTGGTTGTCAAGGTGGCCACAGAAGACACAGCATTCACTAGAGACGCACTGCCTTGGGATAGTTTTTTGCTACCCATGTAGCATTCGGGGGTGAGGGACTTGCCATCTTCAGGAACTGCCTCGTTTAGTGATTTCTGGCATTCAGAAAGCTGACTACTCTGACGTGAAAAGGATTTTACTTTACATTTCCTTCCTTGAAGAGAAGCTTCAGGATCTTGACTCGTTGAAGATAAAGGTACAGACTGAATTATAGGCTGTGTTCCTTCACTGCAAGCTTTCTGCCTACTTGGGTGTCTAAAGCCTTGGGTGGTACCGCCTTTCAGCCCCAGCTGATTCTCAGTGTTGGTGGCCATGGTTACCGCCGTGGAAACTACTCCACTCTTCACAGCAGAAGATCTTGGGCCCCTAGCAGATGTGCAAGTTATAGCAGGAGTAACCCGGATCTTGGCCAAATTAGGCATGGCAGAAAAGCGTTTTCTTCGTGCCAAAGAAGATGAAAAAGGTTTACTGCTGCCAGTGGCCTCTCCATTATGGTCTAATCCATCCCTGCATAAAAAAACACCGTAATTAAACATTATAAACTATTACAACAGCTCATTTATCACATTTTCACCGATATAAATCACAGACTACTTACCCTTTACAGGAAGCTTTTTCTGAATGTGAATTGTTGTCATCATTTGACTTCAGAGAGGTAATATTTTCTGCATCAGCAGACTGGGCCTCTACATCCTTTGTCACTTCTGGTGATTGGTTTGTTGAGTCAGCTGAGTCCTTTGGTGCGTTTTGAGCCGTATCCTCAAAGCAATTCGTACTGCCCTGGACAGAATGGCTGTCCTGCAATGCGGTCTGACCTCTGCCGCCAGACCGTACATTGGGCCGCACCGTTATCCTCGATCTACGCATCATTCTGTTAATAAAGAGAACAATGTAAGTGAATATAAACAACATTAATCATACACAGTAGGTCAGTGACGCAACAGCCTGTAAAAACGCTTGTCCCGCTTTAAGAACAAGTAGTATAATAAAAATTAAGGTAACAGGTAAGCTACCCCAACATTTTACCTAGTAAAACATTTCCAAAATAGGTGACAGCACATAATTAGAAATCGACAAAACACTACACCAGCAATATTAACTTTTATTCAAGAATATTATGCGTTCTAATTAATACTAGATGCCAAGTAAATTATTACAGAAATGTTAAGGATTCGACGACGAATTGGACTGATCATTAATTATTTAAAAAGACTTTTCACGGATTATAATATGGAATTATAGCGGAACAGTGCTGCGCAAGAAGCCACCTAACACCTTACGGAAGAAGAGGCACATCGATATACAAACAAGAAATTACTGTAAGACAGCTGTCAATCCGAGAAGGTAGATTGCAAGAAAATCTGCCGTTCTTTATAAATCACCTTCATATCCCTAAATTGTCAGATATCTTAACTATAAACGGAGTGATTCGTGGCTTCAAACACACAGGGTTAACGTCATAAAATTAATCCAAAAGGCGAAGCGCTTTTTGAAAGCACGCTAGCTCGTCCGACTTAACTTCAAATATTCAGTAACAAAAATCCATACTCACTTTTATTAAACACTGCTAATCATTTTAGATGACATTTTCTGAATCAAGTTTCATGCTTTATATGGGAGTAGTATCGTCCACCATGCTTGTTACGTTCATGAACGCGACTACAATACAACTGTGCTTACAGTCAGAAGGATTGTGGGAATTGTAGTTTAAAATGGTTTAAATGGGTCTTCTTTGCATTTAAGAAAATACAATAACCAGAAGCCATCAATAAGATTACGTCATCAAAGTAGACCCAGTCATTCGCTGACGAAACCAGTCACCTGATATTTGCAATACTGCCTTTACTTTAGAATATATTCACTGTGCTGATTGGAATTACCGTCCATACGAATCGGTTTTCTGTTTTTGACGGACAGTCTGTGTCGTGTTCCTTTGAACCTTTATGAACTTTTTAAATGAACGTTCATGCTTTTAAACGTAATCTTTATTTAATGTCAGTGCTGACTGAAAAATCATGTTGTATAGTTAAATACCTTACCTGTTCTGCAGATCAAACGATTGCTGATCTCGTGGTGCCTCAAGGGATATGTCAAGAAAAAATGCTAAATGCAGTTTGAGGCTCTTGATCGTGGTTAGGGAAAATGTGGTTTGTTGTAGTGTGTACTATGTAGTGAATTAATAAACCAAACGGCATTGGCAACCTTAGGTAGTTATGGTGTGTTGTCACATTACATTATAAACAATTAAATGTTTAGAATTAAAGGCGACTTCTCATGATCCAAAATGCTACCCATAATGGTATCTTTTAAAAGGGTAGTGCGCGTTCTCTCTTTCACGTCTCCCTTGGCTGTGTAATATAATGGCAGTCTACCGGCTACCATGTACAATTATACACACCAATTACCCGGCAGCATGCCTTTGAACTGCGGAAGGAAGTCAAAGTATCCGGAGGAAACCCGCAGGACAGAGAGAATTTGCAAACTCCACACACACACAGGGGTGACGGGGTGTGAACCCCAAACCTGTAAGAATGAGGCTACCCACGGAGACCTCCCCCATAATCCACTTGAAATGCATTTTAAACACGCAGGAAAATGTTTTCAAATTAAGTATCCTCTTGATCTTCTGCAAGTAACTTGTGTCTATTTACAAAGTAATTGGTGATTAAACTAATTTGGAATCACCCGACACACAAATAGCTTGTATTCAAAACACCAGGATATCGAGAAATCATTTGAAAATATCTACATTTATTGGAAGACCATTATGATTCAGATACATTCCAAAACAACTCGTCATGCCAAAGTAAACACTGCCACCTAATGGTATAATAGAATTTGATATCTAAAGGATAAGACCTGCTTTCATTCTTATTGTTGTTCATTCATTATAAAGGTATATCATAATCTTCAATAAAATCCGTGTTGGAGGGACTGATATTTTGCACGAATTGATCAAATTATCAAATGTCATCACTATTAACAAATCTAATTATACTGTTCAGTGATTATATGATGCAGAGGTACTTCTTAAATGATTCTCAACATTTGCCCCATGATTTATTCTGGCAAAACCCAAGTCATTTGTAGATCTTTCATATTTAGGAAAGAAAAACAAGTCTACGTCTTGAGACGATTTAGAATAATCTTCCCATTACCACAATTGTAATTATATCAGTTGAGTATAACAAAATAATGCTATGACTAACAAACAGTACACTGAAGTAGAAAAGACTAATATTTCATAGATTAGGCATTAGCAAAAAGCACTGAAGGTGTGACTTTAAAGCATTGAAGGTGCAAAACAGGCTGTTGCTATACCAGCCCACCATGTAGCCCGAAGCTGTGTAGGAGTCGATTATCCTGCAACATATTTAATGATTTATATCTTGCTTGCGGCATGAAGTAAACACTACATTGTAAAGTCTGCTGTAGAAGTACCAAGTACTATATCAAAGGTGGCGTTTATTGACCAGCTAACTCAAAAAAAAAAAAAAAAAGACTAATTCCAGACAGTTGGAGATTGTGCCATCAGTACTGTATGATGTAAACACGGAACACTAAGAAAGGCTCATATTCTCATCTTTAATAGACATTCTGCAGAGGTTCAGTAATTTCACAAATGTGGAGGAGTAAGCATATTTGGGCATTCCCTCTATATAAATATGGAAATACATTCCAATGGTATATATGCCCTTCATGCAGATACACCCAATTTTTTTTTGTTGTAAACAATACTAATACATTTACCATTTGGAAATTTAGCTGGCTGTGAAGCAGAACAGACCTTTGGCAAGAGACTACACTATGTAATCTTTGTTACACTGTCCATTTGAGAGATTTATCAAGAATGTGTAGATCAAAGTGAAATTACAGGAAATTTCAGTTAAGGTGGTAGTCTGGTGAAAGTCACACCCGGAACAACCACAGCAACTTCACGTGCAGTTCCTGCCTCTTGGGTCAACAATGGCTGAGGAATTCTTGGTTGCAGCTGTTAAATAGAAAATGCAAATTTTAAAAATGGATAAGTATGCCACAGATACTGATTTTATGAAAAAAAACTCTAGACATGTGGGTTGGGCACATCAGACCCTGGTTGTCTCACCTGAAAGCTGGAAAGGTTGGTGATAATCAGGCAAAGGGGTTCCCAAAAGGGTCTCCAAAAGGGTCAGCAGCAGCACTTGGCTGGACAGGAGGAGGAACCTGTCAACATAAAGTTTTTTTTCCCCCTCATATGCGGTGTAATGAAACAGACTCGGATTCATAGAAATTTGAATGTCCTTTGAATAACTCAAGAAAACATACTTCAAGAGTTTGAGGAGTTCTCATACAATACAACTATAAACATACCATTGCAAGTGGAGCAGATCCAAAGGGATCAGCCCCAAAGGAATCATTAAAAGGATTCTCAGCCTGTGCAGGGGTGGCCATAACAGGGGTCATGTTAGCAGGAGGGGAGATTGCCTGTCTTGGCATTGGCTTGGGTGGCTCTGCACAGAGAATAGACAGCAGCAACTTCAGAAACAAAGGTAACATCAAATGTCTCAGCCAAACAAAGATTTAATAAATTACAAATGCATTGTGGGCTGGAACTTCATGACATCTTCCAAGTGGTAAATAAGCTGACAGTCATCCTCCACTATAGAAAATTGCTGATGCCCCAATGCAATCATCTCAGTAGTGGTAGTCTTTAGCTCTGCTGGGGCCAACTTTAAATATTGATCAAGTTTAAATATCAACCAATATTTATACATTGGACAGATGCAGATATCCTGACTTAATCATCTGCCAATATCAATATTTTAACTGATTTTGTGCATCTTTGACATTTTCAGTGGTATCACCCATCCCAAATCTAATTTCTTCGGTCACTAATCTCATCCATTTCAAACACTTATCATAGGCTATGTTCACCTTTGATTTAGAGACATCTGTTAGCTGCTAGCCTATAGGCAGGCTTTTAAATTGAAACGAGTTAAAAATAGAAACCGCAATTTTTCCATTTCCATAAATTATATTTTATTTACTTCTATTTGTTTAGTTTCAGCCTCTCATTTGCCCTGCAGTTTTAAATTTGCTTAATGAAATACTTTTGTTATCTGTTCAATATTGTACCTTACCTTAGACAGATATTGGTTATTCTTTAGTATTTACAAGGTTAATGGAACTCCTGAATGTTTTAATTACCATAGATCTTGGCTGACAGCTGACTGACGTCAAAGTCATCATTATCGGCCACCTCCTGAGCCAAGCCCACTTTGTTGGAGAAGTACTCAGCAAAGGCTCCACTTTCTGTGGAACCTGCCTGGTCACCTCTTCTGGCTGGGACAGCTGGGGGTTTAGCTATCTGGAAGTCCTTGAACATGTCCTTCACATTCTTTTGCTCTTTGTCGCCCAGAGGGTCCAGAGCAGTGAAGGCATTGTTCTCAGTCTTGGGGGGCTCTGCCGGAGCTGGTCGAGGTGGCGGTTGGGGCAGGGGTGTAGAAGCTTGCTGCACTCCCACCATAACCCCTGGCATGAGTGAGGTGGCCATCACACCAGAATGGAAAGAGCCAGCTGCGGGTGAAGGTTGAGGCCAAGCTCCGGGGTTCACAGGAGCCAGAGCCTGTCCCCAAGCGGGGGGCTGGGGAGCAGCGGCCGTCCCCAAGAGAGGAGGCGGCTGCCCCCATCCAGGCAGAGATGGGACACTGAATGGCAAGACCTGGGAACCTGGCACGGTGACCTGGGGAATACCACTAGATACAGGGAACATGGTGGGGGCTTGTGGTCTCCATGCGGGTGTAGCTGATTGGGAGACTGCTGCGGGACCTCCCAATGACAGCTTTCCTGCAGGACACAAAACTGTATTGGCTAGGGTTGGCATTCAACACGCTGTGCATCTTAGAATTCCACACTAAACAACTGATACTCCGGGTTTATTTTACAATAAACCTTGTCGTACCCAATGCTGCCATGGCAGGTGGATTATTCAAGGCTGCCAGTGGGGAGACAGTGGTAGCTGGGGTACTGCTGAAAAGGTTCACAGGGTTTGGCTGCACAAAGTCCATCTGAGGCACAGAGGGCGCTTCTGCTTGGGAGGGTGAACCAAACAGGTTGGCTCCAAAAATATTTGTAGGAGACTGTTGAGAACAATTAAAAAAAAAAAAAAAAAAAAAAGAGAAGTTTTACAGCACCAGTTACCTGACTTATGTTCTCAGTGTGATCTGTAGGCAGCAGCAGAGAGAACAAGCTACCCTTAATACAGAATAGTGTTACTTAACGCCTGATTTCTGAGGCTGAAATCGGCTACACCTGGTACACATACTCTTCAACACAAATAGCATCACTACTTACCTGGTAATCACTGATGCATTAAAAGAATAATAAAGATGTTAGAGCATGGGCTAGGAAACAAGCAGCCGAAAACAAGAAAAATAACTGGGGTTAGATTAAGTTGCATGAACAGCTACTAAGTGTTAGATTAGGGGTCCAACATCACCACAACAGAAACCACCGATGCCTAGCTGCATCTTTAATTTTATATATACAGTGGTACATTGGTTCTTAAATTTGAGTACAAGCGAGTTTGAGTCAAACAAACCAGTTTGACCTGGAACTCAATCTGAATATCGGAAGTCGAACTGAACGCTGACCCAATGTAAAAATTGTACGCGACAGGAAGAGTCATACAATGCAATTCTTACTTGAATGCCTTCAGACTGCAGATTTACCAAATAAAGCAACGCAATTTACAGTAACTAACAATAAATAAGCCACTAACTTGTGTATTTTGGAACATTTATGGCATTTATTTAAACTATTTTACCAGATAAATTAACTGAAAACCACTTCTCACTGCCTTACGTGATATTCGGGAGAAATATCAGATTATGCATCGGAACTGCCTGGTATACAAACGTCATGCGTGTAACTAAAGTCTTCAGCCAATGAGGGCAAAGGTGTGTCGTCACGGAGGTGGTTCCAGTTTGTGCAGCCGGGTGAGAGGTTGCAATGCATCTAACTGCAATACATTGCGTCAGGATCAGAATGCATTGCTTTAAGCCAGCGCTGTAAGCAAGTTGAACGCACCCAATGACCAGACTGGGGAAACAAACTGAAACACGGACTTGATACAGAGGACTAATTAACCGGGAACCAATTAATTGGTTTTCTATTATTTCTTATGGGAAACAGAACTCAAAATGTTTAGGATTCCATCCGGAGTCCTGAATGGATTAAGTTTAAGAACCGAGGTACCACTGTATTACTACACTCGCGCAGGTAATACAGTCTCAGAGATGCATGAGCCATTCACATGACCTAGTTAGGTGTTAGATCGTTAAACAGCTAGCCCTGTAGTGCCCAGTTCTGGAGGTTTATAGCCAACTGCTCATCACTTAACAGATTGTGAACATTAACGATATTCATTAAGCTTTATACTCCTCTAAATGATATGGTCTGATTGACATGACATACCAGTCATTTAAATGCAGGTACTTCAGAGTCTAATACCTACAGAACTGGGGTGTTCCCAGACCAGTGCACATTGAGAGCATGCAATAGGAGAGGCTGGACTCCTGGCTTCACCTTGACGCTTCTCCGTCCTCGTCCAGCTTTGGTGTTGAGCGGAGGGGGGCTAATGAGGACAGAATCCTTTGCTGCAGTTACAGGGGCCTCAGAAGCCCCAACTGGCTCATGGTTTAACTTGTTTTTCAAGGGTGGGCTATTGCCAGAGCTCTCAAAGAAAGGATTATGGGAAGATTTGTAATGGATGCCATTCTGTTCCTTCACTGGGATCTCGTTTTTCCAGGCATCCCCAATAGTGCGTTCCAATGGCCACTGGCCATTGGGCAGCGCTGGGATCACAGTCTTACTAGATTTCTCATCAAACTGATGCCCAAAGTATTCAGAGTCACCATGCTGACTACCGTTTTGCTTGTGCCCATTAAGGTTGCAGTAGGCCTTATCCTGGCTACAACTGAAAGAGCCAGGGGTCACAGAATTGGTGTGTGCCGATTGGCCATTTTTGGAGAAAGGGTCGTCACCAAAAGGGTCAGGAATAGGAGCAGGAAAAAAGCTGAGCTGGGAAGAAAAGGGGTTTTCAGGCGAGTTGCTGGATTGTGGGTTGGGCCAGGTGACAGGACAGGAAGAGGTGAAGGGATTTCCTTTTACACAGTTCTGATTGCTGTCAATGTCAGTGGAAAGGTCCAGCAATAGGATATCATTTGTCTCCTGATCATTGAGAGAGAAAGAAACGACACAAAAATCAGTTCTGTGGATAAACAGCTCTCCCTCAAACTGAGCAAAATGATTTCATGCCATGACATTTGTGAACTTTTATGGATCAGCTAATAGACATGCAGATTACTGAATATTTGGCATATGAGATGATTGGAATAGAGCATGATAAAAAGCTGAAGCCACACTGAATGGAGTCTTGCACACCACAGACATACTGATTTGTAACAACATTTTGAATAGGTGCAAATACACCACTAAATTTGTTAATATTGCACAATTTCATACAGACAGATTTTTGTTTCAACAATGCAACACTATCATTCTCACAAACTAGAGTATTACGCGTTTTGTGTAGAGCAATTGACATTTTTTTGGTACATGAAAATCAGAGCAATAAGTGGAACCATTTTAATGATCAAATTGCTTTTAAATCTTTGAACTTCATTGTATGCAACTCAATTTTGTGCTCAGTTTGCGAGTTATTTTTTTTTCTATCAATAATCATAATTCTTACTCCTGATTTCATGGAATACCTTTTATTTCCTTATTGCAGAATCAAATGGTAATATAATAAAGCAGATTAACTGCCACATAGGCAAGGCCGTTTTGACAAAGCTATACAATTTGAGTCTGCCTTAAATATTATTACTGTAACATATTTTCTATAAGTTTGTGAGAACAACTGGTGTATCTATATGGCAACAGATGTGATTTCCTCTGTCACTGACATACACAAAGCCCCTTGTTGATAAAGAAGGGCTCTCTCCTGCTCATTACTGTAGGGCGACAAATGGCATTTCAACCTGGAACAGTGCGTGTGTGGTGTGTACTTGCATAAATATCACACGCGCAATTAAATCTGGCCTTAAGCTTTTGAAAATTAACAGGGGGTAAGTGAAAGGTCCTGGGGACTCAACTTACACTTTATTTTATGCCATATTTGAAGAAATGGTCAGGGGTCAGAATGGAAAACTGGAGAGAAGACTGAACATCACGCAGGCAAATTCCATGCGGGACGCTTATATGATAAAAATCGGTTTGTGGGACTTACCGACGGAGAATTTAAGTCTGGCGGGGTTGACATGTCTCCAAACAGGTCTAGCTGTTCAACAGTCTGCAACATGAGATTGCAGTGTTATGTGGTTACTGCTGCGTGTGCCCTTTAGCTAACGAGACTCAGAAGAGTCTAATACCTCCGAAAGTGGGCATTTCAACAAATGAGCACGAGAGGAGGACAAGCTTGCTCACAGGTGTCTGGCAGCCACATGGTTATAGCACTAAATTCACCATCTTACGTTAAACAAATCAATACACTCACTTTTAACTTATCTGCTTCACCTTCAACATCAAGCAGGGCATCACGGCCATTCTGTCAACACAAATCAATTATTAACTTCTTAATTCAAAGCACCAATTCATCATCTTTAACCATTTATGCAGCGCAGAGTCAGCAAGCTTGGAATCTCCTAAAAAGTACAAGACAAAAAACATAAAACCTCACCTCATTCACCTGCTTATCCGTTTCATCCTAGAGAATTGAATGTTAAACAGTGGTCATTTTATGTGGTGGGTATCGATAAGAAAAAATTAAATATTACAAGGTCAAAAACTATTAAAAAAAGTGGACTCCTAAAGTGGTTTATACAAATGTATCCATGCACCCCTACCGTTATCAATATGAAGGTTTTTTGTAAATAAAAAAAAGAATGAAAAGCGTCACTGTTAAATGTGTTCCACATTGGACTGTTACTTTGTCATGGCCAATCAAGCATATACAGCTTGACTTAAAAATCCCACAAAGAGCTCTTTGCCTTTTAACCTATTTAGCCTTTTCCAGCAAGTTCACCCAGCTTCAGCAAATACCGTCATGTGCCGCATAACAATGAATTCCTATTGCCTGGTGATGTCACAGCACAACGGATTACTCATGTGTTTGTGGTAATGCTAGTGTAAACAAACCTGCTGCACTACCAATCGTATAAATTGCATTAACATTCATGAACAGTGCATAATACTTGATGATAAACATGCATTTACTATACCTAATTTTTAGAGTCTTCTTTCTGCTTGTATATAAAAAGTTTACTCTAGTGTAGGCGTGTAGTAGGCAAGGTTCGTATAAGTACATTCTAGAACTCACACAAACTCCCTTAATGCATTTCTCAGAATATATCCCTGTCTGTAAGCGACACATGACTATGTATTCCAATTTAAAAACATACAGACCGATATTGTTCTCCATACGTTACATTTCAAATTTTGCCCTGTACACTGTGCTGAGGAGTGCTCTTTGTAAATCAAATGAAAACATGAAAAAATAATCCCTCCACAAGAGATTTGACTGCCCCAATTAGCACAGACATTATGCCAAAGAGCAGTTACCTTCTTTGGACCCTCCGCTTCTTTCTTCCTCAAATTGAAAATTAACTGGAAGAGGTCCTTCAGGTCAATAACTAGAGGCTCAGCCTAGGAGAGTGTAACAGCCTGTCAGATCAATACATCAAGTGCATCCTTCTGTGAAGCACAAGTTAATGTTAACCTGACTGTACAATAATCAACTTATTGGCCAGCTTAAGATGTTTTTCCATTTAGCTTCCTCGAATCCCTTATTGGTCCTAACAAACTGTTTAGCAAAGTTGTCTCATGTACTCAAGCAGCCAAGAGCGTCCTTCTCTTCCATGTCAAAGAAAGGGGGAGCAGGGCTAATGCAGACTTCGCACATTTGGAGAAAGGCTACCTACCTGCTGGGCCGTCTTAATGGCAAAGAACTGGTGTTGGCCTTCTGCACCGCATACGTAACCAAAGGCCCGGTTGTCCGTCACATCACGTGCAATGAATGAGATCTTATTTACGGGATGCTCGTGTTCTATCACCTAGATGCAGGTAAATGACAGTAGCATCAAGTACAACATACCAAATGTGGTTGTCGAGGCTCAGGATGATATTTACGCCAGAGACCTCAGTTCTGATTATTGTAAACAAAACTGTGGGTGAAATCCTTCTTGGCTGTGCAGGGTGAGATTAGCACAGCAAACTGAATGATCACACTCACCCCTGTTTTTTCATCAATAATTTTGATCCCAGAAAGTGATATGTTGACCCAGATTCTTTGTTTGTGCTTTCCTTGGGATCGAGCAGCTACAGCCATGCCCTGCATGCAAAAGAAAATGCATATGCCTCAAAAACTGGGGATACCTATACATTACCTAAAGCAACACCTTAGGCAATATTGGCAACATGTACCTTTAATTTCATCATGGAGTCCTGGCTCATTTTATCCCCTCTGGCTTCAGGTACATCATCCACACCAATCAGTTTGGCTTTGTATCGCACCCCGTCGCCTTTGAATCTGGCCAGCAAGAATTCATCATTTTTTTCTGGGCCTGTAGCAGCGACAAAAATACAAACATCATAAAAATAAAAACCCTGTATTTTAACTGCGTCAATGAAATCGAGATAATCAATTTCCTGGTAACACATATGATGGGGGGAAGCCACACTTTGGTCAAAGTATAAGTTATACTTTAACAGCTGATACAACTTTCAAGAATGTAGGTATTAAATTTCGGCACCATGTGCATTGGGCAGAAGACAACCAAAGAATCAACAGGACTAATATCTATATGCATTCAACTATACCATTCAAGCATGACAATTAGTTGTCATTTGTACACCTGAAATAAGAATGAATGCATTGGTCAAATCCATCATTCTGTTAAAATCTTAAGCTACTTGCACACTAAATACAAATACCAGCTCTTCAGCTACAGGCTTAAGGAACAGTGAACCAATATAAAAGAGCAAATTCAGGCTCTCATACAAAAAAAACATATTATGATTCTCCCTTATATATGTTAAGGTTGAAGGTCTCTTTTACAGAACCTTCTTGTCCCTAGTTTCAACTAGGGGAGTCATATGTTGAAGGGCATCAGATCTGATTCAATGGAAAACCAAACAGTTTCATACAATGAACAAAGTTCCAGTTCCATTCAGTACCCAATGCTTGTAATTAAGAATAAGTGTCTGTAATGGCCTTTCCAAATAACATGATTCTTAAAATACACTGCTCAAAAAAATTAAAGGAACACTTTTTAATCAGAGTATAGCATAAAGTCAATTTAGCTTCTGGGATATTGATATGGTCCGTTAAGTAGCAGAGGGGGTTGTTAATT
>JAABNY020000119.1:13538837-13550543 GCA_015164015.2 Brevimyrus niger | reverse complement strand
TCAGAGTATAGCATAAAGTCAATTTAGCTTCTGGGATATTGATATGGTCCGTTAAGTAGCAGAGGGGGTTGTTAATTAAATTAACACCAAAGCAGCTGAAACTTAAGTCTGGGAGGAGATCCCCCAGAACACCATCCGTCGTCTCATTACGAGCAGCCCCGACATTGTCAGGCATGCCTACAAGCGCGTGGGGGCCAAACAAACTACCGAGTAAGAGTTTGAGTTGCTGCAATAACATTGACAAAATGGACAAGCCTACCGCATCTTTTCTTCACTTTGATGTCTTTGAATTCAGCCCTCTGCAGGTTGATCATCTTCATTTCCATCAAACGATGTGCCATACTTTCGTTCCTAACACATTATCTATACTGATATGGACTGGGTATACAGCATGATTTTTTCAAAGCGTTCCTTTAAATTTTTTTGAGCAGTGTACATAATGCAAGCAGAGCTACACAGCAGTTTAAATACACATTGTGCTCACAGAGACAGCAATGCATGTTGCACTGTTATTGGAGAATTGTGCAATTTTAAAAGTTACCATCTATTAAACAAATCACTGATCACCATTTAAAGTCTCAAAAAAAAAAAAAATTAAAACACCTGTAACTCAACTCAGCCAAGTCAATATATTGCTACAATTTAGCCTAGGTGCTATATTGCAATGATGCTATAAATCCATTATAGCCAAAGAAGCATTCTGAATTACATAAATTAACCAAAACTACAGATGACCAGACTTAAAATAAAGCCAGTTTATCAGTAATTAAAGGGACACGCAATTCTGTGCTCAGTTTGAAAATTAACCCATTTAACCTCTCAAATATTCACTAGCATTAAAGGCCATACAATGTCGAGTGGAATCTAGGAATGCCAATGTGATAATTGGAACTACATACAACACTATTCTTCTCCATAAAATATGACCTCTATTCATTTCACACCAGGAAGTCACCAGCTTTCAGACACAGCTGAAAGTATCTGAGAAAGCCAAAGAATACAAGGGAAGCCTCATATTATGTTGGATGTGTTGCGACTCCACGCTTATCAGTGTGAAAGACAAACAATAATGGCAAGCACAAGATCAGTTTAGCAAAATAAATCTCACAGAATATTAGCTTTGAGCTCTGCAATGCTCTCTGCAGCAACTGCATTTCACCAAGGATCATGAACTATGGTTTCCCTGCACAAAACATGGAAAACATGCAAAGTGGTAATTCATTGCTTGAGTAAATGCTGACTTCATTACAGTACAGGATCCAGTCAGCAAAGAACACTTAGTTGTCACAGAGCACTGTTAGGAAGAACTGGTGACAGGAAGGTTAAGACCGAATGCATCACGTAATTACGGGCACCTTTATACATCACCTTTTATATTTTTTCATAAATTACAATGTAGAGAAGTAGGTTCTTCTAAAACCACATTTCACAGTAGTTTCCCTAAGACATTAAGTAAAGGATTTTAAAATGTATTTCATGAAGTACAATTGCTTTTTCCATTTTTGATGAGAATTAAAAAAGGCATACTGAAAGAGTTTTTGCTACTGAAACATTTATTCGATGTTTGACTTTCATCAATGCACTCATCCATCCTCTTATCCTGATCATTGTTGTTGGAGGGGCCTGGAGCAAGCAGTAGGAGGCAACAGGCAGGGGTACATTCTGGAAGGCATAGCAGTCCATCACAGAATGCCCAATTTACAGACACCAGTAAAACTAAACGTACATTTTTGTACTATGACAGAAGAACATAAAAAATCCATATGCAGAGAGTGGAGATGGGATTCAAACCCTAACCCATGGAAGTCTGAAGCAGCCATGCTGCCCATAGACGCATTGTGCTGCCCCTGTTTAACCTCTAGCTACATCAGTCTACAGAGAGTTAAAATGACTAGAAGCACTGAAACAGCAACTCTGGACACCTCTTCAGCACAACTGCAGATTTACTTTGGAGGGTGGGGTAACAAGGGGCGGTGGTACACATCACCAATAGATTGAGACCAGGGTGGGCAAGGCCACTCACCTTTCTTCTTCTCTTTCTTAGCCGGGGTCTTGGCTGGGCTTGGCTCAGCTTGGTTGTTTACATTGGTTTCTGCTTCCGCTGACATTTCAGCTGATCACAGGGAAGATTAGAACAGACAAGCGGCTCCTACGGGGTACTGGTCACAGTAGCTCCTTCTCAGCAGTCACGCATAGTCAACAGGCGCCTACAGAAGGGAGAGACGCCGACAGGAACAGTGCACCGCTGTTACTCCCACACTGTCAAGGGCTCAGTCACACCTCTGATTAACAGACCTCTAAATCCAGCCACAGGCTTCAGACTTTGACCACAACTTTGGAGGCCAGAAATCTGCAGTGACGGTCAGCCCCAGTAGACGCTCGATTTATGTTTCTATACTGCTCAGTGACAGCAGGGCAATCAGTGTAAGTTTATATTCACCTAAACAACTGACTCAACATAACCCATAATAGCATTTTTTTTCTTTTTTTGAAGTAAATGCACTGAGTGTGGGGATAACATGAAAATTACTTGTCACAAACAATCTAAATTTAACATAAAAACACTACCCCAGTATTGTATATTATAAATGGATATTTTATTGTACAAACACACATCGAGTTTTACAGTCCGTTTATTCTGAACATGTTTCAGACCTGTTTGTTCAGGATCAAATGGCAAGACTTCAGCTCTGAAAAAAGCACCGAGGGAATGCAAAACGTGCAGCTGTATAAATGGAAAAGCAGCATACATACACAAGACTCTTTACAAAGAGCAGTTTTTAGAGTGCAAAAAATCTTGAAGCTTAGGGTGGAAAAATACACCTCAGTTACTATTTTCCTTAACAGCTCATAAGGCAAACTGATATTCAGACTCATTTAAATTTCATAAATTCTAGAAAGGCCTTATGAGCAGTTTGGAACGGCCCAGAGTTACCTTGTGGATTACCCCCATCGCCTAGAATGGCCTGCAAGTTATTTCAACTGAAACCACCATATGTCCCTATTAGTGGTGCAGAGTCTTGGGTAGTTACAGGGCAAGCTTGAGCAACCCTCACCCCCCACCCCCCACCCACATGGCCCAACCCCTGCAGCATCTGGGAGCTATAAAAGGGAACAGTTGGGGTTTTCTGCTGTCTGTTTTCCATGCTGAAATGCGAAACAGTCAAATGTAGATATTTGCATGTTATCAAGATTTCTATTACCATTATGGTATGAAAAGTCACTTGACAAGGAAATGGGACGAAAATGTCCAATCAGCACAGGCAACGCATAGCCAAGCAGTATGCAACTGGTATAAATGTTACAAGTGGTAGTTGCACAATTCTTCCACGATAAACAAACTTAACATCTTGGCTTTTATATTCAAGTTCAAGTGACTTTAAAAATGGGGTGATTAAAAAAGCCACTTTCATATGAAGTACAAGTAAAGGTTTTCAATAAGGAAAGATGAGCAAATCATCTTCAGAAATTTTAATTGTGTATATGCCAGAGGAACTTGGACAACCAACATCTGCAGTATCATTCAAGATCTTGCTTAGTTAAAACAGACATTAGACCTACAACTGTGTGAGTAAGCCTTTACAACAGCAAAAACATCATAAGTGGAAATGTGACCAAGGATTACTTTAAGACCTTGAGCCCATAGTTTAATCTTATATTTAGCAAGCAATATTTTCTCTGCCTTAAAGAGAATGACCCAAGAACAAAAATTTATAGGTCAGCAAATATACTAAAAAACAATACCCTAAGCAACTTGACCACACTATTGTGTAAATAAGTAGGTCTTTAAACTCTCCATGATATCTACAGGACAACTGCAACATATTGCGAAGAAAGAAGTCAAAGCATAACATTGATATCTCTTAAGTGTTGGATTCTTTTGACTTTCAGAAGGAAAGAAAGCCATAACAGTATGCTCAAATAAGAAATTAGACATACCTCCACACTGACTTTCATCCTGTGCCTCTTAGCAATTCAAACATAATAACCTGCTACGGAGCAACAGCAGGACTGTACAAAGGTTGAGCCACCAAGAAGTTAATAATTTTGGCAGCAAGTGCATCCTCAGAGAGATCTCGTGACAAGTTATTTTCACATTACCTTTAAAGTCACAGATGTTTATAGAACTGATTTAACATTTCACTAGAAAAAACATTGACTTCAGCACGAACAAAATTAGTTCAGTTTTGACACGATCAAAAAAAAAAAAAAAGCGGTTTATAGACTGATTTGAATGCAAACATCTCAGCAGTTTTGCAGTTAGAGCTCAGTTAAAATTCAGAGATGCGCGTTTTTGAAGGACCAGCATAAAACATTTAATTACAAGGAATCATAAGCCAAAAGAAACTTGAAAACAATAGTGTTTAAAACAGTACCTTGAAGCTGACACTTATGGTTAACCATACTGCGAAAAAGTTACACTAGACATCCATTTTATACATTTTATGTATACACAACCTATCCTTTTTCCCCAGCAGGGAGATCACAAGTGGTAGGGGACAATTTCACCCAACTCCCATAGAGAATTTTGCCATCTCTGCTACTTTAAACAGGAAACTCAGTAGCAAACACCAGAAAGGAGGGAGGTGTGCATGCCAATATAAATAACATTTAACCTAAGAATTCCTGAATGTTCAACACACACAGCAGTCCTTGGGTGTCATTAAAAACTAACATGAAGAAACACACGATAATGTCATGCACACCAAGGCATCTCAGCATCGGCGAGAAGACTCACTAAGGAAAAACACCTTTTTAGCAAGCCCTTAAATAGACTAACACAGACATTAAACATCCACCAAACACAACAGAAAACACAGGGAGGTCTGACGATGGATGGTGAGGCTAAACTTGCGAAGATCGGACAGGGTTCACACATGACAATTGAGTACACAACAATTAACAATAACACAACCAAAGGGCTACTTACATTTTCCCAACATGCTCAGGAGCTACAATATACCTTTAAGGTCTCAAAAATTAATTTTGGAGGACAAAGTGTCCGTTTGTTAACTTTCATTCCAAAAATCCCCTTTAAAGTTTGGTTTTTCAGATGTATATAAATTGTATTTCGGATGTCCTAAGGCTCACAAAAAGTATCGGCCATGATTTAAATGGAAATAAAATCCTGAGTTGTTAAACTAGGGTTTTACCATTACACATTTGTCCAAGAGAAGGTCAACTGGAGTATAATGGGCCTGTACTTATGTTAATATTAACTACCAAAAGGAGCACATTATGGAAGTTTGCAAAAGACATTTTTCCCCCATAATACTTTTGGTGCAGATCAGACATTTACCAAAAGAATACCAGAAAAACAACAAAGAATAGGACACCTGTACAAGTCGAATCAACTCAAGGACAAATACTAATTGAAAGAAAAATATTTAAGCCTTTTATGAGGATGAAACAGAGTGACAGATTTTATAAAATCGCTAATGCCTTGGAGTTCATTGAAAATGTCCCATTAGGTAGGATCTATAGGACTGTGGATTAAGATGGCAGCAGTAAACCCTAAACTTGTAGTCACCCATTTAAGTCAATTTCAAAAGAATTAGAAGTATTCTAGAAAAATCCTTGTACATCTGAAAACTATCCATTTTCTTTCAGTCTGTGGAAAATGGGCAAAATGTACAGTGAATGTAACAGTTTTACCCACAGTACCTCACAGACTGCTTCCAAAACACCCTGCAGAGGTCAGACAGGATATTACACCAGAGTTCCAGGAAAAATTAAGTAATAAATTCCCAGCACAGATTCAAGGAGCTACAGTAACTGCTCCTTCAATCTTCCAAGCATTCGGAGTCCTATGGGATGACTGTGTGCCTTTCAAGCAGTAAATGTACATTTTGCTCAAGAACACGAACAGGAAAAGTCCAACTCCAAGCTGAACCCTCAATGCCCCCATCCAACAGATATACATTTTGCATAAATAGCACTGTAACCACATACCACATCCCCACTCTAACAATACTGCTCTTCATCATTAGAAATGCATAGTGAAGAAGTCTGTTCAAGCTAAATGGCAAGAAAACCCCATGTTCCTGTACTGGGAAACTATTAAAAAGGAGGGTTTACGTCACCCTGGCTTTGGTGTTGTCCTCTGCCACAGGGCCTTACTGGCAGCGAGTTAAATGCAAAATGTGAACTTCAAACAAGTTCTTTCCAGCTTCCCTGGGCAGTGCTATGGTCTTACAGCACTGTGCCAGAACTCAGGCCTCCAGAGAGTGGGAGGGAGGGCTTTTTCTTCCTCTCCACAACTCTGTCCAACCAGCACAGGCCAGTTCACATGGCAGGAGGGCATGAACACGGCAGAGCTGACCAATCCAGAACAAATGTGTTTAACGGCAGGTGTCAGCAAATCACCAGACAAATGAAGGTTACTGGCAAATTAATTAATTTGTATGACGAAGCCTGATAAAATCCTCCTTTAAGGCCGCAAACAGCTTCAAATATCTGCATTTCAAGTACTGGGGGAAAAGCAGCACACATTTATACACACCAGTATGGGTGCCCAACACACAATGTTAGATGTCTCAAATTACAAGAAGCCGTACAATATAATAAACCTGCAAAATTCTATTCTGCTTTGATAGCAGTCTCACATGCAGAAGTCCCATATTTAAAGATTAAACTGACCTAGTTAATCTTTGGCTGGTGGTACATATAGCTACTGTGTCTAATTAGGCATCATATGGCATTGCAGTCCATTCGTAGCCTTGCCTGTTAAAAGAAACAACCATACACTTTTTGCATTTTTTCCAGAAAAGCACATCACACTGACATAAAACAATGATATATCCTCCCATCAGCAAAACACCTCGTCTACCTTTGAACCGTCCATCAATGTTTGACCAGAGGGATTACATCCATGAACAGATGTTTGAGCACCTGTTCTTTTTTAGCTAAACTTGTACAATGGTACGTTCTTCTGCCATGCTCATCAGAATTAGAAAATAGCATCAAAAACGATACATGATTACTGTACAAAGCACAAAATAAGCACTACAACATTACCTCTACCAGGACAAACAATACAGTAGATGCTGTAATTCAAACATACCATTTAAGAACACTGCACATTTGAAAGTTAGCACAATCTTTTAGTGATGATTGCTTATACACCCCCCCCATTTCAGGCTTTAAAGCAATTATAGAAGTTTTGCAATGTCTCTACTCAGGAAGGCTGCACCTTATAAATCAACCCTCAAAATTTATAAAAATCCCAAAAAGGAAGAGGAAAAAGTTAGTTAAAGCACATGACCAAAAAGCAAATTCAGGTAGTGCATATTTCCAATATGTCCAGGAGTGTGAATAGCTGTGTGTCTGTATGTCCAGCAA
Organism: Brevimyrus niger; assembly: GCA_015164015.2. Lineage (NCBI taxonomy): Eukaryota > Metazoa > Chordata > Actinopteri > Osteoglossiformes > Mormyridae > Brevimyrus > Brevimyrus niger. Next base: position 13,543,202 of record JAABNY020000119.1, on the reverse strand, counting down.
AGTCACAGTACAGGATCCACAAGATTCTCAAGATCCTACAATGGAAAGAGCATACGGCAGCCTTTCAACCAGCTACAATCCAGAACATGGGTAATGGAGGGAACTAGGCCATGCTTTAATTCTCCTGAGACTTTTAAACATTTTGAGCAGAGAGCTTGAAGGTTTACTCTTGGTGTTGGGGGGGGGGACTATAAAATTATCTTTCCCAGGAATTCAAACAGGAGAAGGATCTACCACCATTACATGAACGAATGTCAAGTCATTCTTTTAATGCTAGATTTAAGCTAAAAGGGCGTTTAAAGATGCAAAGAGTCATACTGCTGCATAAATGGTATCTAAATTTAATTGAATGTACCTGTTGTGTGATCATAATAGTGATGTACAAGTACTTTGAATTCTGACTGCTGGAAATACATGCAAGAGGGGAAGAGTAGCTTAGAACAAGCATTTTTCCTATTTTATACAGTTTGAACCATCACAAGAGCCTACAGCAGAGGTTATGCATTTAAAGAATTCAGAAACAGACACCAAAATGAAACTCTAGGTGGCACAAAAACACAATCTTGAACAGATAGGGCTGAGAAGCAAAGCTAAAGACTGCAGAATACTGTGGCAAGCACTGTGAACATCTGCTTCCAATAAAGCCAAGCTGGGAAATACTGCCTCATACATGTAACCAAGGCGTAAAAGCCTCAAATTTATTCCAAGAATATTCTCACACATAAAACTACAATCAAATGACAACTTAGCGCAGATGTGGTTGTTTAGTAACTTTAAGATACTGAAGCAGGTTGACTTTGCCCCATTACCCATATGTCAGCAACATTGAAAAAAAAAAAAAAAAGCTATTAAAAGCTACTTGCTTCAGTTAACCAGATTGGAAAATAAAACAGTAACAAGTCTTCCAAGTCTCCTGCCTTCACCCCCCATAAAGGAACACTGGGTCACTTCAGGAATGCACTTTCTGCCAAAACTGAAGAGCAATACATGCACTACAGCTATTTCTACATTCGAAAATTGCATTCCACTTCACAAGAAAACAATAAATAAAAGCCATATATTGTGTGTGTGTGTGTGTGTGTGTGTGTGTGTATATATATATCACACACACAATCATTAACATTAGACCTAAGGGCCTGCTGCAATTGGGGGGAATAAAAGTGACATTCCGACGAATGACATCCCTAAGGGCTGAGCTGAACATATATTGTACATTCTGGCTAAAGGCAGTCACTAGTTAAGAGGTGAATCATAAAGTCTCTGCACTATAAATGCACTTATTTGGTCCCCTCAAGGGGAAACTCATTATTAAAATACGTGACTGCAATCAAAAAACTAGAAATGCCAATAATCTTGTATATTGTTTATTTATGGTTGAGGTTAGCTGGGTATAGGGGTTAAGATTGTCATTGTTTGGATTAGGGTTATGCCTTAGAAATGAATGGACATTCCCCACAAAGCTATGAATTTAAACGTGTATTTGTAATAAAAATATTGAGCTGCAGACAGAAAGGTGAAAACTAATGATAGAGCATGAATAGTTAACCACCTCATTAGAAGTACAAGCTGGCTAAACAAATCTCACTTTAATCCTGGCTAAAAACTGTTAGATATTTCCAACCCTCCAACAGATTAAGACCATTCCATATACAACCGTTTTCCTGTTTATCAAAGTGCAGAAAAAAACAAGAAAAAACATGTACGAGTTCTTACATGAGAAATACTGATCGACAGAGAAACAAAAACACAGACCTGTAGAAAGTGAGTGATGCCTCATCAAATATCTCAGAGCGCATTGTAGAGTATATTGTTATTAGATCGTATAGCTATGTTGCAGCTACCGATTTATACAGCAAAACATTTAACATTCAGAATTAGGGTGTCAGTTGCGAAGACAGTTTCCCGGGGACTGAACCTGCAATTTATCCTTCACATGTTTGGGCCATTAACAAATGCTGTCCTAATTACACTCAACCACACTTCGATAGGCCTGCAATTTACTTGGTTTGCTTGTATTTATTCTAAAGTATTTCATCTTTAAGAAAAGGCCATTCCACGTGTATTTAACCATCAGTGTCGTTTTGAAAAACTGATAAACGGTAGTTCATTTTCCACAATGGCAATCCTACTTTTTAATAGGCTACCTTAAATTAAATGCTCGGACGCATAAGAAACAAGTTTTGTGTTGTTAAAATCCTGCGTTTTCAAATAAAAGTATTTCACACACAGCAGAGACGGTAATGCAAATAATCAACATGACAGATCCAACGTTACAACTTACCTGACCGCACAAAAGAAAGTTCGAACAAGCTTAAAAAATAACTTAAATCACACACAAATTATATGACTATCCTTGGCTGCTTTTCCTATGTTGGATAGCCGAATAGACGCACATTTTTGTTCCATTCAATCACTGACAGCCATACTATATGATTTAAGTCTTTAAATCTTACAGGAATTGGTGTAATTCATACTAAAATTATTGAACGTACTGGATGCCAGCAAAGAAACTTTATTGTAGCGCAACGAAAACTACAACGGAAGGGTTAAAAGAGAGCCCATTAAAACTCACCCATTACCTGCGCAAACTTTACTACACCCAGAAAGTAACGGATTACACAAGTTGTGTAATAACGCGTAATCCTTTCAGATACTTTGTTTCGAATAAGACTGTTTCCAGCGTCCTTTAAGCGATAAATTACGCTGTCCGAAAGAAGCCAGCCACACCGCAGTTAATCAACAAAACGAAGATACGTGCGGCATTTTTTAAATCGCTTTTACTTTGCCATGGCAAACGCGGACATCGATTGCCCGGCGTTGTGATTTTAACTAATAAAAACAATTACTTACTACAAAACACTGATTAATAAAGTAATACATGCAACAGAGCCCGCTTACCGTCATAAGGCTTGAAGCGGCACATAATCCCTGAATATTTTCCCGGCCGGCAGGCAAGGTGAAAATGAGAGGTCAGGTCGTCTCGTTTCCCGTCCTTACGCTGCTTACAAACCAGCTCCCAGCCTCTCCAAAATGCGTCTAATCAGATATTCATAGAATAGTTGGAGGGTGACCTGGATTCTGCTACTCTGCCTTGGACCGGGTTACTCCTCCCGCAGTGTTGACTTGCTGCTATTTCAGACTTTTAACCCCCCCTAGCGCCACGACTGCTCGGCTCACAAATACCTTTTCTATAATTGCGACGGGAAACTCCAACCCCCATTGGCCAAGACAAGCAACGCTGCAATGGATCCCTGTCCTGTTCATGTGCCCTATGTGTTTGTTACAATATTATTATTATTATTATTAATAATAATAATAATAATATAGTCGTCGCTATTATTAATTAGTCATTGATCGTGGTTATTATTGATTAATGACTAATAATAATAATAATTATTATTATTATTATTATTATTCAAGAGGTTTATTGTCATTCTGAAAACATGTAAGCATGTAAGGCAGCAAGTGGTCAATCTTATCCACCAAGGACCGGTGCATATGCAGGTTTTTGGGGTAACCTTTAGGTCAGCTATTCAAATCCAGGTGTGAGGACTCTTCAGTCAATCAGTCCTCTAATTAGCAATATAATTAGGGAGCTGCAGCAAAAACCCGCATACACAGCGGCCCTTTACAGATAAGATTGGCCACCCCTAATGTAAAGGAACAAAAAATGGTCCCCATACTGTCAAAATAACAGGTTTTTATTACATTGTGGGGAACATTTGGTCTCACAACACACACCAGGGCACCATCTTGGGCAGGGGTGCCCAACTCCAGGACTGGAGAACTAAGCTACACAGGGCTCCGGCCCACCAGTCCTTGAGAGACTAGTTTACTTCTGTAATGTTTTTGAACTATGTGAGAATAGCAAAGTACATGAACAATACAAGAATCCCATAATGCAAGAGCAAGATTCAACCCTCCAGCCCTGGGGAAAAGAAACAAATGTACTATTTATTTAGTTATCATATCATGCCCCAACCCAAGTAATATTTAACCTTCATTTGTTTAATTTGTTTGGGAATTTCCTACAATTTTATTTAGCTAGTTTCTCATTGGAGGCAGCATGGTGGTAGAGTGGGTAACATTTTTTTCTAATACTACCTAAAGATTGTGTGTGAAGTGTGTGTAAAGTCTGACAGTTCCCTTCCGGTTATATGGTTTCCCTCTGGCTTCTTCAGTACCTTCCGGCAGTTCAAAATGATGCAGTCCAGCTATTTTGTGCCTCTTAGAGTATTACTTTTGCCCTTAGAGTATTACTAAGTATGCATGTGTTTTTCCTGAGAGAGACTAGCATCTCATCCATGGTGTACTGCAGCCTTCGGTTAGCTGGAACAGGCTCCAGGCCCCCGCACAGTCCTCACC
>JAABNY020000119.1:13493774-13529715 GCA_015164015.2 Brevimyrus niger | reverse complement strand
CTGGGAAATTCTGTTTTTTGGACCCCCCCAGTATCCTTGGTTGGATCTTAACCGTTCAGAAAAGTTTTCTCGTTTCGTAAATCGTTTTTTTTCTTTGACACTGGTAGCTCGTCGATATTGTTTTGTCGTCATCCTCGCCCGTCACTCTCCCCAGTTCACAAACCGACAAAGTAAATTGAAAGTTTTTTATTAAACCTACGTTACACCTAGCTAGCAAGTCACAGTGAACTCGAAGACGTGAATGTGCGCGGCAGACCGACAGCCCGCCCGGGTACTAGGCAATAAAATGTGTTTCTACTACCAATCAAATAAAAGTACAGAGATGGCCAATCGGCGCAGCACTTAACTGGTTTTTAACCTTTTACGGATACAGGACTGGATGTATAAACGTAGTCAGATAAAAAAAAGAATAGTCGAATAGGGAAACTAAGTGAAGTTTTCTTTGAAATTATGAAACTATTAATTAGATGTACATTTTCGCAAAAAAAAAAAAAAAAACAAAAAAAAAAACAAATGAAACCGGGACAGTTTTTTGTCAGTTGCTCAAAAAGTACGACAATCCCGGGAAAACCGGGCATATGTCAACTGTATATCTGAGCAGAGAGCTTTCATTAGAGATCAACTGGAAACACAGGAAATGGCCAAGAAAATGTTACATTAACAATTAAAGCATTAGTGTTAAGGAAAGACGGGGTCATTATAAATGACAGACTAGTCTGAGGAATGCTATGAGTGGGAGGGGCAAGGAATGAGGAAAAAGAGATTAGAGATAAGCCACGGAGTAACCATTCAGTGACTGGGTGTGCAGTACCACTGTTATGGTTTAATTATTTTTCAGAAGGCATAAATATGTGAACATAATTCCAGTAACATTTTATACTATTAACAAATTCTGAAATGCTAAATCAATTATTCTATAGTTATTTGTTCCACATGTTCATGCTCTCAATAAGTGTATATAGTTGGTGCAAACATCTTATTAACAGATTGTGTCTTTTTAATCCATTTTCTACTGATATCGACTCGATAAATGATCCATCTAACCATCTTACATAATCACTTATCAAGTACAGGATATCCTGGAGATTATTTTGTACAAATCACAGGGCAACAGACATTTATTCAAGTGTGAACTGAACATTCATGCTCTACAGCATGATTCCTGAGTAAAACAGGAGAGTTAGGAGAATTTTCTTAAGTTCTGGCATTGTTTACCCACTTTTATTCATGATAAATAATAGTAATAGTGAAACATTTATTATAATGCACACTTCTGTTGCGAAAAAAGGTTTTAAAACCTTAAGGAAAAATAGTCAGCTGATTAGAGACTCTGTTGGACCTTGTTCTTAAGCAAAGTGATTACAAAACTTGTTGGTTACAGCATGTATTTAAATATTTGTGTTGCTTTTCCTGTAACCACTACTAAGGAAAGTCTATTCCCAACCCACTAATTATTTTTATGAATAAGAATTATACAGTGAAATTGCAAACTAAATCAAGCTTCCTCAGAGAAATTTAGAAAGGGGAGAAAAATCATTGAATAATATAATGATCTATAGAACTATAGAAATACCTTCTATTATATAAATTTCTAATACAAAAATATTAGATGGATTTCAACATTTACATCAAGGCAAATCAATTATTTCACAATCATGAATAATAAATTAGAAATTGTGATTTACTTGGAAAATATAACACAATTCTTTGATTTTTGTGATTGTGGAGAAACTATATCTATTTCAGTGGTATTTTTAAAATTACCACACAATGCATACAGATTTCAAAATGAACTTTACTGTCAATGAGCAAATAGGAATTTACAACATCTAGAAGATGACAGAAGCATCACTAATAGTACTCATTATTATCCAGTTTAGAGAATTTGGCTGTCATTTTGCCTATCGCTTCACAATGCAGGAAATCAATTCTGCCCCTTGGTAAATGTATATTTTCCACTGTTTCAGTTTGTTGGTACATGGGATGGCAAAATATTCATCTCAGATACTTTGTGAAACTGAATGGAATGTGATCAGCTGTGGGTGAAGTTTTATTGTTATAAGAACTGAGAGGATAAGAGAGTCAATAATCACACATATTGCAAAATGGTAAAAAAAAATCCACATAAAGTACCTTCACCTTTAGCAACAAAAGAGGCACTAAGTACAAAGGATAGTTTAGATCCACTCTCACTGCCATTAATTTATGCTACAATAAAATAGTTGATTATTCTCATTTGTTACCTATATTGCAATATTTGTAACTATTAATACTGAAAATTAAAGGTGATTTTTCAGAAAGTACTGAGTTGTGTCAGAAATTTCCACATCTGAACTTTGATATGCAGCTGCCCCCCCCATCCCAGCAATCATTAATAGACAGTTTTGTTAAAGTATTGGAGTGCAAGTCTGGTTATCTGGTGTTACACTCTCTGCCCCCATCATGAGGAGTGCAGCAGCTTTCTATGTTTTCTTCTGCATTTTTCAACAAATCACCGTTGGCACCAGGAATGACCAGGAGTATGAGTTTGCCGTACACTGCGCAACGGCACATTCAGATTGCTTAAATAACTACCAAAATTTTATTAATTTTGTGGTTACGAAAAATGATTGAATGATGATTAGAAAAATAAGAGGCATAAGTTATACTCATTGTGCTGACTCGGTGGACCTTGTCTCTACTCCAGTGGTGGAAGTACCAGCAAACGGACAGTGAGGGAAGTTAATGCCCCTGCGGCAGTCGACTGCAAAATAAGCCCCTGGAGTGAGTGGAGTGGGTGTGATCCATGTTCCAAACGTATGGTGAGTACTAGAAGCCTAAGAGGTGCAAGATTATTGTAGAAAAACATGTGAAATTCAGAGTATTTGGGGGAAAAAGAATCCATGATTATAATGGGAATATGTAACCGGTTGGGTTTCTCCGTTTTAAGTTCCGCTCCAGGAGCATAGATGTTTTTGGGCAGTTCAATGGCCAACCATGCAAACAGCGCCTAGGAGATTGGAAGGCCTGCAAGACAGATCATGTCTGTGAGGAGGAAATGAAGCATCCTTGTTCAGAAACTGAATTTCAGTGTGACTCAGGTATATTAACTGTCAATCCAAATAAATGAATATGCGGTATATTCTACTCTAAAATAGCACAGACCTACACTGTATGGACAAAAGTATTGGGACAAAAATCTTAATCATTAAATCTGGATGTTTCATTCAGACCCTTTGCTGCAGGTGTATAAAATCAACCACTTAGCTATCTAGTCAGGTTACCAAACATTAGTGAAAGAATGCATCACTCTGAATAGTTTGATGAGAAAGCATGTGATATTAATGTAACATAGAGAAATTCATCATTCTTTCAATGAAATCTCCCATGGCTCCCTCAGAGTGTCCCGTGGAGTCTTGGTAGATCCTTTGCTTTTACCCCCATCTTCTGATCTTTTACTTATTTTACTCGTTTTACTCTCTGCTTTTAAACTGCCCACCTTTTGAAGTGTATAGGTATATGATCTATAGATTAAATTATTTTTTCAATATTTTCACGATTATTATAATTGAATACAATGAGAACACAATCAATCACAACTGAACACGGTTCACAGGGATAAGCATCATATGATTTTATCAATAACGGCTACTATTGAAGCTAGCTACAATTTTCTGATTGAAGTCACCTATTTCAATAGTTTATTAATAAAAATTTGCCTTTCATATTATTGTTTGGTATGATGCATGAACGTCCGATTGCAATTAAAAAAATCCATATACTATAAAGACAATTATGTTTATTATGTCCTTTAAATTGAAGGACTGTGCATTAAAAAAAGACTAGTATGCAATGGGGACAATGACTGTGGAGATTTCTCTGATGAAGACACCTGTGAGGAAGTTAAGCGTGCACCCTGTGGAAAACAGGAGCTGGAGCTATCTGAGCTGGGTAGAACAGCTGGATATGGGTAAGTTCCTGTAACGTCCAGCCTGCCACATCCACCTGACCTTCCTGTCTCTTCCCTGGCACCCTTTTGTTTTATCTCTGTTTCCTGCCCTTGTGTTAATCACTCAAGATGCCTCTCATTTGCATCCTCGTCAATCTTCTATAAAAGTGCTTCCCAGTCCTGTGTTCCCCAGTCCCATCGCTGATATCAAACCTGTGTGCTGCCAGTGCCTTCCCTTTTTCCTGTCCTCCCGTTTTGGATCCATTGCGATCTGGTTTATTTCCTGTAGTTCTTCTTTAAGTTCAATAAAACCCCTTCTATTTCATTACCATGTCTGCTCCCAAGTCCATCGCCCCTTGCCTTGTGACAGTTCTCTCTAATTCTCTCCTATTGATGACTGTTATGCTCATTACAAATCTCCATGTTCTACCCATGACTGCTTCAGTTTTTTTCCACAATTAAAAAGCATGCAGCTAAGGTTAACATTTGCAACATGCACTTAAGTTTCTCTGAATTGCACCTAATGTTTGAGTGTGTGCTCCCTGATGGAACAGCATCTATGCCCTGTGCTTCCTGGCTTTACTAAAGCTGTTTACTAAATAAGTCGATGTGGGGAATTATGGATTTCACGTCTTGTCTTGTTATCATTTTGTAACCAATAGTTATGTTCCTCTGTTTAAACAGCATCAACATCTTCGGTTCAGACCCGAGAAGCAATGCCTTTGACAATGAATTGTTTAATGGCTTGTGCAGACGAGTGAAGGACACAAACACATTAAAATACCATCGCCTCCCTTGGAATGTAGCCACTTTGGATTATGTGGTGGGTTTACTGTTCAGCTTTTCAAATTTTTCAATTTGTTTCTTGGCTACTTGCTTTGTAATTAAGATATTGAAAGTTTCATTTTCTGCATTACACTTGTGGCACCCATTACACATATATATATATATATATTTATATATATATATATATTGAACTTATGTCATTATAATCTGTTTTGTCACAAGTCGTTTTGCTCTTCAGCTTATCTTTGTTTGCCTAATGAATCACATGCTAAACAGTAAATGTTTTGTCCAGACCGTTGCAGATGAACAGATTTCAAGGGAAATATTTAATGAAGCCAATTCTCTTCTGAAGGAAATTTTAAAGGAAAATACGCAGTCCCTAAAAGCTGAACTTTCTTTCAAATTCACAACTGAATCAGCTGATTCACAAACTGAATCAGATGATTTACAAACTGAATCAGATGATTTACAAACTGAAAAAAATAGTAGCACTTCTGTGAATTTAACATATAAAAATCTAAAGAATGAAACCATAAAAGTTGTCAGTGGATATTCTGCTGTTAAGGTATGTATCAAAATATTAAGTTAATATAAGTTTGAAACAAGATGTGGAAAGTAGGGTTGTCACGACCACGTCGCTATGTAATTATGATTATATATATACCATGTGTGCAATAATCATCTGGGGGCTGGTTGCGCAAAACACCTTAAGTTTTCCCCTTAAATATGACACTTAAGGTTTTTCTTTAGCTTATAGATTTAGCTAAGGGTGTTCCACAAAATCCCTTAAAAGGTTTTCATAGTTGGGGAAAAGTCGTATAGGATTTACTGCACTGAAAGACATTTTACGGCAATAATATTGTACAATTTCCTTGGAGAACATTTGTTTGCTTGCCCTGCTGCCCGTGATACCTGTTATTGCCTCCAATGTTAATTACGTTAAGGGTTTTTGCGTGACGATGACTAAAACAAAAAACATTATTTTAATGGGAAGGGCCCATCGTAAGGTGGCCACAGCAGGCCCCGATGAGCATCATGGCAGACAAAGACATATGCAGGTCTTACCCTATAGAACATGTGTCTGGGGCACCCAATATTGAGTCGTGGGCACTGGAACAAAAGCCCCTGCCAATTCCCGCTGAGTGGAGCGCTGGCGTTCGGAGCACCAAGGGGTGGAACTCTGGGAGTTTGAGCGCAACTGCATTCGCGAGCATGGCTGGAGCGAAAAGCAAATGCACCAAAACGTTGGGCTCACCACTGTGGAGCTGCGGTGTGGCAGAAAAAAGGAAAGTGGCTGTTACCACATGTTGAGTGCCAAAAAACAGGTGCATTTATTTCAGCGTGCCTAAACAGCGAATAGCCCGCGCCCCTGCTTTGGCATACCTGATCACCAAACCCTGCACGCATGAGCATAGGTAAGGGAGAATGAATTCTGCTTAAAAGGTAGGAGCCCCTACAACACAAAGGAAAATGGATCTACTGGGATTCTGATGTCCTATGAATCACTTTCAGTCTCACCTCCCGACCGAGTTCGAAAGCTGTGTTCCTGTGTTCAGTTATTTCTTGTTATCTACAGTACATTTAGTGATACAGTAATCATGGGCCCTATAAGAAAGTTTGCAGTGACAGCAGCAAACCAAAGAGGAAAATGTTAAGTATAATTGTAGAACTTAAAAATGAAATTATAGTGAGACTTTAAGGTGGTGCATGTCTGTCTGCTCTCGCTTTGGAGTATGGGATTGTCATTTATTTTATGTTTATTGCTTTTGCGTGTGTGCCTTTTCATGTATATTAGTTTTATATTGATTGTGACTGCTTTTTATCATTAGGTAGGTAAGTAGATAAGTTTAAATAGGGAAACATTTGGTTGGTCTGGAACGGGTTAAATGAATTTACTTATGGGGAAATTGAACTTGGAACTCAACCAAATTGCTACTCAACCAGCTATCTGGAACAAATAAGTTTTGTGTTCCAAGGTACCACTGTACTTAAATGAACATTTTAGTGAAGCCTTAAGGAAAAAACTAAAGGTTTTTTTGTGCAACAGACTATTTTAAGGAAACCTTAACATGGACTTTAAGGAAAATCTTAACCTAAGGAGTTTTGTGCAACCAGCTTCAGGGCTTTAGATGATGGGTGAGACATTTGTCCGAAGGCAGACTTTTCAGTACTATACGGACATTTACGCAAGCCGACAATTTGGTAAGAAGATTAGTAGTGTTCCAAAAATGTTAATGAGATTCGTAATGTTACGCCCAAAAGTCAGCAGTCTGTGTAACTTCGACGTATTCTTATGTTTAATAACTATGCCTGACTGCAAAAACTAAACTGCAAAAAGTACCACCAGACCACCAACATCTTTTTACTTTATCTATAATATCTCCTCTTTCAAACAATTTTGTGGCTGTTCAGCTGTCCTTTACTTCACCGCCACTTCAGTGCTTATATTGCTTCTATAATTTACCAAAAGAATAGCATGGGGCATGCTCCGCTAAAATTATAATAATAAACATAACATATTTCAAATTCATACTGAGTTTATGACCAAAAAGCCGGTGTTCTGATGAGTTTTAGGATTAGAGTTAGGTTTCAGGGGTTAGGGTTAGGGTTCAGGTGAGGGTTTCAGGGGTTTTTGGGGGGTTAAGGTTAGGGTAAAAGTTAGGGTTAGGGCTATCGAGTAGCACTATGGTAGCCTAACTCTACAAAGTAGCTCAACTCGATAGAACAGACCAGACAAATTTTTCACCTGTCACCAGAAGCACTGGTGATTATTGTGCATGTGTCAAACAATCGTGATTACATCGCTATGTGATCATGTCAGTCCTAGTGGAAACAATTACATTCTAAATATGTTTTACATATTTCAGTTATTCTTACAGTTCTCCGTAGAAAGTCCTTATTTAAGGAAAGTAATTAATTTTATCTTGGGTGTTGTTGCAAAACTTTGAATTGTTTTTAATGTTGAGATTGTGTGAAAAAAATAGTTTTATGTCAGATATGTAGCTGGTCAGCTACCTGCTGTTTGAGCAAGGGATTACGAAAAGTTTAATTAATGCCACCAATGGATTTTGGCCTTGGAGGAAAGAAAAATACAGAAAAACGTAAAGAAAAAGTAGCTTTATTATCGCCTCCAGTTTGCTCTGACTTAACCAACTGAATAGGCGTCAAGTCATAATTATGATTCCCCAACTCCCTATTCAGATCTTCCAAGTATGACTTGTAGGCAGTATTGATCAGGATTGCTTGGAGAAAGCAAAGGGGTACAGGCAGTCCCCAAGTTATGAACAAGATCTATTCCCTATGTTTGTCTTGATCAAATCAAATTAGTAGATAAGTTGGCAAAATATTAATACAGTATATTATAATAATACAAAAGTAATTGCATATTGTACTGTACCTCAAGCCGACAGACTGCTGAGGCCATGCAATGTTTTCATGGGGGTTTCAACATAGTGCATACCTTCATTATTACAAACCATTGTATTCAATTCAAATTTTTAGTAGAAAAATTTTAGTCTGTTTGTAAGAATGAATTGTCTGCTCTTAACCCAGGGACTGCTTGTACACCCTGAATGGTTGAGGTACACCCTGAGTGGGATGCTTGTACATTGCAGGTCACTCACACTAATAGCAATGTAGTGCCACCAATTAATTTAACTGCATGTCTTTGGGTTCTGGGAGGAAACCTACGTGACACTCCACACATACAAGATAGAGATAAGATTCAAACATTTCCACCTACTGAGCCAGCCTCACACATTACATAATATGTGAAACTCATTGACAATTCAAATGTCTAACTACACAATAATCTTTCAGCAACCTTTCATCAATTTAATGGAAGAGAAGCATATGATGTAATTAAACTTATACCAACTGCTACCTTTTAGGTAATCTTTTAAGCAACATGTTGATTCAATTTCTCTTTTCAGCACAGGAGTTTTATGCGAGTTAAAGGCAAGGTTCAGCTGAGCACATTCAGAATGAGGTCAAGAGATCCTATGTTGACAGAAATCTTTCTAAATGACATATCCTACTTGCCAGTGGAGTACAACAAGGGGGAATACTTCAGATTCTTGGAAGATTATGGAACACATTATGCAATGTCTGGAAAGTCAGGCGGCGAATACGAACTTGTCTATGTTATAAACAAGGAAGTCATGAAGACAACAAGTATGCTGTCTGAAAAATCACAGTTTTATAATTTTATTAATTACATATGAAGTATACTCTAGTACTGAACACTGTAACCATATATGTAATATTTGTTTTGGCTTATTGTGTTATATTATTGTACATAAACATAAAAACATGAATTTGCATGCATTATTGCTGAAGAACAGTAGTGGTTTAAAAAAGATGTATTTCATGGAATTTTACAGAATTTTATTCTAAAGTACCCTAGTTCATTTCAAACAGATGTGGAATCTTAAGTAATCAAACCAGAACTTTTCAATATTTTGTTAATTCCAGAAATGACAGAGCAGAAAATCCAGGAGTGCCTGAACCTTGACCTCTCTGTTAAACTTGATGATATCACTGGGAAACTAGACACAGGAAATTGTGACAAAGTGAAAGTTTCAGGAAATGGTTAGTTCATTGATGAAAAGTTACCATGTTGTCTCTTTGGGTGGCAAGAGATCCATCCAACTGAGCACTATTTGAGAAATATTTGACTCCTACCTGGCTTTTCCACATAGAAACCGGATATAATGATGCACTTATTGACAAGGTGGTGACGTCCATCAATGGAGGCACAATAGTAGCTGCTACTTTCCTGAAGACTAAAATAGAGAAAACTGGTGTGCTGGATCCGGAAGCCTACGTCCAGTGGGCTAAATCACTTCATGATGCGCCAGTTCTGCTCTCCAGTCAAGTATGAATATACAATAAAATGCAGTGTGACTTAACATAGTTTCCTCATTGAATAATACATTTAAAATTGGGCCTGAAGAAGTCAAATGCATTGTCATTGCCTCTGGTTTGCCTTTGCTTTCCTAGTGCATGACAGATGGAGGTGTATTTACTATTTTCTTTTACTGACAGCCAGAGCCGATTTTGTCTCTGATTCCTGTAAATATGCCCCATGCTGAAACCAAGAAAAGCAACATAGAGAGAGCGACTGAGGATTACATTGCTGAGTATAGTGTGTGCAAGTGTCAGCCCTGCCAGAATGGAGGCACAGTGGCAATGATCGACGGGCAGTGCCTGTGTCTGTGCGCACCCCAGTTTGAGGGACTGGCATGTCAGACACTTAAGTCTGACTTACTGGAGGGTAGGTCACTTTATCTAAGTATATTATGGGGCCAGATGAGTAATTATCATTTTCTGTTTTGTGTCCACAGTTGTCAATCACCTTACCTTTGCAGGTTGGCGATCCTGCATCTTTCCTTTCCATGTTTTCACATCTGATTTTTTTTTAGTAGGAAATGTCATCCAGGAAGGAAACTGGAACTGCTGGTCTCCCTGGTCAAGCTGCACGGCCAGTCAACGCTCTCGAACTCGCAGCTGCAATACAAATGGTCTCTCCAGTGGCAGTTGCAAAGGGGACACTATAAAAACCGAACACTGCTGAATAGCTGATGGGTTTTGTTACACATTTCAGGAAAACTAGACTAACAGGAGCATTCATACTCTTTGCAGATGTTGTTTATGTTTTCTAGAAATGTTGTTACAATATAATGTTTTTTTACTACAGCCTAATCTGCCTAATCTTTAAAAGAGGGAAAGAATATTTGTTCAAGTGATGTAGCACTATAATTCCAGATGCAAATTCTATATATATCATCTGTATATTTGCTCAAAAATCAAACTTGCTTGTGCTTTATTAGTTAAACACATTGACAAATAAAGGGTATATCCAAATCAGTTCCTTGGTGTAAAATGTATTATTGTTGACATTCATTTTTGTTCCCTCTTTAATTACATAATTAGCATTACACTACTTTGTGCTCATTTATTTAGCACCCACACAATGAGAATATTTGGAGGACAAAGTTGAGGACAAAAGCTTTTCTCAAGGGCCCAAATGTGATATGATTACTCTGCCAAACCTTCTTGTCACAAATCACAATACAGTGAGATTGATATTGACATTTCATTTTGCACGAGCAAACAGACTCAAGGAAAACGGGAATATATATGCACTTAACATGTTTATTGAACATTATTGAACAGGAGATGCATTCCATCTGCCACAGAAGTGCAATACCACGGACCCATATCTAACAGCAAGATTTTTTTGCTTAGCCGGACAACTTGTATTTTTAAGGTACCTCAGTTTAAATGGTCTTTATCTTCGTTCACTTACAATTAGTCCGAACTACCGTAAATTCGACAAATAATCCGACTAATCATGAAATCCAATTCTAGGGGTGAGGGTAAAATGTGGAATTCCGGCGGATTCTGCTGGACGTAAACAAAGGGGCATTGGAGGAGCTCAGCGTATACTCCACCCTTGCACCTGCCCGCTGATCGCGCTCCACCTCACGTCAACTGCAGGCACACCTCGAACGGACCCCGTGATTAGGATATGGGTTTCTTTCTATGCCACGTGATCTGTCTATGCGTCGTGCGTCATTTGCGACATGTATGTTTATAAACATAAATTCCGCTGTTTGTAAACGGTCCGCCTTTTACCCTCACCCCAATTCTAGCCCGGTTAATTGTCATTGTTAGTAATATCAGTTGATAACATATTACGAGCGGTGCTTTATTTATAAAACTCCATAGCAACTCATCCGCAGATAAGATGGACGGTATAAGGTGTGTGACCAATTCAATGGGCCACAAATGAGAAGTAGTGCTTAAACAGTATAAAACTACAACTTTCCCTTCTGTTGATAAAAGGTGCAGGCATCTCAAATTCTGAACTCGGGATCCTCTATGCTGCTCTGAGATATTTCTCAGATCTCCGAGAAACAGGAGCACGCATGTTGTCACTTCTGACTTCAAAACTCCGAATCTGATTTGTAATACGAGTTCCCGGGACAAATGGAATGCACTAAACTGCCCAAAATGGGTTGACAGACAGGTTAATTGCATTAATCAAGGGATCCGGAGACAGACAAGGTAAATGGGTGCTACACACTACAAACGTCATTAACATTAATGACAGATCTGGGAAGACTAACTCAGACGTGGACTAAATACACAAGACAGGCGAAACTGAGCAAGCAACAGGTGAATACAATCAGGAATTAACGTGAGGTAATGAGGGGGCGTGGCACACACGAGGATCAGAAGGAGCTGAACGTGACATCTGAGCAAACAAACAGAAACAGACTTCATGAGGGTGTCCTGAGGGCCCAATGTCCTCTAGTGGGCCCTGTGCTCACTGCCCAGGACCGTGGAGCTCGATGGGCATTTGCCATAGAATACCGGAATTGGCAGGTCTGCCACTGGCAAACTGTGTTTTTCACAGATGAGAGCAGGTTCACCCTGAGCACGTGTGACAGAAGTGAAAGGGTCTGGAGAAGCCATGGAGAATGTTATGCTGCCTGTGACATTGTTCAGCATGACTGGTTTGGCGGTGGGTCAGTGATGGTCTGCTTAAGTATCAGGATGAAATCCTTGGACCCATAATCAGACCCTATACTGGTGCAGTGGGTCCTGGGTTCAACCTGGTGCACGACAATGTCCAGCCTGATGTGGCGAGAATGTGCAGGCAGTTCCTGGAGGATGAAAGAATTGATACCAATGACTGGCCCCCATACTCACCTGACCTAAATCCAATAGGACACCTCTGGGACATTATGTTTCAGTCCATCCGACGCTGCCAGGTTGCACCTCAGAGTGTCCAGGAGCTCAGTGATGCCCCGGTTCAGATCTGGGAGGAGATCCCCCAGAACACCATCCGACGTCTCATTAGGAGCAGCCCGACATTGTCAGGCATGCCTACAAGCATGTGGAGGCCATACAAACTACTGAGAATGATTTAGAGTTGCTTCAATGAAATTTCGGCAAAATGGACTGCCACATAATTTTTTCACTTTGATTTTTGGGGTGCCTTTGAATTCAGCCCTATGTAGGTTATTTCCATCAAACCATGTGGTATCGTTAATTACACACACATACCGATTCTAATACTGGTTTAATACGTTTATTAAACTCATAAATGCTTTGAAATGAATGCAAGTGTCATGCCCACATGCGACAACTGTGATAATGAGTAACTTTCTAAATCTAATAGTCTGACAGTCACAGGCCCGCTTGAACTTATAAAAGACTCATTCCAGTAATTTACAACTAGTAGTTCTTATGCCTTTTGACACAACATAACGTGATAATGGAATGCGCGGCTGCTCAATGACAGCAGTGATTAATTTCAAATAATTCTGGCGCGATATTTTATTCATCGCCGTGCAATTACCGTATATGAGTGGGAAACCTATTTTGAAAGAATGTCTGAATGCATTTACCTAGTTATTGTGTAAATTACCCACCGTGTTAGCAGCTCTTCTCTTTCGGCGGTACAATAATTTATTGTGCAGCAATTTAATAAGGGCAATCGATCAGTGTCATCAACTTTGGTCAGCTGGCTGACCTGAGAATTTCTGTATCAGTATTACTAACACGTAAATTGTCTATATATGGTATGACGTTTTAATGTTAATTTTATGATGGAATAATATAGATTTTTCGTATGATTTCTTGCATGAGCGTGAGTCACCTTGCTTCCTTCCTTTTGTAATGTTTTAATATAGTCAATACAGAGATCTGTGAATGTCTGAAGAGGATCGATCGAACCCACTGCTAACTTTACGTTTCGTTTTGACCGGATAATCAATCCTCACGATTTTATTAAACACATGCCCAAACAAGTCTCATTGTGTCCACCGTGCCACATCATCCCCTCAAATAAGAAATGATGTATACATAATGGAAATAACGAATACCTATATCACTATCAGACCGCCTTAATTTGACTTTATATCCATTAACTTATGGAGATTTGTGGGATGACAAACAACCATACTCGAGTTGTTTACTGTCTGTGTAGCTAACTTTTACTTTTATTTTCGATATGAGTGTTTTTGGTCATATGTAATGCACAGTTGCATGCGGCAGCCTATGACAATGTTAACCCGGAGCATGATTTATGAAATCTTCCTTTATGTTTAATTTTAATGTTTTATTTTTTATTAGAATACATCTAAGTGCATTGTTAGGTTTCTAAGAATATATATCTATTGCACTTTTGGAACGTTAACAGCCACTGTTAATATCAACAATTATGATCAATGAGCAAAGGTAAGTTGAGCGATACTATATTTTGGACGTTTAAAATAAGCATCGTGGACTTGTGTTTTGGTTTTCTTGAACTGCTCTAAGTAAGAATTTTTATGACATATTTATACGTACTGTAACATTATTGAGTCTGAGAAAAAGTAGAAAGAATATATTTTAAAAAGAAAGTGAAACTGGCGCTAAAATCGTTACGCATTCGAAGTATTTTTCGAAAGTATAACTTGTCTGCATCACTTTCGTATATATTTATTGTTCATATTTATTATTGACATATCTGGACTAATAGCAGCATTTTTTGTGTTTGTGAGAACCTAAAATTTGACACTTCCTTGCTCAGATATTTCATTTAGTTAAATGGTAATGTGTGTGTTGTGCCTCTAGGGTGCACTGAAATAGAATAGCATGTGTTTATTCCGGATGTAACGGGATGCAATAAGAACTGCTACTAAATATGCATGAATGACATCCTTGCTTTCATGTTAAGTTTCACTAAAAATAAAATGTTTATCTGCATAATTGTGCTGATGACAAATTTGTACCTCATTATTAAGGAGCAATGGATAATTTTTATTCAGCATTCTACCAGTTATCCAATACAGGGCTGTGTAGGTGGTTTGGAGCAATCAGGGCCCTGCACAAAGACTCAACAGTGACATCATTCCATTTGCTATGGGATGTGAACCAACAACCTTCATGGCTACTTAGTCTTAGTTCAAAGAGTGATACACTGTCCCCTAAAGGCTTGGAGAATGCAGGAATTCCTCACATATATGCCAAAAGATACATAGTTCTGTGTTTTTCCACTTTTGTGGTATCCATCTGAAATAAACGTTGAAAAAGAGATGCTGATGTGAATGCGGGAACGCCTCCTCAGAGAAAGTTCAATCCATGGAAGCTTTTTTTTACAATTGACAGTATCATTAGTGATGAGACACACAGGCATACTTTCCAGGCGTATTTGGACATATTATCTTTCTGACACTTTCTGACAAAAATTTCTCTTTAAAATATATATTTTTTTATCTCAGCAGAACCTCGCACATGAAGACCACAGCAGAGTTCACTGAGGAGGAAAAGCTATGGCTGATGGAAATAGCCTCTAAGGTAGCCGTTTGTAAGACGGGAGCTAAAGTCAAATGATGACCTCACTCAGTTTCTTTTTCCCAGTTGTTTTATTAAGATTGAGTTTTCACTCATTCCCAGATGAAGATGTTCCTTTACATCTGTCATATAGGTTGCCAGGGGTAACAGCTCCACATTATCGGTATATCTAAACAGCTATAGCAGGTTTCCATCCATCAACCCATCATCCAAACTCTTAATCAAATACAGATCACAGGGACCTTAGGTCACACCTCAAATTGTGTGAGTGTGTGCATATGTGTGTCCTGTGATGAACTGGCATCCTATCCAGGGTGTCCTTTCCTTCTGTGTCTAGAATAGTTTTGAAGTTTCTAATTGTGTAACATAAAGAATAGCATGTACAAATTCCCCTCACTTTACAATAGTTTGATTTACAATGTTTCAACTTTATGAGATAGTAATGCACATTCAGTAGTCAACTTTTAATCTTGATCTATTCCTGGACTATCAATGTCATACGATAAGTTCCGCCGATGCCCGGTAATGAGACCATCCAACAACTCATGCATCCAGGCGGTCTAGCGATTGCACAGCATTTTGTATGGTATTTTTTCTGTTTAACCAAATAAACTAAAATTCATTTATTTAGTTTTCAATTACTGGTATTTATTTACTAACACTAATTTGTTATTCACTTATTGAGTGATGTAGTTATTTACTTAGTAATCATATTCATATTTGACTTGCGATATTTTCCACTTATGATGGATTAATTGGAACATAACTTCATTGTAAGTTGAGGAGCATCAGTGTTCCAATAATAAGTTATTTATTGCTATATTAACGGAGGAAACTTAAGATAAAGGCATAGTTCTGGTCCTTTATGCATAAAACTTCTCAGAGGAAATTTCACTCTTAAATGCGTCACAATTCGAAGAGTGGCGTGATTTTGCTCCTACTCCAAGACTTAAGAATAAGTGGCATGCATACACATTCTTAAGTGTGAAGACTTGGTCTCAGCTGGAAAGCTGGAGAGGACTCCTAAGCCAGTAAGGAGTTAAATGATGGCAGCTGCACAACGCGCACCCAGACGGAGCCCGCGCACTTTCCGTCAAAGAAAGGACGCCCTGCAGACGTACGACAATGATGAATTGATAAAAAGGGACAGGCTGGATCATGAGGGCGTTCTTTTTGTTACCAACCTAATTAGGAACCGGATACAATCTCCTACGTCACCTAGAAATGCACTTACAAGTCGAACTGAAGGTGATAATGATGTTACGATTTTTGGCGCCTGGAAAATATAACAATAATATGAACAATAATAATAATAATTATTATTATCATCATCATCAATTACTGCGACGGTCAAAAAAGCAATATAAGTAATGACACAAACCTGTAGCTTGCATGCTTGCTTTATAAACTGTGATTTTCTTTCGCGAGGTCGATGAAACATTATACCACCTTTTTTCACATTCCTCTGCAGAATGTCTTGTCCGAGGTGACCCGGCATTTACGGAGCTCAATAGCCTCCTAAGATTTTTTTGTCCGTGCTTGTAACAGCTGGGCCAAACTTTCCTCGCATTACCTCATTCCATTTAAGCACCAACTGTACCAAAAGAACCATTTTGTTTGTTGTCCAGTGTGGTTCTGTTTTAGAATCCAATGTTTTACTATGAGTTTTGCGTTTGACCAATAATATATACAACATGTGCATCTGTTAGTGGAAATTAATTGGTAATGTGCTAGGTAGATTTTCGTACAACCAATTAAAGGTACGATCACAGAAAGATATTTTATACAAAGCTCTACCTTAACGGTTTAGCGTCACTAATATATTCACCGTGCAGCTGCTCTATTGGTTGAACTTAGTATTTTGGGCGGGATTGTATTTGTAGTTCTCATTTTACGACACTTAAATGCACTTAGGAACTGGGCTTAGACTTGGCTGAAAGTTACCTTTAACAGCTTTATACAGTACTCTGAGGTCCTACTTTTTGCTAAGTCCTTTTTTTTACTCTTAAGTCCAAGTGTACGACCATTGTTAAGACCCATTCTTACGAAGTTTTATGCATACCGGATCTGGTTTTTACTAGTATTTATTGTTTCATTGATTTATCTACATATTTCATTTTAGTCCCTTTTTAAAATAATTTTTAGCCATTTCATAAAAGGATGTGCTTTTCACCTATTTGCCTATTTATTTATTAAGGAATATTACATAACATAATCGAAAATAATCTCTTTTTTCCATAGGTTCCTAAGAGCAGTGAACTAACACCACTTGAGCAGCACTTCCGTGACCTAGCAAGACCAAGGGATGAGCTTGAGGTGTGCCTGTTTGAGCTGATGGCCAATGAGAAGTTTGGGATACAGCACAACTCCATCTACACAAAACACAACGAAAACCTGGGGATGGAACAGCATAGATCTAACAGACGGAACCCCAGATAAGTAACATGAAAGCATGTGCCAAAGTTTACCTCTTGGACATTGCTATGGACTGTTTTGTAGGTAATGCGTGAACAAATAGCAGACTTAATAGAAAAGGGAGAATGGGAAGGGGGGGGGGGGTTCATCCATTTTGTTCCACAGTAAACACATGTATCTTTATGTTTTCATGTCAGAGCAACCAATTTACAGGTGAATTTGTGAGATCCCTTTGAAGACGCCTGTTAGAGGTTATAAATAAATTTGAAAAGCAATGTGAGGGTTTTTTCTGCCAGATAATCAGTGAGCTGACAGAGGGGGTGGGGGTGTCCTTTCCTTTGAAATTGAAATATATTAGAAGCTCAGCTTTTATAAGCATCAGAAGTACTCATTTCTTGCCATATCTCAAGACTGACCATAAAGCAGGGGTCTCCAACTCCAGTCCTGGAGAGCTACTATCCAGTAAGTTTTCTAAATCCTACCTGGCTTCTGATGAGCCACACCTGCTCCTGGTATTTACCTGAGAACTGGTGTGGCTAATCAGAAACCAAGTAGGATAGAAAACTTATTGGATAGTAGCCCTCCAGGACCGAAGTTGGAGACCCCTGCCGTAAAGGGATTATGATATGCGAGCCGAATGTACATTGCTTGTATTTACTGCGTCACATGTGGCACCAAGATGTAGCATCCATGGGGTTCCATAATGGTCCTGTATTTGCTAGGGGGGGAAGCTGCTAGAGAAGGCTGCAAGAAACATGATGAACAATCCAGTTACACATACAACTGGGGAACACTTAACTTTGACAGTATGGCCCACAAAAACAACACAGGACCTCTCTTTGGGAAATCGGTTCTTAACCTGCAATCCAAAGACATGTACATTGGTGCTTCTGAAGAGAGAGAGAGAGAGAGAGAGTGTGTGTGTGTGCGTGTGTGTATGGGTGTGTGTGTGTGTGTGTGTGTGTGTGAGAGAGAGAGAGAGAGAGAGTTTGCATTTGTGCATGCATAAATGTGGCATCCCATCCTGAATCATCCTGTTATCCATGTACATACATTGTATATACATATATTTACATTTAAAATTATTTCATTTGAAAGCTTAAATGTGTCTGATTAACTACATCACCTATTTTTTTAAAATTTACATATGTAAGGTATGACTTATTTTGATTTTCTCTATTCAGACTGTTTCTGTACGTGTTTTACTAAAAATTGATTGAAAATAATCCAGCCATCCATCTATTATCTGTACCCATTTGTCCTGTTGAGGGTTGTGGGGAAGCTATGGGCAGAAAATTATCCTGGATGGGGCACCTACCCATCGCAGGGGTGGGAAATAATGTATCAATTACATATTTCTCAGCAAATTTGTCCACAGTGTGTATTAAACTAAAATGACTGATTTTTTAATACTTTTTGTTGTAATTCTGTTTTTAAGGATTATTATGATCTTTATTTAAAATGTTACACACTGAGTTTTAAGAGAATTATATGAAAATCTCAACCATCCATTTTCCATGTGTCTTATCAAGTATAGAAATGCATAATAAAAATACTGTGAAACTGAAAGATTGTTTTTTTTTGTTAAGTTGAAGGACGTTTGTTAGCCAACTATACCACTGTATGTCTGTACATGTGCTTATTTGAGTCAATTTTCAGTGTAAAATGTTACTACCATTAATTTCCACAAGGTGGCAAAAGAGTTCAACAATAGCGAAAAGGCAGCCTTGAGCAGACTAGGCCTGCATTTCACATTGTTCTATAGTGGATAATAGTTTAAGTACAGGTGTTCATTTATTTGAAAATGAAAGTAGTAAGCAGATGGGTTCATTTCTATACACGTTCCAGGGTGTGTTTTATATAAATTAAAATGTTTAATGTGTACTGGTTGCTCCTACCAACATCAAATCATAGCTGCAACTGAATACATACAACTGGGAAAATGGTAAGTTATTGCATAGTATTAGAAAAACTAAGATTCTTGATCAAAATGGTTTTAAATGGTGCCATTTTTGGTGTCTTTCACAGTGCTCCAGCCCCTTAGAAATACCCATTCTTTTGGGACTTCTGCACATTACACTGTCTAAGTTTTACAGAGAGTGGAATAATGATTAAAAAAACCCATGCCAAAAACATCTTGTTAGTCTGAGAGGTCAGAGGAGAATGGTCAGACTTGTTAAAGCTGACAGGAAAGTGGCAAGTACAACAATATCAGCTCAGCGCAACACAACAGTAGTGTGCAGAATGACTTCTCTGAATACACAATTTGTCTACTGTACAAAGTTCTGGAGTTCTGGAGACCAACGATGGTCTTAACTACTACTAGCTAGGTGTACCTAACAAAGTAACTACTGGGTGTATTTCTGTATTTTCATTGCCTTTACAACTGTGTCACTGAATTTACAATAATTATTTTTGTTTTTCGCAGGTTATTTTTCAGAGGTATAAAAAAAATTCTGAAACACTGACTGATTTATAATTTTGCAGTAAGGTTCTAGCTGTAAATCACTGCTTTTTCATAGAATGCAATATGATTGTTTTGCCATCTTCAGAGACATTTCCTAGCCTTTTCCTCTAGCATGAATAACTGTAAAAAAGTAGTATGTAATTTTAAATCATAATAAAGATTGTTCTATAAATGAAGAATATCACAAATGATCCACTTCTCTCACACGTTTTAACCAAAGTGCACATTTTTTGCATATATGAGGGCTTTCATGTAATGTTTGGGTTTTCTGTGCAGCAATCACTTTCAATTTCAACATTTGTAAGTATTTAACACAGTATAAGCTATTCCACCGTCATTTCAGGCAAGTAGCAATTTGAGTAATGGGTGTTTAGATAAAAAATGCAACTTCACCTTAGATTCTTAATTTATATTATTATTCGGACTTTGAAGTAAATAAACTGAAGTAAACTTTTTAGTATAGTTTACAAATTGAAATATTTTTTTTTCACACACTGGACTCCAGCTGTCATAGTCCATCATCTTGTGTATATACAACTCCAAACTCCCTTGGCTACTTTGCAGGGCAGCTACATTCTGCATGGTGCAAAAAGAACAGGTTTCATTCTGATGGCTTGTTTGAAGTATACACAGAGGCTGAGGGATCATAAAGGAATAGCATTAATAATATCTATCACAGCATTTGTATAAGCCCCCAAACCCCACACCACTCTTAATAGTGCTGTGGCTCACATAGTTTTACATAAAATACTCATTCATTTCACCAAGGGTCATTTCAACCATCACTCAGACATGCAAATTAAGTTTATAAACAGCCAGAGCTCCCATGCTTCAATGCCATATTTGTAATGAATAGAACTACTTATCTTAATTTAGTTCTGTATATTATACAAAACAAACATAACATATCAGAGCATTTGATATTGTGAGCTTAAATAAATAAATTTAGGAGGAGGCCCACTAAGAAGCCATTTGATGTTTAACTCAGTGTTTGTTCACACCACTGACCCAAACTGCCCAAGACAAAGTTCACTGAACCCTCCCGTAATTTTGAAAGGGGTAGAATGAATGAATGGTATAGAGGTTCTCAAAAGTGAAACAGAAATACACAGTAAGTAATGATTATGTGAGAGACAAGTATATCTGACCTCTCTTATTCTTCCTAAGTTTGGATCACTTTATTAGCTTTAGAAACTTAAGCATGAGAGAAATTATCTAAGTTTTTACACTAAAGTTTTGAAATAAAACGTTTTGAAAATAGTAACACTCTTTCATACATATTGTAAGTGATATGTAATCTCTCATTTGACGCAGACTACCTATTGTTTATTTACCCAGAGATAAATTCTGAATTATTAATGCCAATTTTCCAATGACGTCTTTGCCTTTTGACCTCATTGCATCATGACTGACTTTGAATGACTGCATTTGTGTTGTTCTTGGTGTTATTTTACTGCGGTTGCGGAGCAACGTAGTCGAATTAAGTCCCTGCCAGTGGTCATACAAAATTTGAGAAGAAAACAGAATGTGGAATTGGAATGATTGTAGAAGCCACAACTGAAATATAATCTTCTCACAAAGGTATTACGGCTGGGGCAAAGACTTTTCCTCACATATTTATGTAGCAATTTTACTGTTGCAGGTCACGCCTGTGATCTTTAAGGTGTAGCAAGTAATATCGGATGGGATGAAATACGAACATTAAAAAGTTTAACTTTAACACTCATTTCGTTAATGATATGCTGCTATTAGTGTTTGGAGAACAATAACAACAGGTACTCTTGAATTCAATAATTCAGAGTGTTTTTTTAAAATATGTTCATGCTGAACAAGCAATTACTAGAAAAGAAATATTAGAAGAAACTTTCAAAAAGACCTTGAACATTTTATTTCACCATGCAAGTCAAGAAATCTGGTGTAATACTGATGACTGCAACTGAAACTGTAACTGCTCTTGGCAATTTTAATTGTAGAACAATTTAGCTCACAAGTGTTTTTTTTTTAGAAAATGCAACTGTGTCTAGTATCTGAAGTGGTATAGTTATGTGTCCTATCATTTGCCTCATTGATAATAGTGCAGATATCTAAACAACATAGCAATACTTTAAATCATAACATACAACATACATCATGTGTACAGTACATCATATATAGCAGCTTTGGATTTTCACTCATAAATTTCGTTTTTTTTCAGCATTACTAGAAATAAGCTGAAAAAATATGGAAAAACAAATAATGTCTCATGTTTTATGTATGTGTATGTTACACATGAGTTTTCTTTAGCACCCTCCTGAGACCCAAGGAAAAAAAGTGTCCTTCAGTTTTAGGTGATTTTCTATGTCTTTGGAGGAAATAAGACATCTTTTTTCAAATTTATTTATATTTTTAATTTTACAGCATGTCCTCTTTCGTGCACAACAGGAATAAAAATGTTTCCTTACTTCAGTGAAAGGATAGTTGCAAAAACAAAATGTCCACTGCAATGGACATAAATGAATGGGTGGGTTTTCAGGGGGATATATTCACTGAAAATCTCACAAACTAAGATTTTGTACATTTACATGTTACTTAATATTTACTAAAAATACACTCAGTGTTCTTTGCTAACAAATAAATTTACAGTATGTTCACCATTTGAGTGCTGTTATTAGTAAGAAAATGTCATCTTTAATTTACATAGCAGTTATAGCAGAGACATTTTACAAGGGACATTAAATACTACTCTTTCAAATGGCCCCCATACTGTAATAAAAACAATTTTTTTTTTTTACATTGTGGGGACCATTTTTCAGTTCCCTACAAAGATCTGTGAATGCAATAAAAAAAAGCCAAAAGTCTCATTTTCTTATCGTTAAGGTTAGGGCTGGATAGGGGTTAAGACAATCATTTTGGGTTTAGAGTTTTTGTCACACAAATGAATGGAGAGTCCTCAGAAAGATATAATTACAAATGTGTGTGTGTGTGTGTGTGAGAGAGAGATTTCAAGTGTATGGCTTTGTAGGGAACTATTATTTTGAGTGATGTATACATATATTCATGTGTGATTGAGTCTTTTAATGTATTTCAAGTGTATGATAATTTTGCATGTACTTTTTTTAGCAGGTCCTTCTGATGGTGAAATGTTGAGCTTTATGCTTAACTTGCCATAAACTTTTCTTCAGAGCTCCTCAGTATTAGCCCATCCTCCCCTGCCCCACCCCCAAACCCTACGCCCATGAGAAGGATGTCACCGTGAGCACCAGTGGGCTCCATTGTGTGAGCATGACAGCACGTCCCCATGCCAGGGCCCCAAGCTGTCAGCTCCTGCTGTCAAAGCCCCCAGCGGGAAGGCCATGCTCTGCCAGGCCACAGCCATGCTGGCTGCCGAATACCAGCCGCCGTTGAATAGCAACCGATGGCATTGGGCCTCTTATTTACACAAGTGCAGCCCTTCATGATAGGATAGCTATGGCAGGCCAGTGCATTAAAAAACAACATCATCCCATGTTCTGCAGAAATACCTCAACTCTTTGGCACATAGTTGTCATGATGGTGAGATTGCAAAGGCAGAATTGGTTGGTGCTGCTTCCGTTTTATGCCTAGTTGTTCTGTTCTTTTTTTCCTAACTCTGTTAATGCAATAATACAATATCTGCGATATTTCATTGCAGGACACCTCCGCTCTCTGCGTACAGAATTTGCATATTCAACCCACCTCATACAGGTTCTCCTGCAGTCCAGAGGCATTCAGGTGAATGAGTTTCTCTAAATCACCCATAGTATGTGCAGGGATATGCCTTGCAATGAACTAACATCTTGACCAGGGTGTATTCCAGCCTAGTACTCTGTGCTGCCTGAGATAGACTCCAGGCCCTCCATGACCAACAACAATGACAATCGATTAGAATATGTGTAATGATTGCATGAGTGCAGCACGAACTAAAAAGCAGGAGTCCTCAGGTAGAGGGTAAAGCAGGGGTTTAATTACTACAGACAGGTAGGGTACTCACACATAGGGTACGAGAATGACGTATCTCGGCACTACTGACAGAGACACTGACTAAATACAAAAGACAAGCTATACTTAACAAGCAACAGGTGACTACAATCAGGGCAAAACAGGAGGTAACGAGGTGGGTGTGGCACACAATTGGGACTGTTGGAGGCAGGACATAACAATATGGATGGGTTACAAATCTTTATTTAATTCTTTAAGAGGCCTCTAGTCTCCCAATGGACTTTACATTTGGATACAATGGTTGCCTTTAATTTTTAGAATCACAGAAACAGGACTTCTAATCTGCCAGTACCTCTGTCTGTTTTTTTTATTTTTGATTTCGTAAAATAATTAAAAATAGAAACTCCAGCTGATAGGAAAAATTGCCTCTTTTTTAGCATTTGGCTCAAGTATTTAAATGAGCCAAGATTTGCTGAATAGCATAACTAGATAAAATTACTTTGCATAGATTTTTAGCTTAGATTGTAACAAATTCTGGAAAACAAAACTCCTTCAATACTTAATTATATGAAACTGCCCTTTACCTAAATCTGCATTGGCTGAGAAAAAAAGACTACAAACAATATTGTATAACAAGGTATTTTTAGCTTAATGAAATTGATATGTCAATTCATTCATTTTTTTGTATCCACGGACGGACCTCCATCAGCTCTCTTATACCAAACAAACTACTAAACTAAGATGTGTTGCCAGAAACACAACAAACATCTCAGACAACATCATCTGTGTGAAAAAAACCAGAACAAGGCAAAAACAGCTTCTGCAAGTTACCCTACCTGCACCATTTAAGCCTCTTTTGCCGAAAAATTCAGGCTGGGCTAAAAAAATAACTAAGGCTATAAGGGTGTGTATTGCTACAGATATGCAACCATACTCAGTAGTGGAGAATTTGGAATTTATAATTCTTTATAATAATGGAATTTATAATTTATAATTCTTATGATGCAGGCGGCAATACTTTCTATGAATGTCATGTCTATAAGAATATATGAACTCATTCATAACACATTATGACTTATTCATAGAACATTATAGACAGGCTATAAATATTTATAAAACACCTGACAGATAATATGATGGTATGATACTAACCATGTTTGTTTTGCATTATGAATGTTTCATGAAGCTCTCCTATATAATGTACGATACCTTCATAATGCAGTACAAAGCATCCTTAATTCTTCTACCATTATATTACATTATGTTGGTGTCTGTAGTGCATTATACAGTAGATGACAGCTTCATTGGAGCTTATGAAGTATTGTAATCAACACTATAATACCCTTATAACTGTCAACAGAAGATGCTGCAATGCTTAATTAGTAATGCATTATGAAGGTATCTATAATACATTATACATGACACATTTAAGTCATGTTACCATAAAGTCTTATTTTTTAATTGTTTTATTTGTACAATGTGCAAATAAGGGTCTCTTGTGTTGTTACTCAAACATGTTGACAGACACGTTGCCTTGGTTGATCATATATGTTAAAGGCTCATCCTCCAGAGTGAACTGAAACCCACTGTTGCACGCAGCCTTTAAATTACTTGTGTCTTTTTGTATTGAGCCCGCCATTTACATGCATGAATTATATTATTGCATGAATTGTTGTGACCATTGTAACTGAAATGTGCAACTAAATTGAGGATTTTATTACATTCATTAATGGCAGTATAAAGTGCAGAGATGTTAGTTGACTATGGTTCAAAGTAAAGTTGATGTTGCTTTGAAAATTAGAGTGACGTGGACCTGGCACACTCTCCCCTTCAAATGAGCCTGGCTATAGCTTGAGAATTTCTGGAAGCGAACAAGCAGTGAAATTTCTATCGGCAGAGTCGTCTGTACAAAGGTCTTGCGAACTTCTGAGTCTTCATCTGCAATATCTCCCACCTTAATATCTCCACTGGGAAGTTCATCTCGCCAGAGAAAGTCTGGACCAACAAACCAGTTGGAAGCAATGAGCTCATCAGCCTTAAGGCCCCTTGAAGCATGATCAATGGGATTGTCTTCAGGAGTTACATATCTTCCCTGACTTGGACTTGTACTTTCCATACACTGTATGCAGTTTGCCACAAACACGTGAAACCATCTGGAATCAAAATAATTCCTGGGCACCTATTTCCCTCTGCTCTTTTCTGAGCAGGTCACTTGTGTGTACAACAACAGCAGCAGCTGTCAACTCAAGTCTTGGTATAGTGGTTATTATAGAAGCCACTCTAGCCTTGCCCATGACTAAAGAACAGTGGATTTGCCCTGTGACGCGTTGGTTACTCTCAGGTAGGTACATTTCCCATACCCTATAACGCTTGCATCTGAGAAATAATGGAGCTCATATCTTTAGACTTCTTTGAAACTAGCTGGAAGGTAACAACGTTGGATCTTATCACATATCATATCAGATTCCAAGAGCCAAGATTCCCATTGTGGCCGAAGATCATCATGTAGTGGTTCATCCCATCCAATCTTCTCTTAGCACATTTGCTGAAGAATTTGCTTCCCAAGTAGAATGAACAGTGCCTCAAAGCCGAGAGGGTCGTAGATAGAGGCTACTGTCAAAAAAACTCCTCTTCTGGAGAGCAGGCGTTCGTTTACAGCCACTCTGAATTGAAATTGATCTGAAGTGACACACCATTTGACACCTAGGGCTCTCTCAAATTTGTGGCTCACCTAAAGATAAATCTCGATGTTGTACTGTCTTTGCTGCAGAGCTGTCTTGCTTCATTAACTAAGTGCACTGCTTCAGCCTCTGCTGAGACACTTACTAGGCCATCACCCACATTAAAGTTCTTTTCAGTGAAGCTGACGGAGGCTTTGCTGAAGCGACCACGTCCTTGGGCTCCAGTCAAGAGGGAGATGCAACGCTGGTCAGCCCAATCAGAAGCCACGCTGCACGACACACTCGATGATTTAGACTGGGACATGTTCTGAGCCTGTGCAGATGAAATTAACGAGTTTGTGAATGTAACAGTGAGCATTGTTATAGCATGCTTGCTAATGAAGTCGCCCCAAAGGTGAGCGTCACACTCTTCCCCAATCAGAAACCATGGGTCGACAAATAGATTCATGCTGCAGTGAATGCCCAGACCGCTGCTTATAGCGCTGGTCTCACTATCGGTGATATGAGCTCCTACAAAGTGGCTTCCTACGGTGTTCGGCGCACGGTGAGATACGCAAAACACAGGTACTGGGAGCGTGTGGTGTCTCACTTCCACTGGGGCGATGCAGCATGTGGCACGGACCGCGCACAATAACAGACTACAAGGTCAAAGACATCGTGACGGTGAGCGCCAACTCTGCTTTCGCCAATGAGCTCAACGCGTTCCATGCCTGTTTCAAGGTCAGCCAGGCGGCAGGTTCTACCTTACAGCATGAAAATGGAGGATGCTGCATCAGCACCACAGAGCACATGCGCACGGTGCTGCGGCGAGTGAACATCAGAAAAGCTGCAGGCCCAGATGGCATCTACAGGCGCCTGCTGTACTGCTGTGCTGACCAGCTGTCATGTGTGCTGAACACCATCTGTGTCTCCACGTGCTTCAAAAGGTCCACCATCGTCTCCATACCCAAAAGTAAGCCCTCATGCCTGAATGACTACCAACCTGTTGCATTAACACCGGTGGTCATGAAAGTGTTTGAGAGGCATCCCCAGCACCACTTATCCCCTGCAGTTCGCTCCAACAGATCAACGGAGAATGCCATCTCCCACGTCCTACACATGAACCCACAAGGACAAGAAACTGGGCAACTATGTGTGATTGCTATTCATTGATTAAGGTTCAGCTTTTAACACAATAGTGCCCAGCAGACTGTTCACTAAACTGAGGAGCTAAGGAGTAAACAACTGACTGTGTGTGTGGGTGCTGGACTCTCTCACTGGTAAGTCGAAGGTGAAGAGATTTGGGAGCTGTGTCTCCAACAGCATCATCATCAACACAGGATCTCCACAAGTCCATTACTGTATGCACTCTACATTCATGACTGTAAGGCCACTCATAGCTCCATCACCAACAATGATGAGTTAGCCTACATAACTGAGGTAGAGAACCTAGCTGTGTGGTGTCATGACAACAGTCTCCAGCTGAATGTCGACAAGACAAAGGAGCTGGGGCTGGATTTCAGTAGGAGGCAACAGAGAGCCTACATGCCCCTCATCATCAACAGATGTCCTGTGCAGAGGGTGAGGAGTTTTAAATATCTGGGTGTCCATATTTCTGAGGACTTGACGTGGACTGTTCACATCCAAGTCAAGTTCAAAAGGGCTAAGCAGTGTCTGTACCACCTGCAACAGCTGAGGAAGTTCAGGGTCTCTCCAACAATCCTGCAGACTTTCCACTCAGGCGCTGTTGAGATCATCCTGACTTAGAACATTAATTCCTGGTTCGGGAATAGCTGTGTTCAGGATTGCAAAGCCCTCCAGAGGGTGATCTATGCAGCAGAACACTGCTGCAGTTCAGCCCATCCATCTCTTCAAGGCATTTACATCAAGAGATGTAGAAGCAGGGCCATCAGGATCATCAAGGACACATCGAACCCCAACAACAGCCTGTTTCAGCTTCTGAAATCAGGAAAGAGACTCAGGAACATCATGGCTAGGACTGAGAGACTTCGGTGGAGTTTCTACCCCGAGGCCATAAGGTTTCTAAACCTTAATATGCCATTGCACCTCACACCCTGATGTGCATTGTGCTCTTGTACCCCTCAGCATACCCACACTGTTACACTGGTCACTTTTTATGTCTGTGTTACTGTTCATTCTGAATATACTTTCTCTGCTTGCATTTTAACACTTTAACTTTTAGCACAATTGGAGTTTTAAATTACACAGTCTACAAAAGAGCAGTTCAGAATGCATTTCACTGCATGTTGTACTTTGTATAACTATGTATGTGACAATTAAAGAATCTTGAATTTTCTTTTACAAGATGAAAGTGGTGTCAATTTGATTGTCCAGAAGCACATATACAAGGACTTCATTACTTATTGTGGACAACCATACCGGAACAACCGTGGATGAGTATGTGCTATTCATGTCTTGCTCTCTGTTAGATGTTATTTGATGTTTAATTAATCTGTTTAGACTCTCTCTTTTCCTTTGACCCCTCTTTCTCCTTCAAGTGTTTCCCACTTTCCTTTTGTTCATCATCCCATTGCTCTTTGTTTCCGCTCTCCTTGGTGTGGTCTCTATGTAAACATTGGGTGTTTCCTTTTACATGTGTCACAGTTCTTTGAAAGGTGTCCTAATTCTAAACATCCAAAACACAATTTTCTCATTTGCATAAATTTAACTCATTCCACAATTGACTTGTTCATAATACTTTCAACACTTGTGAAGGCCATGAGATGGTCTCTTGCAAAAGATGCACCTTTTAGCATCTGGGTTCTCCTCAGAGCTGCTTTCCAGTACCTTTACTCCAATGCTTTGGGTCTTTGGTGTCACCACTATTTCTCTGTTACTAGACTTCAGCGCATGAAGTGAAGTTACTGAATTACAAGCTATCTTAGCTTCCTTTGTGACAAACAACAAACTGGCTGAATCTAGGGAATGCCATGCTTTCTTCTTCAATTTTAACAACTCTTCTATTCCATCTGGTTATTAACCAGTCCGGCAGCTTGGTGAGTATTCTTTGATATTCACCACAATCATTTAGGACTTCAAGACTCTTAATCTGAGACATTGCTCAGCCTTGGAGGAAACCTGAGAACTCTATTAGTTCAAAGCTGTCTTTGGGTCCTATCTTTGGCCATGAGGTAAGCTCATTCCTAAAGACCTTAGCAATCATGAAAGGACTTCCATACCTTTCTTCCAAGATATCCAATGCCACGTGGTATATAGCATTCTTTGCAGGGCGGCTGACATACTTACAAAAGTAGTAGATTTTCTCATTTACTAGAATGGTCTTCCTGCCTATTAGTGTTTGAAAGGACACCTTCCAGTCTTTATACCTTGATGGATCCCCGCTGAACACAGAAGGCTCCGGTACAGGGAGATGGCTTGCACTAATGGATTTATGTCATCACCCCAGGTTGCACACTGTGTGTCGCATGTTGCAGTGCCGCTACATGAAGATCTGGAAGATTTCTTGGGATATGTGCCTGAACATCCTGCACAGGCCTGCACGGAACCAATCTAACATCTCTTCATCTGATCCTACATCTTGTTCACAGACTTGCATACATGCTTTTGCAGCATTCATCTCCTTAACCGCCTCCAAGCGCTCAATCCAGTGCTTCTCTGCTAATGCTTTTTGTATTGCAGCATTCTCAGCTTCTTGTACCATGAGTCTCTGTTCTTGCTTTAAGGGTTTGCAAGCTCTTGTTTCACACATTCTATTTCTTGCAAGATCTTCAAAATGTCTTGTGTCTCAGCTAGATCAGCAGCAGCTCGTTGCTTCTTTGCAGGGGACTAGCATGAATGTTTTGATCTGATGCCTGAACTGCTTGCAGTTCTTGTGCCTTTATAGCTTGAACTGGATGACTGAGATGCTGTAGATGAGAAAACTGAGACAGTCTCAGTCCAATTTGCCTGTTTTTTATGCAAATCATGTTCTTCGTGTTTCTCTTTAAGATGATCCCATGCATGTTCCAAGATCAATCTAGATACAGCATTACAAGTGTATACTCTGTGACGTGTCTCTCCATCAGGTGGAATGTAATGGTGTAAGTCTTCATAAGCTTATTTTACCACTACTGAAGCACAGTGAACCTGGGTCATGTTACTCATACTTCAAAATGACTTAATAAAGACCAACTGCGGTGAAATCAGGAATAACTTAAACGTAAAACATGTACATAACACCTCAACTATATCCTTTAGCACATATACTCCCTTAAATACTTTCGCGTAGCCATTACACCTCTTAACATTTAATTTGTTTTAAATGCGTTACTTCTGAATGGCTTGACCACGCAAATCTCCCAATCTCCGGTTGTCGGTGCATGCACAGTCTTATCTTTTTGATGCTAGGGATCGAAACTCAGGAATTTTCTTGCGACTCAGTCATCGACCGGCACAGAGTCTCTTCGCCTGCTGACGAGCACGTGAGTTCTGTACTGTAACTTCCCTCAATTACAAACACAAACCCAAATTCAGAAGTCGAAGAAAGAAAATTTGTGATTGCAGCTTATACAATTAATAACTCAAAACTCCATAAATATTGACATTATAACTTATACATTTTCTCAACCCCATACCAATTAAATGCTGCGCTTAACTGAGCAAAACGACAATGTTACCAACAAAACTGACCAGACCCCAACCCAAACACAAGATTAGTTCTGCTATAGAAATACAGTACTAGAAAGGTTCTTACAAACATATGCCTTTAATTATAAGTATGTTAATTAATAAACTCTTTGTTAAAATCAAATAATGCTGGGATTTCAGTCATGTTTAAATTATTATTATATTTAAAATAATTAAATAAACTTAAGCAGCATAACTTACCATAATGGCACTTACACAGCACACCTAATATGCCTAATACATACCTGATGGACTTTTTAAATATAGACTAACCATCTAAGGAGCTAACAAACTAACTAACAGATTCATTAATTATTATAATTATTACTTATTTAATTGTGTAAGCTGGTGGTAACATTTAACAAATACATGGAATGGCTGAGGTGCCCCCGAGGAGATCGAGGTCTAGGAAGCAAAGTGGTGTTCATCTAGCTGCCCAGTAAGTTTTTGGAGAACAGAAGAAATCCTTGTTAGTTAGAAGAAATCCTTGTTAGTTTAGTTTTGTTGTGTTGCTCTTACTTAGCATATGCATTAATGTGACATTGTGTTTGTGTTGTGAGCAAATGTACCCTTACTACCCAGACAAATTGCTTTAAACATTTCCTTTGACTGCATAAGAGTATTGTAATATATTGCAATAACTGTTAAAGACACATTGAATGCACTTCATGGCAGCATGGTAGGTCACACTGTGGTCTCACATCACCTCCACATCTACATGTAGAGGTTGCATGTCTTCACCATGTTGCCATGAATCATTCTGTAGTACAAAACCCTGTAGCCAGGTGAAATGGCACGTCTGATTTTTAGTGTGACTGCATGTCCTTTTATGGCCTGGCTTACCTATTACCCTCTGCTTCCTGGGATAGATTCCAGCTTTCACTGAGGTTTATAGAATTGCTTGTGTATATGCAAGCACAGATTCTGAAGACTCAAGGAAACCCAAATAAAACCAACATGTGCCCAATATCTTTGAATTAATACAAAGTGGGATATTGAAAAACCCTTTGTGTTGTAACACTTCTGGGAATTCATCTCTGAGGCACTACTGTCATCAGTGCACTTGTAGTTATATCAACTGCATTATTATTGGGATATATTCAGTAAGTGGGACAAAACACAGAATTGTTGAAATACTTCCTAAAAATTTAGTTCCCATGTGACTCCTTGTCATTTAAAGACTTTATTTTGCAATAAATTACCATAAGACATAACTAAATTTATACAATGCATTATACATGATGCATTTCATTTAGATGTCTTACTTTTTTTTTTTACTAGCAATTTAGCACGACTATTCTATGTTAATATCAGAATGATTTGTGGGGGAAAAACAGTGAAATAATCAGCCAGCTAAATCCTCTAAGGTAAATTAAGGCAATGTCAGGAATATAACTTCCTGTTATGCTATAAAATTTGGGTAATTAGCTAATATATTTTCTGCACCCAGCAACCTTGTCCCATAGAAGCAGAGGGAAGATGGATGAATGGATGGATATTTCCATACAACTTTGTTGTTCCTTTCTGGAGACTCTAACTTATTAGCAAAAAATTTCACAAATTATAATGTAAGTAAAACTATGACAACCTTAACCCCTACGCAGCCCTAATCCTAACTATAAGTAAACAAACAAAATTTAACATTTTTGACTATTTTCGTTTTTTGATTGCATTCACAGATTTTTATAAAATTTAATTACCTTTTGCCAGGACCAGAAAAATGTCACCACTAGATAGAAAGTATCAGGTGTTGTATTACATTAATTACATTGGATCTCCATAATGTAATACATACAGAATCTATCTCTCTCTCTCTCTCTCTCTCTCTCTCTCTCTCTCTCTCTCTCTCACACACACACACACACACACAGGATTTTATCTCTGTGAAGACTCTCCATTCATTTCTATTGGGAAAACTCTAATCCCAACATGATGTCCTTAACCCCTATCCAGGCCTAACCTTAAGCATAGGTAATCAAACAAAATGGAATTTTGGCATTTTTACTTTTTTGATTCCATTCACAGATCTTTATGGGAACATGAAAAATGGTCCCCACATTGTAATATAAACATAATTCACACACACACATACACATACATAAACAAAAATGTTTTCAGGAACTATGGGGATGTTCTTCATATGATGTTGATACATGTGTTGCTTGAGACTATGCTGGGAGAACATACCAGAAAAGGGTCCAATTACTGACCATAGAGAGAGCATTCCAATAGATTATAGTCACTATGAGTTTGCTTCGCAAAATCACTTCTTATAATTTAGTACAGTTCTGACACCATTAATCTGCCACCTCTGATTCAGAAAGGAAATATGTCCACCAGTAACGGGCTCATTAATGATGGCAGCAGCCTGGTCTATAATTGGACACAACATTTTTGTTTCCTGAGTAACCCATGAAATCCAAGTTAAATTGAAAGTGTATGGTGAAATGCTGTCTGTTAATTTGGTGTTTAAAATGACAAACGACTTGTACGTTTTTAGCAATTGGTTTCAATATAAAATTTAAATTTGTGTGATATATAATGCTATAATGAAAACTTTATAGTATTTATTTAAATAACATAAAATAGTTTTTAAAATAAAGTTTCGTCTTTAGACACAACTGGTTCATTTAATATACATTTTTTAAAATAAACTTTAAAAAGAAAGAAACTAGAGCCAACCATTTGTTTTCAGTTTCTATATCTACACTAGGAAGAGCAATCTATGTACTTTAGCCTTTAAATAATGACATTCATTAAACATAAACATAACAATGTCCTCATCATAAGAGAACCAGTACTCATGAAACTCGTAACATCAAAAAGAACTCATACTTTGGACTGTACAATCATTTTAGAAATTTGGTGGAAAATTGTTTTGGACCCTAAGATAAAAGTCGTTTGCAATGCAACCTTCTATTGCCAGAAAATGGTGGCAGTTGATGGGTGACTATTTGTTATTTAAGGCATGCATGTAACCCACAAATCTCTAATGGATTACATGTTTTGAAGTGAGAAGCTTCTAGAAATGGTGTTGACTTGCCAGGAACATTTCCATTTGTTTAAAAAGCTGAATAGAGTGATAGTTCTTGTAAGAGATTTCACAAGAATAACGGGGGAATTAAAAGAGGCAAATAGGAGCATCAAAAATTAATCCAAGAACGCCTGTTCATGGTGATGGAGAATAAGTTAAGTAAACTGGGGGCTGAAGATGAATGTGTGTGACAAATGCCCCCTCATAAACCTGAGCTTGTGTCAAGGTGAGAATGTGTTGCTTTAAGTGTAAAGTTACATCTCTCGTCGGGTGATAAAATGACATGCAAGCGTCCTAGCAAATGCCTGTTGAAACAGCACTTGCAGCCATACCCTGACAAATGTCTTCTTCTTCTCCATGCCGGTACTGTGGGCAGATTATATGCAGTTAGCTGGAATAAGCCGTTTTCGGCCAACGTCAGACTCGCTAGCCTGCTCTGTCCTGTAATTAGCGGGGCTGCAAGCTCACTTCTCTCATTAGTCATGAAGCATGAGGACCTGGAAAGCAGCAGGAGCCTAAATGCCCACAAGGCAAAATCAACAAAGAATAGTCTCCCTGGTCAAGTACATACTTGTTAAATCAAAAAAAGCACTTCCCTTCAATGCATTTCACGCGTTACGCTATATTATTCCTTGCACATGCATCGCATAGTAGTCGAATTTCACTTTGATACAGAAAAATACTTTCTGTTGCCACTGGTTAGCCATGACCATTTGGGTTTGTTTGTTTCCTTGAGAACTGAAGATTAAATGAATAGTTTAATAGTTTCTCAAAAACCATCTATTACCTCACAACTCTCTGTATCCCCTCCGAAATTATATTAGGTTAAATATTATAAGAAAAAGAAGATAAAACCAGTCCAATCACTGAATACTGAAGTAATTTTTACTTGTATATATTGATATGATAGATGATAGTTTTGGTGTCTTGTGAAGAATTTTGCCTCCTCTGTGGTTGCCAAGAATTCCTGATAAGAGTTTTGTTACAGTACAACATTACGCTGTTTATTTTTGTTTCAAAATCACCTAGATAAGTTATAGTTATGTTGTGTCTCTGGTATGTGTTTTGCTGAAGAATGGAACCTGTATTTGTTTAAAAGTGGGTTTAACATGTGTTCATCCTGTTCAGCAGATGGAATAGCTGTTAAGGAAATGGATTTATAACCCGGTGATTCCAAGTGAGGCCTAGCTGTTGTATCAATATGCAAGGGGCTTGAACTGAAATACAACTTGCTTCAGTAATAATCTGAGCTGTATTGTTTTAGATTAACGTGACACAGCTCATAATTCTTGATATTAACAAGACTTCGCTTGTTATCGCTTATTTTTTAACATTTTTGAAATATAACTGAAGAGGTGTTAAGCCTGTATCAGTATTACTTGGCAGTATGTCAGCATTCCTTCCTCTTGATCTCATGCCTTGCACTGTGCATGTTTTATATCAAGGTGAGACACAGACAAAGAGCTGTTGATACTACAGATGCGAGAAGCGTATGGAAAAACACAAAATCTGTTATCGAGATAAACCGTCTTAGATTGCCCATGCAATATGTAGATTGAAAAGATAACCAAAGGGATATTAAGGGATAGAAAAGCAACAACATTTGCCTTAATTTAATGAGCATGCCTATATCATTATAGCATACAGGTCCTTCTCAAAAAATTAGCATATTGTGATAAAGTTCATTATTTTCTGTAATGTACTGATAAACATTAGAC
>JAABNY020000119.1:13481814-13493708 GCA_015164015.2 Brevimyrus niger | reverse complement strand
TGCAATTACCATTTCTTATTTACCTTTCACTTTTGAAATATCTAAAAGCATCAGGTTTTAATCCCCAAATCCCCCATAAAAGGCTTAATTGACTGAAAATCCTGATAAAAACCATAATTCAGAATCATTCACTTTTAAAAGCTGGACAAAGATGAATATTGTGTATTTAAGAAAGAATTTTTGTAGCAGTTGTCATAATGAGCACCATAATGGGGGGTTAGGACGATTCTAAGGCCCCCTAAGTGATAGGGGGCCTAAAAAATGGGAAAGTACCTGGATTAGTCTGGACTGGGGGGCTCAATATGATAAACTTTCATGGCCACAAAATCTCCACTATATACCCTTATGGCCTTTGCTGCCCTCGACATCCATTTGTTATAAAATAAATGTAAATCAACGTTAGGCAGAAAGAATGAACAAAAACATACCTGCCATACGCATCCCACGGTAATAAAGCAAACTTCTGTATGTACTTATGAGGCTTGGTGGGGGAAGAACCCTGAATTGAGTTCTCATCTCATAATACATTTTTATTTTAGCTCACAGGGTTTGTGAAGTCATGCTCTGCTATATTTACAGCAGCTTTATGACCTCGTTCCTGATTCATCACGTGAATGCAGTATTACTATTCTAAGGCAGATCACATGTGCCTTTTCTAATTATTCAGCCTTCGGTTATCTAGTTCACAGCATGACGGATCAATTATATCTCATGTTGCAGAGGTGTTATGACAGATTTCCTAAGAGCAAACACAATTTATTGTGGGTATTTAGTGTGGAACCTGAAGGCCCCCCGGCCGTTGGGGGGGTTGGGGGTGTCACCGTACACTCGTAGCACCCGGCTTCCTCTCAGAGAGGTAGCGGCACAGGAGGGGTCTGCCACTCCTCTACACAAAGTCCTTGTTTATGACCATGAAATGGATAGCAGCAACTGGGAGTCATGCTGTGGCAAGGCCTCAAGAATGCCTTGGCAGAGATAACGAGATGTTCTATACATGCTCTTATGTTGTCAGTCACTCCAATTTATGTCTGTTTTACCAGGAGAGGTGTGGTTCACGTACCGGCAAAGACATAACAAATTCAACCAATTAAAAGTCACCTAGATCTACCTGTTGATAGATTATTTTTACA
This sequence comes from Brevimyrus niger, assembly GCA_015164015.2. NCBI lineage: Eukaryota > Metazoa > Chordata > Actinopteri > Osteoglossiformes > Mormyridae > Brevimyrus > Brevimyrus niger. The sequence goes on along the minus strand of JAABNY020000119.1, from coordinate 13,492,578 downwards.
TTATATACTCAGCAACACTCTGCTGGTTACAAAATCTTAGCTGTTTTTAAGGAGATTCAGGATTCCAAAAAAATTATTAAAAAATAATTCTTTGTATGCTTTTGGTCTTAAAAGATTTTACCTTTCCATAGAGGTTTAAGCTATATTCCAAAAGACTGAACAGTTCATTTTAAGCAAAAGGTAATCAGAAATTTTGTCTTAAAAACAAATTTGGGTGATCAAGTGCTCTTGTATGGTATTGAAGGATGTATCTGCAGTAGTTTACAAAATTCCATTCCTTATTCTAGAGCTGTTACAGCTTAAAGACCACATCTAGAAGGTTTAACATAAACAGCTAGCACTTCTACCTTTGCAGCAGTGGAACAGGGAGTGTTCCCATAGTCCTTCAGTGCAAGGAATGCTGAAGCTACATGGAGCAGGCCCAGATGTCAGCTTAATGTCTAACCAACACCATATGTTTTTTGTTAATAATGCATGTAATGGTAATGCCTTTGTCACATGCACCAGGCAAACATTCAACAGAGGTTATTGTGACTGTGTTTATGTTTATTGGTCTGTACATAGGTTTTGTTCAGCTATATATATTTTCTATTTTATTATTTTCTTCCTGGGGCAAGTGCTTATTGCGATTACATCAGGAAAGCAAAGGGCGGAGAAAGTCATTACTCTTCAAGGATTTTTAGCATAGTTTATACTAGCTTGGAGGACCAGGTGAATTCATTGCAATGTATTTTATGGCTTAGTTGGTTCAATTAGTTAATTGTTTTTATGCCTCTAGAGTTACTCAAAAACCTGCAGTAAAACCTTGTTGCTTTTGGAATGCACAGCATAAATGATGCACATCCATAAAGTTTTTTTACGGATCTCTTATGTTAAATGCCAAATAACAACCTGCATTAAATCCTTTACTAGTAACTAACTGAAAATCACTAAGGTCAACTAGAATTTTGCCATGGTTTTGAAAAAATTAATATCATATTAATCTATTGTAACTTTCCAGGAAAGACTTAACAATTAAAAGAAAGAAAGGCAAGGGTCCCATACAATCTCACTCCCAACAGTTTAAAAAAAAATCTAGCACCATGTTACTGTTTGTAAAATGGTGCGCAGAAAAATAAATAGCAGGAAGTTTTGCTTAACTTTTGCTAAAACTCTTCCTATACGTTGACCTTGTAACTAAGGGGTCAATGAATAACACAACTGGCCAGAAAAATGTAATTTAGCAAGCCCTAAATGTGTTTGATCTTTGCAATAATTTCCCAACATGGAAAATATTAGATCTGATTATTATGAAACTTCTGGAAGTCACATCAAAAGATTAAAATTAACTCATTTGGGGCACAGATGTTTAGTGCAGATGGTGCTTAATAAAAATAACTTTTTCGTGATCTTTTTTATTATTAACAGATGTTAAGTATACTTTTGTGAGAAGGTAAAATGTTATGGAGTTTGATGTTCATTGTTTTTTCACCCTCTTGGCATTAGTTGTTCATTCTTTCAGGGGAACACCTACTACGTTGTAAAATTTTATGAGTGAGACTATGGACGTTGTAGGGTCTGACAGGATTAGGTTGATGGTGTATTCCAAAGGTTTATACTTAAGTCCCATGTCACAACAAAGATCCAGGCTAGAAGAATTTGCCCATCGTGGTTGTGGTGATTTGCAAGTCACCAATGAGCTGGAAGCTACAAAACATCCTAGAGGGCAAAACTGCCAATCAATGCAGGAAGTGAACCCAACAATTTTGGTGTGGGGGATGGGTAGCTAAGTATATTCCCTACTTCTTCTGCTGTAATTGACTGAAACATTTCTGAAGAGGACATGTTTATTGTTACTGCAGAGGTTCTCAACTCATAAAAAAAATATATTTAAAGACATATATGTTTTGTATATTCATAATGTTAATATATTTTCTAAAGCGGGTTCCGTTACATTTATGTAAATTTGAAATAATGTTGATTCATGTACACAAAACAGTGTTAATTAAATGCCACACTACAGTCCACTAGAACTGAATTTATGTCAGTGCAAACTTCTAATGATTGCATTATATGTTATCACTCAAAGTCACTGGTGCTAATTTATCACTGAGATTTTCAGCATGGGTACATCAGAAACTTTTGGAATTATATGCTTCTAAAGTATAATTTGTTGTGCTTAATTGAATTTATGTTGGGATTTCACACAATGCAATCATATACTAAAAATACAGCCCTGGCATAATAATTAAAAACATGGACACTTCTGGTTCCTAGAAGCTTGGGACTACACAAATTAATCATCCAGAATTGTTTCAGAAAATATTCAACGATTTTTGCAAAATGTGTCAGGTAATGGTACATAACATAAAATTCTAAATGAATTCTAAATACATTATGGACAGTACCACCCTATTGAATCAGCAGTAATTTCAGATAGATAAGTAAACTCTCAGGAAAATGAGTAAAAATGTGTACTTCACTGGCGCTGTACCCAGTATACATCTGAAAATGTTGCAGTAGATTCTGCATGAGAACATGTGTGGAAAACACCAGCTCGCTGCTTGTGACGTGCCTCTCCAGCGTGCTCTTGTTCTTGAACCAGCACATTTTCCCCAGTTTATGATTAATTAGATGGCCAGAAAGAAGTATACACTGGGCCAGAGAGTGATGCTCACACTGTGAACCACGGTTATTCATGCCTGTGCCTGAGCAGAAATGGGTTCCCATGCAGAGATAGGGCTCTCTGGACAAGATGCTATCTCCCTCATTTATCATGTTATGTCCTGGAGTTTACACAACGCATACTTGATTGGTGGGACAGAGTGAGTAGAAAAACGGCAGTAAGCACATTCTCACGTGGCTGTCATGACATCCGAATTCTTGCCACAAAAAGAGAAGTCCTAGCAACTATGAAGGCTTTCTGTATCTGAATGTAGAACAAAACAATAGTCACTGGTACTGAAATCTCAGAAATTACATAGCCAGAACCAATCAGTTTGTATTTTATGTTAATCCACTGTGAGACCAGTGATAACTGACCACATCAGTATAAAATGAGATTCAAGATTTTTCATGTGTCACATACACAGTTATGCAAGGACGTGTAGTGAGATGTAAACCAGGAAACTCTTAAGAGTTTAGAATATTAATATAGAGAGTTAAGAATATTAATATATTAAGAAAATAGATCATAGAAGAACTGAGGAAAATTACAGTGTATCCATGTATATTAAAGTGCAACATACAATTGTGTTGTGTAATGAACAACAGTGCTAAGACAAATGTATAACAGTGGATAAGAGTTCATATATAGAGAGTTCATTTTAGGAGTTTAGTTTGCATTATGAGATTGCATTATGATTGTGATCCTAAACCTCCTCAGCTCTCACGTGGTAGAGACGTTGCCTTGCCTTTTTGGACTGGGCTTGTATATGTTCAGTAAGGTCCTCTGAGATGTTTATAATAGATTCAGCTGTTTATAATAAGTTCAGTCTATGAAAGGTAATATAGCCCTCTGAAAATGTAATAAATATTACACCAATTTTTGATGCCATTACACTTACTTCAGGTCTTAATGAACAAACATGTCAAGCTAGAGGCAACCAGGGACGAGGAAATAAACATCCATCCACCCATTCATCCCTGCAACCACTTATCCTATTTAGGCTCACTGATGGGACCGGAGCAAGGTAAAGAATAACCCAGGATGGGGCACCAACCCACTGCAGGGCACACTCACACACCCCTCACTCACACATGCACAGAGAATAAACATCTTGTCCAGACTTCTGATATATATTAGACCACTGAGACAAACACGTGGTTAATCAAAATCAACGGCAGAAATGGGAACCACAAAGGAACAAAAAGTTTCGGAGTGTCATTAAGGATGCAGTGAGGAACCATCACAAAAACATCACTTACAACTACATTAATGCAAATCAATAAAACTCATACTGTAGTAAAGCCTGAATTATATCCATGTTTTTTTTTAAAACAAGAGACTGTATCTGAGATTTCAAAAGCAAACAGTGAATGGTACATGACTTAATGCTAACCCCCGCTTTACATTATCCCCACCCAAAGCCCCCAGTGAACAAGCCAGAGGCAACAGTGGCAAGCAAAAAAAATCCCCTAGAAGGAAGACACCTTGTGATCAACCAGACCCAAGGGGAGCCCATCCTCCACGGGCCGGCAGGGAGAATCTAATGAACAAGATTTTACAAAGTCAAAGTTTTAAGATTTGAATCTCAGTGCAGTGCTGGTGCTGCTTCTCAAGGCAGGCTGAACAGGGAAGGAGGGAAGGAAGGAGAGACGTCACTGGCAGAAGGGTGGGCCGGCCAGAAGGACATCACTGGTATCAGAGACATCGCAGGCAACAGGGTAGGCAGAATATTTTGATTGTGTCCAGGCAGCATGACCCGGGAGGGGCAGGGGAAATAATGTATACTGTCTTTGTACCATGTCTGTTTGGCACCATGTGTATGTTCAACTGCGCACTATGTTCCATTTGCTGCTGTATGAACCAGAATCTCCCCCTTTATTATTTCAATATATAAATATTCACCTGTCTGTTTACAGTTACATTGATATGCTTTATATTACAAACAAAACTCAAAGTTCGAGAGGTGACGTTTAGTAAATATGTTCCATCACCTGTTAAAAATTAGAAAAAAAAATGTTTTGGGTTTAAAAAATCAGCCTGGAATGTCCTTTTGGATGAACGAAATGCATTCATCTTCTCAGTTGTTGCTTTCATCGCACTTTCAGTGTACCATACCAAAATAAGCAGGTATCTTAAATCACGTCAGCTGCTCAAGTGTCGGTGTGATATTCCACTAGAGCCACACTTACTGAGACAATCAGATTAGCATATCAAAGCCTTTGCCAAACACAAATGGTTAGATGTTAAATTCCTTGGGAAAAGGTTAATTCAGATGGAAATGAACTGGGGTGAGTTTTCCCGAAGGCTTCTTAAGGCTACATCATTCATAAGTTCTATGGTAAAAGATAGAACTTGCGAACAACCTATAGCGTTAAGAAGGCTTTGGGTAACTTACCCCCGATCTTGTCATAGCAGCATGCTCTCTCCTCCTTCCTAATTCCTTTTGCTGTCAGTTTGGTCATTCCTGTAATAAGTCTTAGTGACAGCATAATTGTTCATTGTTCATAATGTCAGCCTGAAAAAAAAAGGTTCAAGCTCCCGTTGAACTTTTTTGAAAACTGATATTTCTGTTTATTTAGATTTTGGATAATCTTGTATTTATCACTTACAACAAACAAAAGTAACTGGGAAAAGGTAAAATCCCAGAAACATCAAATACAAAAAACCTAGTACTTTATTTATTAAACTCTGCCTTTTGCATAGGGTATTTTAATTCTATTTCGTATTATTTGTTGTTTGGAGAATTGCTTTATTTAAATAATTAAATTTACACTGCATGCACAATTGTTGTTTATTTGGTTAATCCTAATTCTGCTGTAATCATTTAGTGGCTAAACATCGTGGTTTATTATTCGTAATGTTTTATAAATGTGAGCAGTCATGTACAACAGCAGTTACCTTTCTCTGGAAACCTGCAGTTTCAGAAACTATTCACCTGCACTTGAAACCATTTGCACTAATGTCTGCTTTCTCACCGAAATGACGGGTACCACTTTAGATGTATTAAAGATGGGAATTTGGAAACCAGCATAAAAACACAATTACTATCCAGAAAACCCACAGGATTCTTCAAACCTCCAAATGTCTAACATCTAAAGACTGAATATGCGTGTTTGTGTCTGTGTGAGTGACATAATTACACATAAATATTGCACATATGTTATGTGAAAAAACATTAACATTCATTGATATATTAACACTTTACACATAAGCTATACTGATGTAATGCTGTCATTCTACTAAAAAGCTGACATTGGCATGTACAAAACTTTTGGTCTTTGTCTGAATCATGCTGGTTTGCTGGAGTGTGAACACAAACATGGGTGATTATGAGATGCTGGTTGATGTAGTTAAACTGTAAGTGAGGTGTTCAGGGGGTGTTTTAAAGACATTTTTGAGATTGCATTTTTGGCTACAATTTGAATGTTGAGGTTTTACAATCATAAAAACAAAATTATAATAGACTGTGCCTACTTTAGGTGATATTATTAAAGAAATATAAGTATTAAATTTTTTCCTAAATGAAATCCTGAACACTTCATAAAAGTAAATTATTTTTCATACAGATTTTCACGATTTCCATCTCCTATGAGTAGAAATATAACTGGACTAATAGGCAGTAAATCCCATTACATATATATATTAAACATGCATTTTACAGTTTGTCTGGATGTACTGTATTTCTGCCTTAACAGTGTGCATTAAAACACAATGCTTGGCTTTGAACAGAGAAACTGAGAAAGTTTTTGTTTATTTTAAACTTAACTGCATTGTTCCAAGAGAAATGTTAAATAAGATATTGTCTACTACACTCAATTAGTCTATTACATAAAATTTCCCACTTGATTCTGATTCTTAAGTAATAAAGACTTGGAAACAAAGTGAATAGTAATAAAAGCTTGGAAACAAAGTGAACAGTAATAAGAAAAAGCCACTTATGGAGAGTGCCAGGACCTTATTACTTCAAGGTCTTGACCTATTTATCTATCCCAGTGTTTCCCAACCCAGGCCTCGGGTTTTTGCTTCCTCTCAGCTCCTAGCACACCTGTATTAGGTATTCAGTGTTCCTGATTGGCTGGGTGCTGGGAGGGAGCAAAAACGTGGACTGTCCGGGGTTCCCTGAGGAACCTCCAACCTATCCATTTGATTTTGTTGAGAACATTAGAAGTTTTGTATGCTTATGACATTCAAAAAGCAATCACATCTCTTAGAATTCACATTAAAAGTATGGAAATCACCAGACTCCAGCTCCCAATGTAATTAAAAGTACAACAGGTAACATATTTTTTAATTTGAATGACGGACAAGGAGAGGTAGGGAGAAATCATTGGTATATACACGCATATACACACAAAGCAGAATAAATAGACTGTTTCTAGCAAAAATGTACATAAAAATACTCTTTCCCTCAAAATGTGAATCATTATAACTTAATGCATGCCAGGAAACCGACATACGACACTGTACAACATTAGTTTCTTATTTTGTTATTATCAGAATTCTGGAGGAATCTTACTCAGACAACAATCCCAATAGGATTTCCCTCAGTTACATCTAAAATAAATATTGAAGTTAAAATGTTAAAATGAAAGTTACTTTTATTATTTTCTGATTCAATGACCCTGTGCCTTCGCTTAGTTTTATGTCATAACAATAGTGACCACGAATAACACCAGCATCCTCCACACAGAAAGCCATCAAATTTACTATTCATCAGTTTCCACTTAGTGTAATATGATTCAAGCCTCTCAGCAAATTTTCAGCAAAATAAGACACAGCTTTTCCATGTACTAAAGCAGTGTATTGTAAATATGTGTTTTAAGATTAACTTATTCTTCAAATGATTTGAAAAATGCAGTATAATGACTGTTAGACGTGTTTTGAAATAGAAACTCCCTCGGTTTCATGATTGAGGTCACAGATGCAGGCAAGCCAAGGGACAGAGAAACAGTCCTGGATTTGCGTTGTTTTGCCAAACTGATGGTTCGTAGCATTCTGAATGTTATATCTGTATCAGAGCTGCCCAAGCCTAGAGCACGTATAATGCGCTTTATGGATTAATGCATGATATATATTACCATTGCAGTCCTTCAGGTGGTGTGGTTGCAACACTTTTGCCTCATACCTCCAGGTATGGGGTTGAGGCTTCAAATCATACCTCCATCTTTGAAGCTTGCGTGTCCATCCAGTGGCGTGCGGGATTCTTCCGGGAAAATCCAGCATATCCCCACAGACCAAAAAAATATGTAAGTAGGCTAAGTCGCTTCTGTATAGTGCCCATAGTGTCTGAGCATATCTGTCCTTTGATGGACTGGCATCATATTAGCTCTCTCATTCATCTTAAGATTAATCAATTATATTTCATTTCTCATTCATCCAGTGATCCCTCCATCCATTTTCTGAAACCTCTTCTCCTTTTCAGGGTAGTGGGAGTCCGGAACCTATCCTGAAGGCTATAGCCGCAAGGCAGGGAACAACCCCGGATGGGGCACCAACCCAACACAGAGCACTTTCTTCATTCATTTTTAGTATAATTTATGACAAGTAAAATTTTAACAAATAAGTAATTATCAGATTAAACAGTAATGAAATAATAATCAATATTGATTATACTGGATTTGGACAACATACTATATGGGCTATTTGCACACATTTTTCATTCAAAACCATACAGATATTTTTAGTTTGACACAGCATGATAGAATATAAGCTATTTATCAGACCAGGGATATGGCAGCAGTTTTAAGGTATCCCCACGATGTACCCTGGTAAATACAACCTCAAAACATTTCATCATTTGATTCAATTTATTGTGTAGCAAGTTCAAGAAAGAAAACTACAGCCATTCACATACAGCAGACAAACTGAACTCTAACCATCCCTAATAAACTGCTTTGTTTAAAAACAGCATGTACAAACAACACGACCAACACGAGCCCTTCCCTTGACATGGTGAGAAATTTTAATAAAGAAAGGATGAGGTAATCCTTGATTCTCTGGCTTCCAGGAGACTGAAAGCCAACACCAACTGTGGGTAGCAGGGGGTTGTGGGGCGGGTTGTCACCATGGTTGTCACCATGACAATGCTTTCTTTTTCACCTTTGACGCACACTAAAGAGTAGGGTTAAAGGTTCTACAAAAGACACAGCTGTAGCCTCCTTCCCTTGGCCTTGAAAGATACCCTTTTCAGTGCTGATCAAAATAAATCCAAAATAAGAGAAAAAGCAAAGCAAGAAACACTGTTTGTACATTTGTGCCCAAGTAGAGCTAAAAAGAAATCATGTTAAAATCAGCGCTGATTGTTGGTTTTCTTTATTTGTAAATGTGTACTTCATCTCCTTTATATTTCTCAGAACAAACATTAATGTGATTAGCACCAATGATAAAACTAAATAAACTTTATAAAAGCTTAGTTTCTTTTCCTTTTTTTATTTTTACTTCGGCAATGTAATTATTCTTCCTCTGAAAGAAAACAGATTGCATAGCAAGAAAAAAAAGACAAAAGTGATTCACTGTAATTGCCTGATGTATCCTGCATTCCTCATACTATCTGTCAGAACTTGTAATGCAAATCTTTCATTTAGAGTGGCTGATAAGTCCCGGGCTTGTTCTCCTGCAGTCCACTTTCAAATGCCCTCATGTTAGCATTTTCTTCTGAAGTTAATCAAGATATACAAGCAAAAAAAAAATGATCCTTGCAAAGAAAGGTTTGCAATTAGGACCTTTTTTTGTTGTTGCTATCATCGAAAAGCAGAGGTTAGGGATTCAAGCACACCTTTTCTGGTAAATGAAGCACCATGGATTTAGCGGCCAAGTTTGGAAATGTACAGGAATGAGACGTTAGCTGAGATGGGTTGTGCAGGTCTCTGAAGCGCTGCTCCAGCTGGGTCTCGCGGGCTGTCTTTCACAATGCTATGCATGATCCTGCTGCCGGCTGGACTAGGCTGGGCTCGATTTCCCAGTCAGTCTCCTAATCACTTCCCTCCCTCTAGCTCTACTCGCAGTCAGCAGCCAAACTTCTCTCTTTTGATTTATAGCCGCCTCAAGAAAGGGTCGGTCGGGATTTTATGGTTTAAAAAAATAACTTTCCAGGGGAGAGTGTCATTAACCAGGTTTTGTGCATATATAAATGCTTGCATTTTAAAAACATTTTGGGTAACTTTGGGTAAGTTGCTTCAGGCGCTGGTCATAGTTTATGCAACATCTTTGACATTCCTTGACATTTCAAAAACATGGTTAACCCCTTCTACACCTCGGCACAAATCTTTCTATCATACATGACACATGTTTAAAGTTTTTTTTTTTTTATCAGAATCTATGGTGATATGTTAAAATTTTAACAATATATCATGTGGTTTTTTAAAACATTTTCTCAGGCAGTAACAACATTTATTTTAATAATACAAACTACAATGTTTGCAAAGTTTCTCAGTTGTCATTACAGTTTCATTTCTGTTTGCTCTTGGGTTAAAATGAAGTCCCTACTCATCAACACTGAAAGGAAACCAGAATTAGAGGTATAGAGGGCATTAGTTAAACAAATACTGATAAAGATTCAAATTCAGTGCTTAACAATAGACACCATTCCAGAGGCAATCCATCACAAATGTGAAACAATGTGTTTAGAGAACATTTAAAAAATGATTTTTTAAAGCAGTGTAAAAAAATAGCAAACTGAAAGTGTGGGAACAAACCTATAAGGCCTTAACTAACAATGGTGGGGATACATATACAAGGCCTATTAGGCCATGACCACCTAACAAACAGGGATAAATCTAAAGAACAGTTAATATCTAATAATAATCATGGAGAAGTCTAGAGAGGCTGCAAGGAACAATACCAAAACCATAAGATGGCAGATGATAATTGGGGATCTAAAAACATAAGACTGAAACTGGGTAAAACTGGAATTAGACAGCACCCTGGCAGCACAGAGTGACTGGACCCCGGCAGGTAGAGGAAGCAGCCAAACAGCAAAGATGACCCATACTTATCTTTAGCCCCCCAGAAAGAGAACTGCAGGTAGGATGAAGTCGGGGGGGGGGGGGGGGGGGGAAGAACATGTAATAAAAGACTAAATAGAAAAAAGTTGAAAAATGGGGGTGTCGGGGGGGGGG
>JAABNY020000119.1:13410517-13467536 GCA_015164015.2 Brevimyrus niger | reverse complement strand
CCGCCAAGTTGGTATGTGGAACCAGGCTCTACTTCCCCCCCCCCCCGCCCCCGAAACAAAAAAAATTACCTATGATCTTGGGGAAACAATGGAAAAAACAGAGGCTGATACCTGAAAGAAAACTAATAAACCAAACAAAAATTTAACTCCTTCAGTTCAAGGACAATTTTTCATACAGGTAATACAATGAAAAATACATTTTACATATGGGGTCAGAGAGTAGGGTCCGCCAGCCCCCATTGCTCTGTGAGCTGTTGGGGTCAGAGAGAAGGGTCCGCCAACTACCATTGCTCTGTGAGCTGTTGGGGTCAGAGAGAAGGGTCCGCCAACTCCCATTGCTCTGTGAGCTGTTGGGGTCAGAGAGAAGGGTCCGGCAACTCCCATTGCTCTGTGAGCTGTTGGGGTCAGAGAGAAGGGTCCGCCAGCCCCCATTGCTCTGTGAGCTGTTGGGGTCACAGAGAAGGGTCCGCCACCCCCATTGCTCAGTGAGCTGTTGGGGTCAGAGAGAAGGGTCCGCCAGCTCCCATTGCTCTGTGAGCTGCTGGGGTTAAGAGCCTTGATCAGGGACAGTATACTTACTCTTTCGGCCACAGGGTCTGAAGAACCATCAGGACATGGGCACAGGATGTAGGCTCACATTTTAACATTTCAGCATGTTTTGTTTCTTAGCTATAGGTAATGAATGGGATCTGTTCTCTAATACTAATAATAATAATAAGAATAACCATATAGTGTTAATAAAAGTATCTTATACCTTAATACCATTGATTTTCCATTTGACATTTAGCTAGAAATTCTTGGTCTTAACTCCCACGTTACCTGCTTCCCATATCGCCATATCGCATCATACAATATCACATCATGCCATGTCACATCACACCTTTGGTGTTATTTGCATCTACCAATGTGAAATTAACACATTAAATTTCATTTAAACTGTAAGCTTAAAACTATTTAAACTACTTGTTTTCAAATTCTACACCAAATGATCTGCATTATTTCTGAGATGCCCTGTTGGAGTTTAATAATGACCCCGCCCAAGGAAAAAAAAAAAGTAAGATTTGTCAGTGTATTGAACCAAAAGTTAATTTTCAGTCTTTGAAGATAACATATAATTTCTTGTAACTGAAGTCCTGCTTTGAAAAAAATCTCAAATAAATTAATGTATCTTCTATTGAATCACTAAAATGAACATTTAATCCAAGTCTGTTGCTAATAAACTAGCTGATATTTAAATATTCAATAATCATTGTGTGAATAAAAAAACACCTGTATGAAGTATGACCATCTGCTGAAAAACAGATTGTTTTTAATTGAATCAATAGAGACCCATTAGTTCTCAGTAACCTGAGATCATGCTTTTTTTTGGGGGGGGTCATTCGTATGATGCCAGGCCTAGCAGACGTTCCAGGTCAGGGGCTCACATTCTCATACCCATACTGACATACTCACACTGACATACTTTACAGATCAAAGTTCACAGAGAATCAGACCAGGCTCAAAATAAGATGCAAATGTAATAAAATAAAAAAACAGATAAATAAACAAACGTATGTATGTATGTATAGCTATGTACAATTAAGCAGTAAAATCTGTTTACATGGTATTCATGTTGGTAAAACTATATTATATCTGTCAAAGAGTGCAAGATTTCCATTTCTAAATCTCTAATAAAGTCATTCCAATAAGGTTTTTTCAGCAACCATTCAATGTACCCATGCATTGTTTGTGTGTTGGATGTATGATTGGCTGTCAGTGGCCTGAATAATGAGTGGAAATTTATTTAGCTAATTGGTGGTGAAACTGAACAAATAATTGGAATGGTTGGGGTGCCCATGAAGTGAGGTATGGGAACCAAAGTGTTGTTCTTCAGAAACGAGTAACTTTTTGGAGAACATATGAAATTCTTGTTATTTTTTATTGTATTCATTTGCATGTATTATGATGTTAAATTGAGTTATTTTTTCCAGAGCAAATATACCCTTACTACCCAGATGTATAACTAATTAGACTCATTTGACTACCTTATACTTTTACACAGTGCAGCATATGTAAATTAAAAGATGTAAAATATTTTTCTCTTTATCATTATAAATAATTTGCTTTAAGATTAACGTAGTAATGGAAGAACAAAGCTCTGTATAAAGAATGAACAGCTGTGAAAGCATGTCTTTTGCAAAAGTGTTTGTTTCACGTTTGTTTAAAATTAAACAAGGAAAAGCTCAATTACGGCTAAACAAAACATGTTAGCGCAAGACAGTGTTGAACTTCTTGTAGTCAATGGATTGCATTCAACAGCAAAACAGTTTGGAGTAGCATGGTTCAGCTCCAAGGCTCCCAGTGGTTTGCGGTCACTATGCGGCTGTGAAAGGGCTCTTCAGAGGCTTCTTAGCAAGTATTTAGCGTTCCAAACAGCCCTTCGTCGAATGTCATTACTAACCATACCCGCTTGTGCTGAGCACTTAATGAAAACATGGTGATTGTTTGGATACATGTGCAATACTCTGCATACTTCTTGTGGAATGTTGGTTTTGGGCTTCCTGACAGAGTAAAGAGAAGGTTTCTGCACATTCAAAACCTCCATGCAGTGTTCATATATGAACATAAAAATGTTTATCTCTTAAATTGCACAGACGAAAAACTTTAAAAGTAATGTCACATTTTATGGCTCAAATAAGGCAGATTAAATAAAGTAGCCACAATGATGAAAAAGCTCATGAGAATTAGATTTTGTGTGGCATCTTCTAAGTCTTTAGAGGTGGTTCATAGCTTTCTAAAACGTGACTTTACGAATCAAAACAATAACATGGTGTTTTACAACACTGAATAACAAGAATTGTTTTTAAACAATTTCTCCTCTAATTGCACATCTTTTTAATCAATTAACTTTCTTGGTTAAATGTCAAGAGCAGTCCCTGACCAGAAATTCTGTAGCTCTTCTTGGTCATGTACATTTCAGTAAAAGTCACTGGCTATGGATGGCTACAGAACAGATCTTTCATACACAGTGAAATGGATAATGCATATTTCACATAATGCATCTAAATTATATTATTTTAGCCCTGACATTGCAAATCTCTGGTGTCTTTTCTCTCTCCTCTGCTTCTTGTCTCAGCACATTGGCATGCCCATTTTTTTTAGTTCTTTACAGAAGAAGCCCTTCACTTTAACGTAGTGCCTCGGGAAGAAATAATAGCAGAACTGCACCTTCCTTTGATTGCGCCACAGTTCTTGCAGTCTGTCTGCTATGACAATGTAAGATCCATCTTATGGAGCCTTTAGAGAATTCTAGTGGTCAGATCCACCTACACTCTGGCACCTATGCAGCATTGAGACATACAAGCTATACAATCACTCTGGTCACACAAGACTGCCTGTCACAAACATAAGGACCCATGAAAATGACAGCAAACTGCTTAACTGGGCCAAAGTGAAATACCTTCATTTAAACTTAAGATAGATGAGATGACTCGTTTCACAAGTTCACAGTGGCCACTCGGTTAAATCTTTTCCACATTACTGAAATGTTGAAACGGAATTTCAGCAAGCAGCAGATAGCTAAACTATTTGCTCCAACTGCACAGAAGACAGGAAGAAGAATCCACTTAGTCTCTGGTGACACTAGAATGAATTTAGCATTCTTCTGATCTGCTATGTGAGACATGCTTAATGTCACGTTTTCCCTGGTTGGAGATAAATGTCAGAGTGTATTAACAATGATCTATCAGAGCTTGAAACTTAGATAACCGGATATTGTAATTTATGATCTTGCTCCCTTTCAGGAACAACAAAATAGAAAAAAATATATTCTAAATCTCTGTCATTGAATTTAAAAATGTACTGTTGCAAGAAAGTTGGATAGTATGGTTTTGTGGATTTCCATAGTAACGTGAGCAATAAAATTGTATCATATCCTTTTAAGGGTAAAAGATCTTATTTAACCTTGGTAGGCTGGAACCATCAAAATCCATTTCTGTTTCTTTGTTCCGCCATGTGGCTTTGATTTACTTCATATCCTGCAGAAAATTTCAGAGTGAACTAAAACATCTGAAAATGCATTATCCTCAAGGAATGATTTAGCATAGTTAGAGGCTACAATATTCTTGCTAGTGGCACAATACAATCTCAGTGACGATTTCACCATCTCTTGGCATGATGTGCACTTCAGGTGATAAATATATTCCCATCATATTTTTATACATTCCGGTGGAAAACTCAGAAGGATGGTGCTTCATGCTGAAGTTTAATATAGACCAGTCTTTGTAATTGTCTAAAAGAAGAATAGATGTTGATGATTTGGATGGATAAATTGTGGCATTTGAGTAATGTGATTCCTGCTCTGCTGTCATCTGGATTTTGAACTGGGTGATCTTATCACTTTGAAGGCCAAGGCATGTCTGGGGTGAAATCCTCAGATTTTCAGCAGTCAAAAGCCATTAATTTTGCTGTTATCAGAAGAGCCATTTTCATGGACACCAAATATCCAAAAGCTAAGTATGACTGTCAGAAGGAGAAAAAAAAACACAATGCTTTGAACTTAAGATGGCTACCATGTGTGGAACCTTGTGTCTGTCTTGGTATTTGGATCATTGGCACTGAATCCTTTGAAATACGTCTCTTGATACCAGGTTATGAGTTCACAATTCCTGTTCTGAACAGCAGTGTAAGACCTTAAACTAAAACCTAGACCTTAGATATTAACAACTTAGGTGCTATGCTTAGAAATGTTTGTGTTGTGCTCATTTGTATAGCTTTGGATATAAGCATGTAAATGTAAATGTAGATATTAACACTGCCTTAGATATTACTACATGGTTAATAAACACTATGTACATAATCTGAACATAACAGACTCATATAATTTGACATTAGTCTTTTGAGGTTAGCAAAGGTTAGTTTGTAAAAGGCATTTTCAAAATATGCTAGAAATCAATACAGACGCTCCTCTACTTAAAAACGAGATATGTTGCAAATGACTGTTCACAACCTGAAATGTTCATAAGTCATTATTACAAATCATTTTAAGGGTATACACAAGTACTAAGACCTAGGATGCTGGGAGTACGAACGCTACGCTGCTGCGCAGTGGGAGTAGCGGCCAGGAGCCGTACTAGGCGGAATTGGCGCACAGAAAAAACACTTGATGTTGCAGACAGGAAATGGGAGCCCAGCGAACACAACTTGGACTTACAGTCCACTTCGCTCGTACATCTGAAAGTTTGTAAGTTGAAAGTTCATAAGTAAAGGTGCGTCTGTAGTTAGGTAATATAATACACAAAGAATTAAGTTGTTAAAAAAGGGAATATAGATATAAAACTACTGTTATTAAAACAGGGGAGAGAGGGGTAAGGAGCATGCACTGATTACAGTCCCTTGCCACACCCACCACACAACAAACCACCTCAGGGATGAGAACCCGAGTGCAGCCATGTGGCGGATGATACCTCAGCACCACACAGTCCAAATGGACCGGTGTGAGTTTTCTTCCTAGAGGCTGGAGTGCCAATCCTGCCACCAACCACATGATCCCTAGCCTCAAAACCACCACTCCATCCCATTATTAAAGATCATACAAAATATTATCACTCTCTTTTGATTAGAACAAATAGAAATTTGAAAATGAAAGCAAAGTTATTAACTGTTTTAAAAGGTTTAAAGTTATATCCCATTGATCCATCAATTTCAATTCCCGCGTCAATTGTGTAAATCAGTTATGCATAAATTTTGAACTCTGATGCAGCTAAAAAAAATTTCTAGTTTTCAAGTAAATCCAGTCCTGTTAAACAGAGGAAAACATTCTGTGACAATTTTGAAAATACAGTATTATATTGCGCTTTAATGTCAATACTTAAATGCATTATATATATACCAGGTAGGACCCACTTTTACCTCCAGAAATGCTTCAAGGGTAGCTTAGTGTGCTCAGAGAAACAATTTCCACACAATACTATTTGCTGAACTGTTATTTTTGCACTTGTGGCATTTCTGTGACTTTTCTTGTTAGTAAGGTGTTTTCACTGACAGAACTATCACTGACTTAGGTTTTTTGCTTGCTGCATAATTCTTTACTGATTCTGTAAACACAGTAGTACGTTGTGAAAATCCTGGGATGATCGCTATTTTTGAGGTGATAACTGGCATCATTAATCACACATCAAAATCTCTTAATTCACATAACCATTCTAATTCTTAGTCAAACAGTATCTGAACCTTGTGACCCTGTTTGCATACTGCCCGTACTCAGTTGAAGCTACATGATTCACTGTTTATAGAGGCAGGCTGTTTGCATTAACAGGCCAAATAAATTGGACACTGTATATTGTAACATATAGGTAGACATTATTAAGTCTTAAAAACAAAATTTAGCTGTGATTTTCTGGACCAACCTTTAGCACATGCCAGCCAGTAACAAGCTGTCTGTAAACCAGTCTCTTGCGATCACTGTAGGCAGCCAGCTAAACTACAACAAATGAAGCCTACTGTGCCTAAAGGAAATATGCATGAAATATGGTTCTAAAATATCTAATGTATAAAAACAGAAAATGGATAACATTTGTATGCTGTCACATTACCATCATAAAGCTGACATTAAGGTGAAGAAACACAGCAGCGATGATCTGTGCATTACAAAATCAAAGAAGACGCTTACATTATTGTACAGACATAAATGGCATTGAAACCTGTTTAAACCAGTTTTAGAGGTTGTTGACTCATGATTTTTTTTTATGAAAGTGACACCTGTATAGGGGACTGAAAACATTCTTGGCTGCAAATTGTTCCAATATACTCATTACTTTGACACTGAAGACATGGTAAAGGTGGGCTAATGGCATATTTCACAGGTACCTTTACTTTAAAAAAAAAAGTGTTTACCAGTGTTTGTTAAGCTACCGTTCCAAAGCAGAACAAATGAGTGATTGTGTCCTCTTTGAGGACGGCTTTACAACATTCACAACAGAGACTGCTTGAGGTCCAGGTGACTGCAGTTTAAATAAGACATATTAGATGACGGCTGTTTCTTCAGTGTCTTAAAGGAAATGCAGGATTGCACACTTGTACACGTATAAGTTCTGGCCAGGTGATGGATGAAGGCTGAAGGCTTTTTAGCAGGGAAATGATAAGGTGAAGATGAAGAGAATGCCATGAAAGGGGAAGATGTTGTTGGCCAAGGCATCAATACAAGTTTTAAATAACCTGATGCAAAATCATATGGAGAGCAGAGAAGTTCAAAACATCTGCAGTAGTGAGTCAAGTGGCATAGACAGCAGTTCAGCATGGGAAAGAGTCACAAGCATGTGAAAAGGCAGATAAGAGGAATAATAAGGAATAAGTGGAACAGAATTTTAGTAGACTTTGATAAGTTTCTTTACCAAGGACAAAATTGAACTTAATTATAGAAAATAGCTAGGGCAAATGGCTCCATGTGTTTAAATAAAACAGCTATCTTTATCATTAGCTATCTTCATTTGTTTTTATTTTGAACATTTTGCCAGGAAATAGTGAAAGTGCTGATCTTGCTGACCTGAGCGCCATCAGAACACTAGAATCAAGACATTCCATCAAGGATTTGCAGTTGGATTCTATGTTTAGGTTCCATATCCTCTCTTGGCTTTTACAATGGAAATTAATCTTTCATTCTCTTCATTCTTAAAACTAATTTTGATTTCCTTTCTCCTCTGAAAATTTTTATCTTAATAAAAACAGATTTTATACAATTTACAAAGGCCGAACAACATGCATTAAACCATTGCTTATCAAAATGTTCCTCGATGAGTTCCACTTTAATGTAATATATTCTATGTACTTGTGGAAATGATAAAAGCAACATTTTCCATTTTGCCTTAGATTTAAAAAGTTATGTAGTGGAAGACCAGCAGCTTTTGGAAGTAAAAAGTATGGCTTCAATTGATAGTACACTATACTCCACAAATCACTGCGTGACCTTTTCAACTTGTAACTTTAACCTACCAGCAGCTGTTCACCCGTATGGTGTCAAGATTAAGGAGATGTATGTGCTTGCACAGTCTGCAGCCTGCATTGAGCCTGCATCCCTTTGAGACGGAAAGGCAGCCATATTTAATATAACAATATTGAGCCTTCCCTTGAACGTGGCACACAGATACTTCATTCAGCCCCTAGTATCAGTTCTGAGAGGTAAGCCTCAAGATACGGGAAATACGAGACTACGCAGCTATGATAATGTCCTTTTTCCCCTCAGGAAATACCTGTCCTGAGAAAAGCACTCCAAACAGATAGAGCTTTGTTTCTACAACCGAGGGCACCAGGGCAGTGTGACAAGAAAATACAAGCACATCTAAGGGACAAAGCCAACGTATAAGCAGAGGCTTTATGCATAATTTATGCATAGATGAATGTAGATGAAATACAGTCTAACGAATGAAGTGCCAGGGGTAATTCCATGTTCTGTTGTTAGGAAATGTATTTAGTCTGTATACAGAAAACCTGCTTTTTTTTGGGGGGGGGGAGTTACAAAGGATCTAGAAACATTTCCATTTAAAATCTGATGTAATGCCTTATGTATCGCTTAAGTGCAAAGGTGGCTGCACTAGTGACAGTGAGATACAAAGATCTGTCTCAATTATTCTTGTGTATTTAAATCATTCAAGTTGCTAAATGTTGTGTAATCAGTTTATGCAAATTGTTTAAAAGTAATGAACTTTAATACAGATGCAAAATACAGATACAAAATAAAGTTTTGTCCACTTATAGTAGTTGGTGAAAGTTAAAAGAAGATGCTTTCTTTTGCACACAGATTTTCGGTATATTTTTTAGTTACACTGTCTATATGTATATGTATATGCATAAGTTTATACTTCTATATGTATTGGTCCATCCAACTTACAGCTGTTTTTCCTGGTCAGGGTCCCCAGAATAGGGCTGGGGCAGAGAACCCCCTGTATGAGACGACAGGTCACAGGGCACATTCACACACACGCATGCACAGTCACACACTATGGTCTATGTAGTGGCACCAATTAGCATGACTGGATGTCTTTGCAGTACAGGAAGAAACCAGAGAAGCCAGTGGAAATGTGAGCAAATATGGGGAAAATACTCAAACTTCAGGTTATATACACAATGGTAACGGCATCGCTATGGTGTAGTGCTGGGCCCAAGCTCAGGACCATAACCTGGCTGCATGCAATCTGACAACTGGAGACAGATTGGGTCAAAACATCATTTGCTGCCGTGCAGGAAAGAGTAATGAGTCATGGAAACAGCGTCTTTTAGGTAGGGGCGGGGTAGAAACACAATCAGTCGGCGTCTGCCGGTGACAGCTGGTGTGGGAGGGAGCATTCACAGCTGCGATCCAAGCAAATGGTAGCAAAACTCAGGGAGCAGATGCTGGTTGCAAGGACAGGTGTGAGGTGAGAAGTGAGATCTCTGAAGGAGACAGGCCATGCTGGCTGCACAAACTAGCTTATTTATTTTGCGTTACAATACGAGGAAAGTTGAAGGAATGCAAAAGTCACTCCTGATTAAAGATAGCCAAGAAGTCATCTCAAAAAGCCAAGCATCTCCACTTGTTTTGTAATGGAAGTACAATTCTCTTAAATATTAAGAATTTGTACTGCATACTTTTGAAATAAGGAGACTGTACTACTTTGCGACCTGGTCAGAAGAACAGATACAACAAGGATAGGATAACAAGAAATAAAGTATTTTGTATAATAAACTATGACAGCATGGTTTTGGAAATTTTTCAAATGTTGCAATGTGATTTTGTTGTAATAAATATTGGGGTATTTGTGAAACAAAGAAGGAATTTTTCACAAAACCATCTAGGAGTGATTTAAACAGCAAGGATGGAAATGATTATGATTGTCTAAGAGAGTGCATGTAGCGCTCATGCAAAAGCAGTGGAGGTAAACTTCAAACCGATTTTTAAACACATAGATAATCTTGAAAATGAATAATCATTAAAATTGCAAACATCGCTAGTTTTTTTTCCTATGACAGAGTAAAAACGTTGTAACGAGACTTAAACTTTCTGCACTATAATTTCCATACCAAACTGAAGGAAAAAAAGAAGGCCTGGTCTTAATCTAGCTGACTTGCGATGTAAGAATTGGATGTGCATATCATGCATTGTTGGTATTGATATCGCACATCATCCAGTCCTACTATAGCCATTTTTTAAATTCAGTACAAAATACCCGCCTCATGTTGTGATGACATTTGGTGCTGGTGCCTGTTTTTACACTAGTGGGAAAATTAACACCTCGAAGGTTTGTACTTTTGGTACCTTCTTGAAGTACCAAAAGTATGGTACCTTGTGTAGTGGAAAAGCGCCTTTTAGTTGAGTGGTGAATTGGACAGCTTTATGGCACTGTACATTTTGTACGTGCTGTATGTCCTCTGCTATGTTCCAAACTCTTGTGCACCGGCTTCTGCTGTTACGTCCAGGTACAAGTCCAGAGGGGGGGGGACTGTGGAGCATGTGCCGAGCGCCTAAGCTAGTCTGAGTCCATTGAACGTGTACATGCAGGAATAAATAGACTTCCAATCATATTATCTGGGCGTCTTAGTCCGACTTTGATGTAGAACAATTCAGTCAGACTAACATGTAACACTTTGGAAGTCCAGTTTTAGTTGGACTAACACAATAATTTGCTTTTTTTAATGTGAATGTAAACATACTGAATGTCTTTATGAAGCGACTGCAGCATGACAATGTATCTATGATCATTCACCAATCACTTTATTTTCTTGCTCAGGTTGAATATACATGTGGCCTTATCACCAGGGATGCTAACTGCAAATTTAATTTGTATTCCAAAGCGGGGGGAGGAATGGTGGGAGTTTAAATCAGACCCATTGTTTTAAACTGCGATCCCACCCCTTCGCACTTGGGGCTTCCTGAGATGCAAAACAGACAGGAATTCACAAGGCGACTTTCCAGGGAGTGTAACTCAAGCTGCTGCCAAATCCGGCCCCTGGCCTGATGCCAGCATGGGCCCAAGTAATTTATGTTGTTAAAGCATTGTTCTTAGACACCAAAGCCGGCTGAGACCCAGAGCCACGGAGGGAGCAGGTAATTGTACACCAGGAATCACTGCTGCAATATGATTTAAAATGAATCTAGTCTAGATTCTAGATACTAGAATAGATACATCTGATTCTAGTCTAGATACATCAAGTCTAGATTTTAGACACCAGTTAGTTACACCTTTTCAGGACATTTTATTTGCTTTTTTCTAAAGCTTATTTTCTATTCCTGGCACTCGGTTTCCATTTGTTCCACCATAGGGCAGACTATACATTTAACATGTGTTCCGTTGCTATTAGTTAGTTATGAAAATAGCATCCATGTGGCAGGAGTTCTTGGGTAATTGTTCCATTTGCTGTCTAATAGAGCTTAAGCTATTACCTACAAGTCACTGTTATCTGTTATATCCCAGGTTGGGCCCAATGGCTGCCCGAGACAAAATGCTTTTTCCAGGAAACGTCTTTAAAATTCTGTCTGCTGTAGCTCTATGACAGATGAGGTCATTTATTAAGAAAAGAAAATATAGTCTTGAGGCCCTTGGATCTGCTCAGAAGCAATACATCTCCTCAAAACTCTACTTGGCGTTTGTTTCTTTGCAATGCAATGAACTTATGCACTCGGAAGAGTTTGTCGCCCTTTTTAGAATGCTGTCTAGATAGCAGTACGACACATTTCCTTTATATAATGAAAGCATCATACAAGCCAAATAATTGTGTTTTTTTTTTTCTATCTGTGTCTTTAGCTTCATGTCCCATTTTAAACTCTTACCACCCACTGCAGCTTGCAACATAGCTGCTAAAACTTTTTTCACTTTATGTTTTTAGAAATCATTGCAGAATTCATTTGCTGACTTGTATTTGTTTGTTGTAGGTGTTTCATACATATGCTAAGCTTCTGTTCTTTATGGTGTTATGCCAAACAGTTGTGAGGTACAGGAATTAAAGAGCTGGAAAAGCAAGTGAAAAAAAAACATAAAAAAACAACAGTTACTTTGGAACGTCTGAAACGTCACTGGAAGAACTTTCATTCATAGTGACAATGTTTTAAATGCAGGTAATAATAAAGTGTTCATTGAATATACATACTTCTTTATTTTAGTGTGTTGTGAAATATACAAAAAATGTATACTTATATGTATCCATAGCATTTGTCATATATATATATTATGTGTGTGTGTGTGTGTGTGTGTGTGTGTGTGTGTGTGTGTGTAGATTATTCCAACCATGGTCTAAGCAGCTTTTAGATTTAGTTTTTTAAGGTTTTTATTACTTTTGTTTAATGAAACAATGTTTCAATTTCTGTAAAAAAATATGCCAAGTCATGAGGAATGCATTTACTGAGGCTCTTCTGAAAGTGCAAATGAAATACTGATAAGCTGCACCTAGTCTAATGCTTTTTGAGCATTTATATCAGCTGTTCTTTGACGTTAGGGTTTTATTAGTAACAACAGCTGTTACACATCCACTTTGGTAACAAAAGTTTGAAAGGCCCTTATTTTGTTGCATACACAGTGAAACTGCAAAAAAACCACCAGTGTTAAGATTGCCAGTGCAAAGGAGACTGATCTGGTCGTGTGCCTGTCTGAGACAGAGATCATGGAAAATGACCAGGACAACAGACATTGGTTTTCAGAGGTGAAGATAGTGTCTTCGCTGTAAACAAAACAAACTTCAAAGAAACTTGAAGGAAGATACAAGCTCTAACTGAAAGATGATCTAGACCTTCCATATTTGTCTTACATCCAATAAGAATTTGACTGATAAGGATGAATCAAGTTGCATGCTTTAGTGATTTAACAGTTTGTTTACATAGGTGGTTTATAAAGTAGCAAATATGAAAGTGACAGCTGGACAGCAGGATGTAATCATGCTAATTTTGTGATCATTAAATTGGTAAACATAGTAAGCACCTCCTTCTTACCCAGATCCTTTGAAGACATTGTTAGATTTGTGACTTTTTAATATAATAACAGAACCCATTTGTGAAAGAACGTGAAAAGCTCCAGTTTTACAGGAGCCTTACATCAACCAGAGGGGAAATGTTATAAGGTCCATTTAAATGATCAGATCATTAAACGCTAAGCAGCAGCTCTCTGAAGCAGCAAGCACCTTCAGTGTGGCAGGGAGCAGGGATGTGTTCTCCCTGTTTGACAGGACTGTATACGCAAAAGCAGCATCAGGAGACCACAGCCTGGTTCCTCCCTTCAAAACCAGGGTTTTCAGTCCAGAGGGGCCAGCTTCATCTCAAGGGACCTGGCAAACTTCTCTTGACTAGGTTTGTCATGTTAAAAATGGTTGTGATGCATCTCAGAGGAGAAAACTCAAAACTACATAGTTCATTGAAATCTTAAAATATATATATCAACACATGAGCAATGAAAATCGAGCACTGCGATACAGATAAACCATTTCTGTGCTGTTAAGACTGTATAGCACTTAAAATGACCTTGGGCCAATAAAAAATGATGTTTACAAAGCTGAGCATTTATTTACGCATTTTCATTACGTCAGTTAGTCACCTTTGTGATTAACCGCTGAATTTGTTGATCCAAAGCTTAGCCAGCCCATGTCATTCCGTTCATTGAATTAAATTTAAAGTGTCCTGGTATGCATTCTATGGTTGCAATAAATATAAAATTTATAAATGATACAGTGTATTATTGCATTTAATGTTATTAAAGCTATATATTTTCATGGGCATATTTTGAAGTGTTTCCTAATTGCCATGCCACTTCAAAATACTAAACACTCAGGGTGAAGTAACTGTTTGCAGTGAACAGAGTTTCTGGGACAAGCAAAATATGGCTCATCAGTTAACTATTGGGTAATTAAATCCAACCTTTTTTATGAAAATGGAAATTTGAACAGTAAATGCTGAAGTATATATCTCACTTGGGTCAAGGGGCTGGTAAATATTTCTGTGCCTAAAACACGTTTCAGGCACATTTTACACACATACTTTTAAAAATGCTTATTGATTGTGCTTATAAGAGGTTGGAAGATGTGTGGCTATTAAGTAGTTATTAATAATATACGACCTACTCTAATCATTTCCCTGGGGTAAAAGATCTTCTGCCCTCATGGTACAAAATCTGAACAATGTGGGAATAGCACAGAATGTATATATGCATACATTTACTATATATACTGCAAAATGACCACAAATGGAAGACTACAATAGTTTAGTAGGGCAAGAACCCCTCCTTACTGTAAGCAGAATGGGGCCACATTATTATTATAGCTGTAAGTTTCACGATGAGCGCAGCCTTGTATTACACTGTTAAGTTCCCAAACTTCCTCTGGACGTGTTCCTGGTACCGTCCCACGTTTGCCCTACAGCGGCGACGTCACAGGCTTCTCAAACCACAGCTTTAGCTCCATGTTTTTTTGACATTAATTTTGATTTATGGAGCACGGTTTCTCTGTGAACAATTACATAAACTAGCATTTTCCTGTTTGAGGTAATCTTTCCACTTGGTACATTAGAGGAGGAGTGCAGGCTCAGGCTGCCTTTAAAGGCCTATCAGCTCGTCACTACTTAACTGTATGAGGGAAAGGAAATGTTTAAATAAGTTTTGCAACCCCGTTTTTCACTAGTAAATTTTGTGAACTTTTTGTGAAGAATATTTACAGGTGCATGGTGAGAAGCATTGTTTTAAAAAGAAACTTTAACTTAAGTTAGTTAAAACTAGCATTATTTGATGTCTATTTTGGGAATTTTTAATCCATTTGAAAACTTGTGCATGTAAATGTTGTATATGGTAACATGAATAAATGGTATTTGGTACAATGAATAAAAAAAATATGAGGAAACTTCTAAAGTTAAAAATCATTTTGCAGTCTTTTGTCAGGCAATTGAAATTTGATTGAGTTTTAAGGTTTTTAATGTAAGGAAGACCCAAAGATCTCCAGCAGAACAAAATCTTTGTACATAAATAATACATACGAATCTCGCGCCAGGAGAGGATAGTATGTTTACTGTAGTAAAACGTGAGCCAGTGCATTCCAGAAACAGTAGTGTCTTCTCAGTCCCAAATATAGGTATGCTGTTAGAGACAGACGGGAAGCTGGAGGCCAGCTCTGGATTGCTCTATGTTTTATTCCAAGCCGGGTGGTCTAAGACATTTGCTTACAATGGTACATTTTAAAATGCTATCACTCTCTAAAAATGACCATCAGTTTGTCCTGCCACCATGGCAAGAAGCTGTTAACCATTTATGGGAGCGGATAGAATTATTGCTGTCAGAACACCCACAAATGTTTTTATTTTTTTTTTGCTTTCGTAGCTGAGGAAACTTGTATATTGTGTTGCAGAATTCACAAAGTTCTCTTTTGTATAAATCCTGAAAAAATATAACAGCAGAAACTTCATTTATGCTACAGAAAGAAAAAATGAAAGACGGCAAAAAGGAAACTTAGAATGCCTCAAAGGCGGGGTCAACAGGACAGACACTTTTCTTATACTGTCACGTCCGCAGTGCTTTTCCACTGATAGTTTGTTGAATCAATTATTTTATACATTTATTGGCTTCACAAAAGGTCAGAATTTTAGCAATCCAAATCACTTCCACTGTGACTGATGACCAATATAAAAAGCATGTAAAGACACTGATTGTTGAAGATTGCTGTCAGTGCTAATTTCATTGTCTGTTCTCGCTTGTTGCTTGAATACTTGTATTTTAATATTTGATTGGCCACTGTTAAAGGTTAGCCGAGCCCAGAGTGACTATGGTTTACAATTCACAAATACTCAAAGGATGTGTATAATATCACAATTATATTAAAAATAATAATCCTTTAAAAATAACATTTTGCCATTTCCAAGAACTCATCTAATGCAGGGTCACAACATGCCTGGAGCTTATCCTGGGACTGTCCTGAGACTGAAACTCACACACACACACACACACACACACACACACACACACACACACACACACACACACACACACACACACTTTGTAGGGGCTCTCAATTAATTTCTATGGGGAAAACTCTACTCACAACATGACAACCTTAACTAGCCCTAACCTTAACCATAAGTAATCTAACATAATACAAGGCTTTTGGTATTTTAACTTCTGTGACTGCATTCACGGATCTTCGAGGGGACCTGAAAAATGGTCCCCACATCATCAAAAACACTGATTTTTATTACAGTGTAGGGGACATTTGGTCCCCACAATGTAATATAAACCTAGTCCACATGCAAACCCAAAAGCACACATTACAGACACAAACCCACATGTCTTTGGGCTGCAGGAGGAAATTCTCAAAAATACAAGAACCTGCCAACTTCCACACTTATAAACCTGAAGGTATGACGCCACAACACCATCCGCTGAGACACATGTCAATGATATACAGTCAAGTGTAGCAATCTTAGAGCAGTAATTTGTTGTTTCAGATATCACACAATTCCTAGTGTATGACACTAGTTCACTGTTGCTAACTCTGGCAAAATGCATGTCTTTTAAATACATGCCAACAGCTGGTTTCCATTATGTCCCATTAAGAACTGCTAATGATTGTTTCACTGATGATTCAGTCTGAACTGCCCTAAGAATTTATTTAGTGCAATGCATTAAATAAACAATAGTGAGGAATTAGAATTCCCAGCTACACCAAACAAAATGAGGTTAAATTAGAGTGAATACATTATAGTTTTTCAGACTAACCAAGATATCAGGTGATGCCAGACAGACCACACTGAGGATTCTCACATATTATAAATTTGCAGTTGTTTCACATGAAGATAAACCAGCAGATCATAATAGTATTGATAATAATCATGTTGCTTAAGAATTTACAGAAATAGCAGTTATTTTAATTTTTTATTATTTGGTAGACTAAAATGAAAACACTTAATTTACCCATGGGAGTTTAAAAGAGCCATATCAGACTAAGTAAGAAAGTAAGTACATGCAGTTGTTATGGGAAAATCATATTAAAGGTAGTGTATGCTTAACACTTTCATTTTGCTATCGTAAAAGCATTTCTACAAAGAATATTATGAACAAATAATGGATGGAAAATGTATTTGTTGGCTGATTACTCACTGGACATAAAAGCCTTGGAAAATATTTTTCGAGGCAAATAGAGTGAAAGCAGAGCTCTCTCCTGGAGTCATGTGAAAACATAAGAACACTCTGAACAGCAACAGGAAGTCACTGGAAATGGCATAATCAGAAAGTCTGAGTCATTGCATTTGAGCTGAGGTCAGTAATCAGAACCATTCGGAGCTGTCAAAATGCAGACGCTGCGCAAAATAAAAGTGTTTCATACTAAATTATATCTACTGAACAGTGGATGAAACTGTACTGAGCACCAGATCCCTTTTAAAAAACAACAAAAAGAAATCCTGAAAAAAATTCAAATGATTGTATAGCTACATTATTTTCTTTTAAACTATTTACCATATTAAATAGTTATAATCATTGGTTATAAGAAATATCTTTGGCAGATACTAAGAGCTTTTTGCCCCCACATTCCATTTCTCTCCAATGTATATCTGCCTCAAAGTGCTATTATTTTAGTAACAGCTATATTACTAAAAGCATAACGTCAGTCATTGTGACAATGTGGCGCCACAAGGCCTTTAAGTGAATTTAGTTCAGCACATACACTGTAACACACCCAGCTTTTGGCCAATTCACTTGTTTATATAAGTACCCTATTTAATACTGCCCTGTGTTCTGTCTGTTTAAATTTCTGCCATAGACCACCAAAAAGGGGCAATGTAAACATTTTTTTGTAAACATTTCCATAGTTGTGCATTTGTCCCATGTGCCTGTCTGTAGTCAGCCATTCTTACATGTTGTCATAACAACAGGGCGTTAACGGTGATGTTTTGTGATATAACATGATCTTGCTGTGACAGCTGCTTGTGCACATCTAGCAGCTACTGTTGCAGAGCTCCCATTACAACAAATATTATTGGTCATTCCCATTGATATTGTAATGCTTCTGTATCCTGTCCTATTACTTTTTTAGTTAGTTTTTGTTCCTCATATGCTTTTGGAACATATTCAGCATGTACGTATATGGCAAGAGTGTCAGTTTGTGTTTAATCTGTATTATTTGTTTAAATTCCTATCATGTTTCAGCTGAAGGTCAATTCTGAAGGTCATTTTTTGTGTCAGACTGTGAAATGATTATGGACACCCAATATATCATAGCCCTTTTGTTTTATATATATATATATATATATCCCACAGAGTAAATAATATATAATAATAATAATTAATTATTAACTGAAACACAAATATATTCCTTCTAACATTCTATATACTCAGATATTCTCTGCATAAGCAGGATAATGTGACTGTCCTCATTTACTTACCTGTGAAACCAGAGCATACAAAGAAGTGTGTTTCAAACATTGAATCATACCCCTAATGAATTGCCTGAAGAATAAAAAATCCATATATATTTACAGACTAGTAAAGACTAATAGTGCAGCTTGCCTGTCTCCTCTCATTCTACTCATGACCCACCATAAAGATGATGCAATGAGGGACTGATCTCTTTAGCGGGGGTGAAGCCTGTCGGAACATCAGCAGACAGCAGGGTCAGTCCATTTGGACCTCAGTGACTTGTTGAAGAAACAAAGAACAGTTGCTCCAGTTTAAACAACATCTCGGTCTTGGTTGTTCCAAGGATGAAGAGCAGCGACGGCCTGGGCAGTTGTCCAGAACTGTGTAATGTTGAAACAATGTATAATTCACTGTTTTGCTGTTCAGCAAGACACTTATCCAAAGTGACCTTAAAAGCTTGCAGTTGCATGTGTTGCCTGACTATGCAGTTGACGTTGTTAACTAAAGCGGTTCAGGTCAACTGGGCTCAAAGCTACATCTTGGATTTATATTGAGTATTGTATGCACACATGAAAATGGTTTTCAAGATTTATTCCAGCTAAACAATGTTGTGCCCTGGGAAAAATCCATGGTCTCCTCAGAAAATATTGAATTTAAGTATAAAACTTCAGTTAGGGCTTTGGTAGCTGATTGGGCCTGAGTGTTTACTGCCCCCAATATCAGCCATGATAATTGTAAACTAATTCCTCAAGCTAATGACTTTAATGTTCCTTGATGACAGGCCAGCAGACCCCCTTCCATAATACAGTTTATTTATTTAGAGTAAATAGTTGTTTTTACCCCACCTGGTCCTGCTCCATGTTTTCCAAACTTAGTCTGTTTATGAATAGGCATTTATTTGGGGTACAGTGGCCAGGGATGTCATTGATGTCTGAGGAAACAGTCATTGTTGTACAGATACATTGTTGTGTTAGAAATGTAAATCTTTTTGGCTTCACAATCACTGGCACAACATGGTTTATATTAACAGAGAACATGGCTTAATTGTCACTGTTGTTGTAGCAAAGTTTGCTTCTGGTCCAGTACATAAGGTAACTTCACAAATTTCCTTCATCAAATTTCAGAAGTTGCTTGTCTAATCAGAGTAATTGTGCACTGGAGGCAACGCTGGGAAGAACACTGACAAGGTTGGCATGCATCTCTGACAGGATGCGGGTATGTTTGGCGTGTACTCATGCGGAGGCACATCTGCTTAGACCACTGCACACTGGATCCAGTTAAAGGCACCCCTCCACCTGAATGGCATCCCTGCTGGACTGTGGGAGGAAACCAATCTGCCCAAAATAGGTTTTATGCTCAGAATTTTTTTTTTTAAACTATTTACATCCCAGAGGATTTCTTACTGATTACAGTGACGTAGATTAGACATGGGTGGAACTGCAGTAGACTTTTTAAAAGTAATCTTACAGAGCAGTAATCTGAGCATCTTGGCATAAAATAAGAAGAATGCCAGACAAAGGGCAAAAAAATGCTTTAGCCTATGATGTAAAATCTGTAGCTGTTTCTCCAGCAAGATTATAGATTGTGTGTTAATCAGAGCTAAAGGCGCTAGTCATGTCTCGAGCCGTCTGTTCCTGGTTATAAACTTGGAATTAGCTGTGCATGCTGGAGCTGATTGCGCATGTCATGAATATGTCAAACCGGCCATATTAAGGCAGGACCTGCAGAAAGAAAAGTTAACAGTTAGAGAGGAGAGAAAAGAAAGGAACTTTATTCAGCACTGTAGTTTCATGGTACTGTAACTTTGGCATTTCAGCACAGTGGCCAGAATGAATTTTTCAACATTTGGTTCAAATGGTATTTTCATAGATGTTATGTTTGTCCAATAGTTTGCCAGAAACTTTTCAAAAATGCAAAGTAGAGTGAAATTATTTGTGATAGTTGCTAACTTATTAAGGACATCCAGTTCATAATCTATAAAATACCTGGTCAGATTTTCCAATGTCTGCTTACATAAGAACGATTTTTAGAAGAAATAACATGTCAAATATGGCAAAACTTTACTGTAATTACTGAAGCCTTTGAGAAGATTTATTTATTGCTGATGTCTTTGTACCACTATGCCAGAGAAGAAGACGTGTGTGAAAAAAAATAATGATCAGCCTGCAAACACCAACCGGAGTATGATGGTCAGATTTGGCCCCTTTACCGACAGACGCGACGCCGATTTGGTCTCCGGGTGGGGGGAGGTGGTGGGGGAGAGGGGTGAATCCAGTCCTTCGCGCGCAATCAGTTCCAGATGCAAGACGGGGCGCAGTGAACCCTCTTCCTACACGCCGGCGCTTGATCGATCACCCAGGGCACAGAGCTGGCAAGGAGCAGTGTCGGATTTATGCTTCCAGACCCTTTTACTTTTTTTTTTTTTTGGGGGGGGGGCACATAGTTTTCTTTTATAAAACTAGCTTGCAGTTCCAGCAGAAAAGCCCTATTTTTTACAGCCCATTATTATAATCAGGTGTCATTTCTTATTTCTTATCTTCAGCTGCCTTTTGAGAGTTAATTCCAGCTCCTTCATAATGAACTACTCTCAGTTTTCAGGAAATATTTAACTCTCTGTGGTATCTGTGGTACCTAAGGAAGGTCCTGTGCTGTTCTCAGATACAGTATAATATTTTTTTTAGGTTATAATATGGCTTAAACAGGGGTACATTAACTTTCGACGTATTTAAATAGATTTGTCGGTGAAATTAATTTACATTTCCCTACATTAAAACTTGGTGTTTTTGAATAGGTGAATGAAATACATTTAAAGAGAATGAAAAAATTTAGTTGTGTGATTGAAATGGTTCCTGTAACTGAAATTACTCAAATTACTCAAAAATGTTGGCAGATGTAATCTTGGGGGAACAAATAAAAGTTGCCCAAGTGTCATCTGTCCAGAAAAGCAAAACACAGGCTTAGTGACCTGTACTCAGATTCACACACAGTAGAGAATGGAAATAAACTGCAGTCTGTGTGCAGCTCTGTCTGCAGAAATATCCCATGAAATGGAAGCCAAGGGTACTTAGGCGAGGAACAAAATTCCTGAAGCCGTCTGCAAATGTACGCTGGTAATGGACCAGACCAAACAATTTTTCACTTAGCTTAAAACTTGAGCCATGAGAAAAGAGTTTTGTAATATGAATTAAATTAGTTTTTTGTTTTTAATCCAAGCCCAGGAAATACTCTTCCCGTCAGTACTTTACAACGTTCTAGCCTCCCCCTCCCCTAAATTTTTGGATGAAATATTATGTAAAAGGACAGAACAAATTGTCCACATGCATCACTATTCAGTATGTTGTAAGAGACAGATATTAATTTTGTTTGGTATTGTGTATAGACGAACAGTCATGAAGACGGGCCCT
Source organism: Brevimyrus niger (assembly GCA_015164015.2). Taxonomy (NCBI): domain Eukaryota; kingdom Metazoa; phylum Chordata; class Actinopteri; order Osteoglossiformes; family Mormyridae; genus Brevimyrus; species Brevimyrus niger. The sequence goes on along the minus strand of JAABNY020000119.1, from coordinate 13,445,806 downwards.
TTGCTTAACGCACAAGGTTGTTCTTCCACACCCTGAGTTTGTCAATTTGAATCTGGCATGTCCCTTAGTTTGTCTATACTTTCCACACACTACATATTAAATAAAATTAGACAAGAGCAAATTACTGAAACCATCATTAGATGTTCAGATTGCAAATAAAATGTACACACAAGTTTCCTATACAGTATGTTCTTAGCCAATCCAAAACAGAGGCCGAGTCACATGACTGTGTTTGTCCAATCGCCAACATGCTGAAATGTTTCACTCCACCATTTTTCTGTTTTCTATCATTTTATCCCCACCCCCACAATAAAAAAATCCTCCATATAACATCATGACCATTAATCACCTAAATAATTTATCAGCTGGATTTGTCATTTCTCCCATTACTTTTGTTGATACTAATACATTTTTGGCAAGCAAATTCTTGGCTCACACCAACCAGTCAGAATAACATTAAGACACACACTGCAGACTGATTTTCTTAGGGGAAAAAATGTTTCTTGGGAAAATAATTTTTGCTGATTTCATGCCAGTTTAAAGTGTTTTACCACACCCAAGCAATACTCTTTACAGACTGCACACTCAATGTATCACACATGAAAAAGGTGACAGTCTAGAAATGTATAAATTCATTCCAACTGTCATCTTTTAACCATATTTCTTGTATTTTGCCATATTTTTAAGTTTAGATTTATTACAAGGTGATATTTTGCCCTTTTGTGTAGGATAAAAAGCAACACAAAGGGTTTCTACCTATCAATTAACATTCCAACGAGTTAGAAAGCTCCTTCATTAATACATCCAAAAATGTAAAACAAAGGGTAAGGGATTATGTGTGTTCATCATTTTCTGACAACACTGAAAAAGGCAAACTAGTAAAGTTTATTTATGTATTTGTTTCAGGCTGAAGGGTGCAGAGAGTGATTTTTTTCCCTCCACTTTTAAACTATTTAACATGTTTTTATTTTTCTGCCTGTTACTGTAGTATTTATTTTATTTGAATCTGAATCTACATATAATCTCCATAATTAATATATTTTTATGAGGAATTTGAGTAGGATAATATAGTTCATGTATGTAAAATTACTCCAGTATGGTTTTGAACTTTTGGGTACAGAGTACTTCAAATATGGGTGTCTAAAGTAAGTTGAATCAGCACTTATTACTCATTTGCCTCCATGCATGAGTTCTTGAATAGCGTGTGAAACTATGTAAGATGCACCTCAAACACACACTTTGGTTTGTAGCGTTTCCCCTGTCCTATGGTCTGGGGCCCTCCAGTGGCCATTGAAGGTTTTACAATTTTGGGTTAAAGATAAATAATTTTTTTTTGTTTGTATGGCATTTAATAATCACTGACTGACGTAGAAGTGTATTCTCATTAAAATGTGCCCATTTACTAAAGCATAATGCTTAAGTAAAACGCATAACAAATTCTATAATGGTGTAGCTGGCATCCTGTATGTCAGAGGTGGGCAATCTTATCCGCAAAAGGGCCGATATGTACGCAGGTTTTTGGGATAACCTTTAGATCAGCTGTTCAAACCCAGGTGTGAGGACTCTTCAGCCAATCAGTCTTCTAATTATGACCTAATTAGGGAGTTGCAGTGAAAACCCGCATACACACCGGCCCTTTGTGGATAAGATTGCCCATCCCTGCCGTATGTTATGCCTGAAAGACTCATCAACTGATTTCTCTCAGGGAGGGTTACATATGCGTGTTGACAGCCCATGTTTTTTTCAAGTGTAAATATGGTGCTGTGCATCAAACCTCAGCAGTTTATTATTATACCAAAAACCCACAACTGCATTAATGAAGGTAACTAATGGTTCTGTAATATAAAGTCCCCCTCCATCTCAAGTGGGAGGAACACACAATCTATACCACACTAGTGACCGATAATACTGCCAAGTCTACACTCTGACTTTTCCTTCCTACATAAGGCTGAAGTAAAAGCATCCTTTGTTTGATTAGACAAAAAAATCTCATACCAGTAACAATTCCCTTCTGCTCTCTGGATTAGCTCTAAAAACACATAGTCTTAGTAGTGAACTAGAGGAAATCCATACAGACATTAGAACTAAAATTCATTATCTTTTTATTTGTTTATTCTCCCTGTACAGATCTTTCTTTCAGTGTAGACACAAAACAAACAATATGTTTTTCTACTAAATATGTATGTACAAAACAGGACTAATAAGATACAAACATGCATTTAAGGTATTAATTCAGATCTGATTCTGTTATTTTTAACTTTTTTTTTTTATTTTTGTGCAGCTTGATTTGTAAAAGATATTATCTATTTCCCATCCCACGCCCATAGGAAATATTTAGTAACCACAGTCATGAGGATGTTGTTGTAAGAGACAGGAAGTGAGGAAAACAAGTTACTAGTTACTGGGACAAATGATGCTTCGAGATTCAGTGAGGGTGGAGCCAGTTTGTTCATTCACTCCCTGCTCAATTTATCCAAAGTGAACCAAAAATGTAAATAAAAGGAAAAGGATTAGCCTGCTGGAGACTGACAGATTTAATGATCCCTTCTGTCCTGAGTTTCGAAGCTTCAGTCCTGTGGTCACTACAACTTCAAGCGCAGTTACCGTTTCAAGGCTGTACATATTACTATTGTTTCATGATGAAATGGTGCAGCACAGAGAAGTTATCTGCCTCAAGAAAAGTATAATCAAACAATCAAAGACACCAAAATGGCTGGCTCAGTTTTCTAAATGAAGACTATATTCATTTTCAGTTTTATAGTGAAAACATTTTCAGGGAATTTTGTTCTTGTTATTTTACATTTTTCTTTGCTAAAAACCGAAAGCAACTATGGGATTTGGCCCTTAGCAGGGCTCAGCCCCCAGGAAATATGGGACAAATTTGTTCAATGGACATATAGATTTTTCAGGGAGCCGAAAACAAAAAAATAAAGTGGCTAAAGCCCCCCCTGAATAAGGAACTGAGTTGCCTATAAAAGCATAACAACATAAGAAATTTACAAACAAGAGGAGGCCATTTGGCCCATCAAGCTTGTTTGGGGAGAATTTAACTAATAGCTCAGGGTTGTTAAAATCTTATCTAGCTCCGATTTAAAGGAACCCAGGGTTTTAGCTTGCGCTACACTAGCAGGAAGACTATTCCATACTCTAGCTCAGGGGTGGCCAATCTTATCCACAAAGGGCCGGTGCGGGTTTTCACTGCAACTCCCTACACTAATTAGATTACTAATTAGAGGACTGATTGGCTGAAGAGTCCTCACACCTGGGTTTGAACAGCTGACCTAAAGGTTACCCCAAAAACCTGCACCCCTGCTCTAACTACACACAGTAAAAAAAAATCTTTCTGAAATCCAGTTTAAAATTTTCTACCACTAATTTCCACCTATGGCCACAAATGTGTTTAATAGTCAGTAGTTTTCAACAAGTTTACTTAACAAAGCTTTCTGGGACAATATACCAGTATTCCTTGATTGTGTGATGCATGTCCATACTTACCATTGAGGACACTGAGATCAAGTCAGCGCTATTTCTACAACTCCAATGACCTTGATCCATTATATGGTGCACCAAGAAAGGGCTAACACTTTTACCTCAGTAAAAAATCCTAGCTATAGCCCTTTATGATGGTATTTGCTCATTTTCTCAATATACAAATATGAGTATAACACTAAAATGAACCGATTGTAACAAGCCAATTCCTTCTATAGTGAGTCAGGAGAATCCATCCAGGGACTTTATCCGATCTTATTGGATAAATAAACCAACACACATCACTTACTTTACCAAAAGGTGTCGCAGCTTCTTCATCCTACGTCTAAAGTTTTGCATAGTGCTCCTAATTATTTTGACCATTTTGGGATTACAGATAGATAGATTAGATGAATAATGTGCAAAAAGACAGAAAGCACATAAAGGACATTCATCTATTAATAAACATTTATCCAGTGATTCAGAGTTTTGGTAGGATAAACACTGACTGGTGGAACAATTTCAATTACCAACAAGATCAATGTGTAAGGCGGCAGAGAAACTGAAGGAAAGGCCTGTGCATGTTATATGGGCTGCTTCCAAATGCACAGTCCTAGAAGAGTACGACAGTACGGTGCACGCCTAAGTCCCAAACAGGGATGCTATTAGAGATATTGAAAGCATATCATATTGGGCCCCCAACCTAGCCCAATTCAATTTTGCTCCACCCCCCCTTATAGCACACTTGGCCCCATGTTATAATTCTTTGCTAGTGTTTTGAGTTCTCAGCGTTTTGTCTGGGTCACAAAAGGACCACCACTTTCATTGCCTTAAGTCACTACAGTGATTTGTATGTTTGGATGTATTCCTAATGATAAAGTGCTTCAGGGTATGACACATATTATATAGCTACATCATAGCAAATGTGTGTCACCTATCAACGTACATCATAAAACCACCCTGTAGTCAACAACAGTAAAGTTGCTCTCTGAGAATAACATGACGCATTACATACCTCACAAAAATCCCAGATGTTTGCAAACTAAGCTACATTGTGACCAGGGTTATAAATTGTACACGGGTGTAGAACTGCAATTACAAGGTAGCCTCTGAAGCTGAAACAATACTAATTAGGTAGTGTGGGCTTATAATTACTGTGGAGCTCAAATTAAGCATTTGTATGAGTAAAATTCATTATGTATTTTATGTATCTAAGCCCACAGATATACTGGGTTTTTTCATTTTTTAGTTTGACTCAATATTTGTTTAACTCTTAGAAAAACTATAATCAATTTTTGTTCAAAGTCTTCCCCCATCGTGCGTAATTCCTCAGGGATTGCTTACTTGTCCAAAGAATGCAGCTTGGCTAATCGATGTTTCTTGATTGCCTGAAGAGTAAGATTGTGTGCATGTGTGCCCTGTGAAGGACAGGCAACCTCTTTTGGGTGTACCGTGTGTGTGACGCTCCACAACCCCCCCTTTAACGATTGACAAGGTTAGGGAGAGAGAACATTAATCAAAGTATGTTCAAATTATTATGGACTCCCTATGGTCTTGTGCTGAATAACAGCTATGGATGGTAGATGGAAGGGGAACATGGTCTCCGCATGGCTCTGTGTTTGTGGAGTTTGCATATTTTCCCCATGTGGGTTCCTTTGGACCCCCCACTGTCCAAAACAACTGTTATGGATAAAGTGAAAAACTTTATATATTCAGCATACTGGCTGTAAGATTTAAGTAACCTCTTTGTTATGCAAACTGTAGGGTGATATACTTCCCAGTGCTTTTTGTTAATTTCAGTAAAAATAGACAAAATGTATGGGGATGGCACTGGAGCATAGTGGTTAGTGCTGTTGTCTCAGACCTGTGGGTTTGGGCTTCAAGTCATACCTCCATTCTATATGTGGAGCTAAGTCCTGCAAAAAAGACATCTTGCAACTTATATGAAGTGTCTGACTTCCCCATGTAGTGTGTTTATATATATGCTGCAAGGAACTGGTTTCCCACCCAGTCTGCCCCAGACAATGCATGGCCCTATCCCTGCAACCATGATAGATGGAAGCTGCATGAATTGAACTTATACCATCCATTTTCCAACCCGCTTATCGTACTTGGTTGCGAGGAGTCTGGGGCCGATTCCGGGAGCAACAGGCACAAGGTAGGGAACAACCCTGGACAGGGGGGCAGGCTATCGAAGGGCACACTCACACACCAGTCACTCACACATGCACACCTATGGGCAATTTAGCAACTCCAATTAGCCTCAGCATGTCTTTGGACTGTGGGGGGAAACCGAAATACCCGGAGGCAACCCCATGACGGCACAGGGGGAACATTAAACCTCCACACACATGTAAACCAGGCGGCTACATGTATGTGTAGTTTGCATGTTCCCCCTATGCCGTCGTGTTGTTACCTCCGGGTATTCCGGAGGTAACCCCCCCCTCCCCACACACACACACACACACACACACACACACACGAAATGTTGGTGTGATAGTAATATTGATATAATCAAAATCGTCAGATTATCACGTTCTACGTTTTTTTCTGAAACAAGACGTCCACCAGGGGGCAGCTGGGTGCAACAATGATTAAAGCAAAACGGTTAAAGGGAAGTAATCCTAAAATACAAATTTCATGCTACACAATCGAATACGTGCCTTGCAAATATATACATATATATATACTTACTGATTTGTCAAGTGTTAGTTTTGTAGACTTGCATTCGGTTCATCTTGATTCTAAAGCCTGACATTTAGTATCACACTTGAGAGACACAATGATACGTGCGCACACAGTATTGTTTTCATGCACATTGGATTACAAGAGGTTGCTCGCCTTTGTACCTTTTTTTGGGGGGACTGCGTGGGAAAAAATAGAGGATTTTCCATTTTACCGCTCATCAGTGCAAGGCATACTCCTGATGTCTTTGCAGCCAAAACTTCAGACCGCCTGCTTCGGATCAAACCATTAGTGCATTTGATGTAAGCAGCTGAACACACGCACACACGTCGGAATATTTATGTGAAGCCGGCACTCCTTACTTATGCAGCCGATATGCGGTCTTTCCAATGAATGCGGCATCGTTCATTTTAAAGTGATTTGTGCTCACACATCTTACTGCTAATGGTAATTCTGCTGCGCAAAATACAAAAAGGTATTTCTTTAATATTATTAAATCTGGTCAGTCATTTTGCCTTGTAGATAATATAAAGTTTGCATATATTTGAATATACACAGACATGCAATATATTTAAATGTACTGGGCCATCGGATGTAATGTTTAGGATTATTTATTGTGTTTATTTCATGCGGTTGTTGCAACCCACTTGTATAAAATAAATAGGCTACATATCGGTTCGTGGTTACATTCGGCATCTCTGCCTACCTTCGAGAAAAAAGGTGGACCGAGGTATAGCGATGCTTTTCCAAAAACGGCATAATATATTCCGCATTTAGAAATAAGTTTTTTACGATCAAGCTGCCAAGAACGGCTACCAAAACTGATTTATAATAATGCGATCACCTTGTGATGTTCGGGTACCTAGAGTCGCGTTTTGTAAGAACGATGCAATGTGATTCATTCGATCCCTCCTTTTTGCCAAAATAAGCAGCACGTTTACCTAAGACGGCGATGTGCATGTTTAGGTGTGATCGCTGACAAACGTCAAAGTTGACGGAGATGGAGCGCGGAACGCTGTGAGCAGTTCGGCTTCTCGGCAGCAGAAAGCTCCTCTATCAACATGTTCATATTCAAACAGGAGGATGTTGAGGAATATTATGAAATCGGAGAGGAGCTTGGAAGGTAAGCAGTTTTTTGGAATTATAAAATCATACTGTTTCATGTAGTGGACAAATTGACGGATATTTATTGTTTGTAAGATTCATTCTTATTATTTTTATGTCGGATTACAATCGTAAGCTATAACCTACGACAAGAATGGATTCTTGAACCAGCAGAAACATTGAAATGCGATTGTCTGAAAAATACTTTGGGTTAGATATTGATTCTTGGACTTGAAAATAATAATGCAAGTTAATCATTGTATAGGGGCTAATTTATATATATTTTTGATGATTTCTTAAATGCATTTAAGCTTTAGTGTTTTTTTATATATATTTGGAGCCAATAGAGGCTTTAGGTGTAATTACACGTTGATGTGCCTTACATGGTACAAAGTTAGAAATATACAGCATTGCAAATTTATAACTAAAATAACTAAAATCATGTTGTCGTAGATATCCACATAATAAATATAATTTTGCTATGAGTGAATGTTTCACCAATGTCAGTATTGGTCAGTACTTGCTTGCTGAAAGGGATAGGCCTATATTTTACAATCCAAGTTGCATAATTGGAAACAATTTGGAAGGACTGTTTGAGTCATCAATCACAAGTATTGGAAAGTGCAGGTTGAAAGATGACGATTTGCTGTGTGTTAAAAGTAGCTCCTCTTAATTTCTTGCATTATATACAAACATTCAACTTAGATCTGTACATATATCAACTGAAATATTTATGAAGTTTGTTTAGTAGTTTATATGGCTAATCCGGTTTGATGGTCATACTGCAGTGGATCTTACTATTGATATTAATGTAGGACCACAGTAGCACATGGTGATGCCTGTATTTATAAGCTCAAGAAATAGAATAACTGAGATTGTGGAGGGAAGATATATGGGTAGAATCAGAATGAAAATCTCCACAGTAGCAGCATGTCAAAAGAAGATGCTGTTATGGAGCGTTTGAACTCTTCCCAGGTGGTTCTGGGTTCTGTTAGATAATCACAGAATTTTCTTGTTTGGCATTCATACAGTGGTGCAATGCTGCCACGATGGAATCGGAATATTTACTTCTGACAACCAAAGGAGGCACCGCAAGCTGTGATTTAAAGCTGAAATCATTAATTTATTTATACAGGAATACCAATGAATGAAAGTCAAATTTATGTAGCACTTTTCAAACACCCAAAGCACTTCACAGATGCAATGGGGAGCCACTTCTACCACCACCACTGTGTAGCCCCCACTTGGATGATGAGACAGCAGCCTTTTCACACCGGTATGCTCACCGCACACTAGCTAAGGTGGTGAAGGGGCAGGAGGGAATTCACCAGTTAGATACAGTATAGGGGATTATTAGGCAGCCAGATTTAGAAGGGCCACAGTGGGCAATTTAGCCGGGGCATTGGGGTACCACCTTTTGAAGGATACCCAAGGATCCTTTATGACCTCAGAGAGTCAAGACCTCATCTGAAGGGTGGCACCATTTATTACAGCACAGTGTTCCCATCACTGCACTGGGGTATTGGTATCCACACAGAGCCCAGGATAGACTAACCTCTTGGCCACAGCAACACCTCTTCTAGCAGCAACACCGCTTTCCTTGTTGGTCTCCCATCCAAGTACCAGCCAGGCCTAAACCTACTTAGCTTCAGGTGAATTACTTAGTCAGAGCTGCAGGTGGTATAACTGTAAAGAATGAAAGCCAGTACCAATGCCTACTGTCTTTTCCTTATTTTTCAGGGATGCCTGAAAGAAAATTAGGTATATATAAATTCCAAAATTATTGTCAATGGTAACTAAATGATTTTCATTTTATGCTTGACTTAAGACACTGCAAAAGGACAGTAAAGAGAATATCAATCTTTTCACCTGTTTCCTTTTACACACAATGTCCTGTACCTGCAGGTTAGTGAGGTCATATATTTTCCATGAGGCCATATTTCTTTATAAATATCTGGAAATTGGATAGTTATCTAACACAGTGGTTTCCAAACCTCCATTTGTAACTATTCCATTCATTTTTTTCCCTTCCATTCCAAGGCCCGGCATACCTGATTCAGGTAATCAAACAATTGATGATTAGTCAAAATGAGTGACAATTTTCTTGATGAGTTCAGTTAGATGTGCTGATGGCAGACAGGACACATGTATGGAGTGCTGCAGGGCCAAGAAATCCATCAAATCTATCACAAATAATCAAATCCACTATAAGAAGAGGAAAAAAAGCAATAAAATGATTTACATCCTAAATAATGCACATTATATTGTCATAATAAGATTATATTTCAAGTACTTTATTTTCATTCTGACAAACTAAAGATACTTTTAGAAAAAGAAATAGTCAGTGCTACAAATAACTATTGGTCACCTCCAATAAATGATTAAGATAACTAATTTTGTATGCATTATACAATAATTTAGATAATTATGCAAATGTGTATATTCACATCAATACTGTACATATACAAATTTACACAAGTGAAAGATCTCTAAAGCCTTTCTTGAATAATTTAGGTATAGTTAAAGGATCTTCATTCTCCAAAGGTCAGATGCACTTGATGTACTGGAACTGGGTGGGTCTATCTCCTGAGAAGTAAGGCCAGCATAATGAAGCTTATTGATTACCCGTGTTATTGTTATTGTTAGCACGACGTTGCATTCTCATGCATTATTATGGGGCAGTAAATGTTACCTGCTGTTGCCATATATGAAAACAATAACATTTGCTGTACAGTCTGGATAGATAAGGTTACTGATTGGCAACACCATTATTGAGCCTTCTTCAAAAAGTAACCATATTTTCATTGCCAAAGAATAATAATAGGCGTAATATAGTACAATAACTTGAATTTGGCAGAAAAAGTCGACGACTCACTTTTTTCCTGTATAATAAAAGATGAAATACAATGAAGCCATAAGCCTACACCACATTGCGGATCCATCCACTATCAATGACACGGCAGGTCTCATCCATACCCCCCTATAACACACATAATGCAGTGTATCATTGAGAATATTTTGATGTAAGTCATTTTAGGATTAAGCTGCTTTTTTATTTTCAAGAGTACCCAACCACCAGTGATTTTCAAACACAGTCATACTTTGACCACTTTATTCTTTGGTCTAGAGGCATTTTTTTGAGTGCTTCTAATCTCACAATTTGCAATTACAGTATTGTGTCAAACAAATTCTTAAAGGTTCAGAAGCCTGTCATTGTTGTTTAATACCTAAATGATAATTCAGCTCCTTCTGATATTGGTCTCCTCCGTGTCTTCACAATTACTTAGAATGAATGAGTTTTTCTTATATTTTAAGTGGTTGGAGGAAACCATCTGGATTTTTTCTCATCTCTGTCATAACCCCCAACAGTTATTACAGATAAGCTACATGCATCAGAAAATAAATAAGGATTCTTTGGTGAAAATCCTACTACAGTAGACAAAATGAACAACACATTATTTTCCCTTTATGCACTTTAAAACTAGTAGCTATTTAAACCAATGGGATGATTAGGTTGCAGCAATGAAATCAGTGATACACAAATGTGCCAATTACTACACACTATCGTAAAATAGAGAAACAGATAAGAAAAGTCTAGACAGATCGCATCCTCTTTATATTGCTTTTGTCACAGAATATTAGTCTGCAGGTGAAGCATTAATTTTCTTTGACACAGAGGACTTGTTTATTTTGAGGTTGTGTTATAAGACTTAGATGACTGGCAGAATAGTGTCACTATCACATCAATAAACATTAGTTTTCTGACAGTACTAATTATACATTAACAGACATCTTCTTCACAGTAATTGAATGACCTTTACAATGACGACAAGAACAATACTACTACTATTATTACCAGTACTAGCACTAGTACTACTACTACTACCACTACTACTACTACAAATAATGATGATGATGATGATGATGATAAAAGACCCAAACATTGAGACATAGTTCTAGTAGCTTTGGTAATGCAGTTTCCTTGGTTACAGTCATAGTGTCCAAATGGGAAATTCTTGCATAATATTTTTTTTCCTTTTTTTCTGATACAGACAGCTGAGCTTGGATCTCAGTTATATGATCTGTCACTGTCCTCCCACATGTATTTCCACAGATGAATAATATGACTCACGCTAGAAGATGTTCGGTAACATAGGGTACAATAATGTTGATTAATGTTACAATATTAAATTTTCATTATTCATTTTACATTTCATTTCAGTTATTGAGATGTGGGGGTCACAGTGAAAAAATGTTGTTATTGGTTCACTTCATCCGTCGATATGGGCTGTGAAATAGAGGAAGAATGACAGAAGAAATGGTCTTTGCCATCATACTAATGCCATCCTAATACCAGACAAATAAGGAATCACACGTAAACTGGAGCTGGCATCTCATCCAGGGTACACCCCTGCCTTCTTCCCTCTGCTACATGACATGTGTACCAGGCTCTCTCATGACCATGACTAGGAAAACCGTTTGTAAGAGGAGGCATCAATGAAAAGATAGGTGGATGGATGGATGGATGGATGGATGGATGGATGGATGGATGGATGGATGGATGGATGGATGGATGGACGGATGTGAGCTGTGGCATATGATATTTTTACATTGAGTTTTTTGTGTTAGATTTCAAACAAGGTTTTTTATTAAATATTTTTTATGTGTTTTTGCTTAGTGGTTTTTTTTTTACAAGCTAACACTGTTCTTTTGTCTATGTTGAAATAAGTGTGAATGTATTCATATTTTAGGATGTTCTTATACATCCACTGAAGTGTCCAGATCTCTGTCTGGCACATCATAACTGATCCCGTCTTTTGTATGCATTCCATTAAGATGTAGACTGGGAATACGTCTCCTCTCAGATTCTCCGGTTAAAAAGACAGTAACAAAACACAGCGGCAGACTCATTTTTTGTTCAGCACCAGTACACATCTTGTGTTTCGGATCAGCAGGAAGTGCTACACCATTCCAACATTTTCATTGACTTCATGTTTGTTACAGAGTTGTCTTTTTGCACGGTAAATAAGCTTCTGAAATTGGAGGTATATCCATTTACTATGTGCATTTCAAATTGGATGCTGACTCAGTTGATTTAGTCTGAATTTTATTTATTTATACATGCACTGGAAATTTTCTAGCAGCGATCTATTCTCATTTGTCTTTCAACACGGGGGGCATTGGTGGGGATTTGGAATATGATACTGAAATTAGAGCAAAATACACCTGGATTGGTATTCATGTAATCCTTTATGAAGATTATTCCAAGAATAATAAGCAGAACTAATTTTTTTCTTGAATTAGTTAACAACGGACTGAATAGCATTTTGACAAATGAAAGTTGAGTATGATTCACTTTTCTTTTGTTTTGCACTTCCTATGACTGTGGGGCCCTGACTCTGCAGTCCTTCTACTTTTAAATAAATTCTAAATGATCTCTAGGTGAGGTTAATAACCTAGTAATGGGGCATAGAGGGTAGAGGGTACAGTCGCTGATGGGCACGCTTGCCATGGCAACACAGGCACAAGCAGACCTGGTCTGTGGGCAAAGATGCCGGAGTGGATGATTCATTAATGCTGTTAGACCCTCCGCTAGCCTTTCATCTATGTTCCATTAACATGCCTGTTTGATCTCCATCGGGAGAATGAAGCAGCAAATCCCGAGCTTTCCTCTTAATGTATCTAGCAGAACTAATGATAAACACAGTGCAGTGCCCCGCCCATTTAATCCACAGATTAGGTTTTTACCTCTGCTTAACATGCCATAAGGTACTTTAAACGGTTGTATTGGTGTGCAGTCTGAGTACTGTTTTGTTTTGTTCTGCATTTGAATCAGCATATAATATAAACTGCCACTGACTATTCTGAGGCCTTAGAATAACAGATGTTAATGAAATCATATGATTTTTTGGGGATTTTGAAGCTTTATATAACAATATTATATTACATAAAAAAAATGTGATGTACAAAAGCAGTATACATTTATAATTATGCCAGTTCTCAGTTGAAGTCATAATATGTATTATTTCTAAACAATTATATGGCTACTGAGGATTTTTTAAACATTTTTCATTATTATTTCATCCATGCATCTTCCATGACTTCCAGCCATGGTGAGTCTGGTGCTTATTGCAGGAAGTGCAGAGCACATGGAAGGAGGCACCTTGGACGGGATTGAGAGCTAAACACTCATACTCTGTACATAGAGTATCAATCTAGGGGCACCAGGTGAGCTCACACCGCAGTTACTGGAGGAAACCCTTTGGTTTACAAAGAGAGCAGAAAAAGGTCTATGTTTATATTTTAACTAAAAGACGAATCATTTGCAGTATGTTTGTGAACCTTCTGTCTATCATTTCATCCATCCATCCATCAATTGCTTTTCCAGTTCAGGCTCATTTATCAATGTGTTTTGTTACCAATAGCTATTTAGTGTATGACACAGTATGCAGATATCTGATACTTATAAATTCATAACTTCTCGGACAGAACAAAGTCCAGTGTATACAAATAAATATTTTGACTATGATTAGCTGATGTAGCACATTGTCATTCATTAATTTGGCTGCATTCTGAGTAGTCCCAGTGATGTGTGTGATTTTAATAACCTTAAACTGGTGGCTGAAATAAGTAAGTGTTAGCTGGTTTTAGAGGCAATTTATTTGTTATGGTTCTGTAGGTACAGAACCACAATTGCGGCACTTTCATTATAAAATGTTTTACTGTGTTTTGAATCTTTTAAGGTCATATTCTTTTAGGACAACAGTACAGATTAGAATAGAAGTTATTCTAGAAATAATATTTAACCAAACTTTTTGCTGTAATTTTTTTTTTTAAATCAAAGGAGAATCTTTTTATATCACACAGATCTGTTTTTTTATATTTATTCTAATAATTTTAAACTATGTTCTGGGTTCAAAGTAATGTTTATGGTTTTCATTTGTGTTTCAAGTACAGTGGTACCTCAGAACTCAAAATTAATCCGTTCAGAACTCCGGACTGAATCCTAAAAAGTTCGAGTTCTGATTGAATTTCCCCCATAAGAAATAATGGAAAACCAATTAATTGGTTCCCAGCCCCTAAAAATTACACTGAAATAAATGTTTTTTTTTGCATTTAAGCACAAAATGAACCGGACAAAACAAGAACAGCATATACTGTACTAAACAATCTAAGCACATTTATTAAAACGGTAGACTTTAAAGTAAATAAATGTATCCAAACAATGTGTAAAGTTAAAAAAATGTGTCATGTGTGTCATGTCCTGATAGTCTGCTCCTTCCTTGTGCCACGCCTCCTCGTTAATCCCATGTGGAATCCCTGTGTATTCAGCTGTTTCTGGTTGTTGTCATTAGTCCTCTGTATTTCACCTGCGTTTCAGTTTGTTTCTCCAGTCCGGTCATCATATTGTCCATCTGCGTTTTGCCTGCCTTACCTGTAATTAAACCGCGTATTCCCCGATACCCTGGCGTCTACGATTTGTCTACGTTCTGTCCCTGCTGGGCATGATATCATTATAATTAAATGTATTAGTGGTTTATTATTAATAATAAAATAATTAATAAGAACTCTTTATTTTAAAATGTATTTTATATCATAATAATTACTGTTTTACAGTCTATCATTGTCTAAATGTATTTTTACTTTCTATATGTATTCAGCTAGTGTAACCATGAACGATGCTATCACAGCAAATATGAGGCTGAGATTGAAGCCTAACGCTTTGTTTTCACTGAGAGAAGTGCCGCGTGACTCATTTCCCGTGCCTACAAGTTACCTTAGGTCAGTGTTCACGGTTTGACTTCTGAGATTCAAATCGAGTTCCAGGTATTTTTTTTTTCTTGCATTGGTTGGTTCGACTTTTAAGAAATTAGAGTTCTAATGAGTTCGAGAACTGCGGTACCACTGTACTTCTGTAGAAACATCTTGATACCAGTACCTTTCCAGAAGTCTTTAAGGAGATTTATATTGAAACAACTGACATTGACCTGACTTTGTAAGTAGATTGTCTTTAATGTTTTACGCTGCAGGGAGACTGTGAGGTGCTTTATTGGGCAGCTCTCCAGGTTATGGGTTAGGCATTGACCAGAATTGTGTACTGTATGTGGAGTTTGCATATTCTCCCATATATAGTGTCAGTTTTGGCTGGGAACTCTGGCTTCTCAAACATTGCATGTGTTTGTGTTGGAGTCTGCTGGGTGTGGACTGGCACTCAGTACTGGTGGCCCCTTGCATTATGGCCTGTGTCCCTGGGACATGGGATAAGTTCAAAGCTCGCCTCGAACCTGCACTGAATTAATCTGTATGAAAAATTGATGGATTTTGCAGGTAGAGGAAACTGAGAATCAATATTTGTATTGTTTGCTACAAAGCTCTGATACGTGACAGAATAATGGCTCAATTCACTCTCCTGTTGGAGTAATATGTCAGTTTGTCTGCCTGCAGTGCCCGTATTAATTTCTACATTTTATTTTGTTATCTACTAAGGCCAAAAAAAAATCACGTTAGGTCAAGAAATAGTTTAAGGGTTATTTCGGGGAAATCGGTTAAAGTATCTGGATTAAAACAAAAGAATTGCATCCCTTCAATTCAAAAAGAAAGAAACAGAATTTTGTACCAGTTTCATGTGGTGCTCAGTTATTTTGCAAGACTGAATTACATAATATCGGTAATGAATAGAGTTAAAGTAATAGACATGAAAACAGTGGAAACCATGGAAAAGAATTTGGCACTCTTGAAATGATCCCAGCCATATAATGATCAGAATGTCCCATGAATTGTATGTTGTCTAACAAAAACAGAAACAGGAGATTTCTGTCTAAACAAAGATATATCCACAGTTCAGGAACAAGTTTCACATAAGAAACAAAAGTATCATCAATCATTAGTTACAAACTATAATAAGGAACTGATAGAATAGATAAAACATTCAGTATAGTTCCTCTGGTATTGATCACCTGATTGCTATTCCAAGAAAAGGATGCAGAGGCATAACATAAAAATCATAATCATCCATCTTCTATGCACTCGTGAAACACAGCATTTTATGTAGTTCCTTCCTTTACTGCTGTATTATTATAATATTGTTATGGAGCGAGCCGGGAAATCGGGCGCAGTAGTCGGGAAGTGGGGTAACAGGATTTAATGCGGACAAACGCAACTCAACAAACATCCAACGTTAATGACCAGACAAGGGTAAGACAGACACGGAAGCACTAAATACACTGAATTAATTAACATCAACTAGACACAGCTGAAAACACCAGGATTCAACACGAGGTAACAAGGGGTCGTGGCCCACAGGAGGATTGGACTAGCAGGTCATAACAAATGTACTGTATTATTATTGTGCTGACTTGCCTACAAATACAACTTAAAAACAGGTCACAGGGCTCACTCACCATTCATACCCAAGGAACGATTTGGCAACTCCAATTCATCTTAGCATGGACAGTGGGTAGAAGTGGGAGAACCTGAAGAATACCCCAGAACAACATGGGGAGAACATTCAAAATCTACACGCGTCCTGTCAAGCTACACCAGAGACTCAAACCCTGGTCCTAGAGATTTAAGGAACAGAGCTAACCACTGCGACACCACGCTTCCTGTCAGACCTGCCAGTTCATTTTTAATTATTTAAAGTTGTTTTGAAAACACCCACATAATTCAGAGTTTTAAAAATACTTTTCCTTAAATTTTTTGTAGCTGATTGTTTTTTTGCGTTCGCTGCATTCCTAATGATGCTTTAAAATTTACCCGGCCAGCTTCAGTTGAATACACCCCAGGTTTACGGTTCATAGAGTGAAGGGTCAAGCGGCCACAGTTTATTTTGCCAGTTTATTCCGCCCGTCCTTCGTTGCTGGGTTTCTTAACCCTTCCCGGTAACTCTAGCAAGAAACTCCAAACCAGTGTGTAGTGATGTTGCTGTCAAGTACATGTTTTGCATCCTTGTCTGCCTCTCCTACACATTGTTTTATTTATTTATTTATTTTTGCCTGTTTATTTTTTTGTGTGATTTTCTTCACTTTTATCACACCTGTAATTCCTGAAATGGAGACCTATCTGTGAAAACAGCTGTCATTTTTATCCAATCCCTGTGTTGTATTGTTCTGGTTGCTGGGGAGATTTTTGCTGTTATATATTTACTGATAAACAGAAGGAAAGGCATGCAATGATTTTTAACTAGACTGTGATGTTGTGCTACAGAGCGAGATAGTTATTCTTTTATTTAGCAGCCACCTTTCCCCTAAGCACCATGTGATTGAGAGAACAGGGTCAGCCTCTCCCTGGAGCCATTGGGGCCATGGGCTCAGGGCACAGCAGTGACTGTATCCTGTTGACCATGGGATTTGAACCAGTAGCCTTTCAATAACAGAGGGAGTCCTGAGCCACAAAGCCTGAGCCACAGTGCCCCAAACAGGAATGTCTCCCCTTAGTTTTGAGCCAAGCATTTTTAGCATGTGAAATGAATCTAAAAAAAATACATTTTGAAAATTATGTTCATTATTATTTATTGTTGTTGAACTGGTCATGCAAAAAACAGCAATCGTTCTGTTTTGTGTCATTTTCTTGTTGTGTGATTACAAGGATGGGCACGAACATAAATTTTATTTAACACCAAGGTGAATAAATATGTAAAATGTGGAAATGTCTGGCTATATTTACAAATAAGTCATGTTCACAAAAAGCAATGAAGTATATTAATTGAAAATATGTGAATAAGTTGACAACCAAGCTGAGGAAATATGGGGCTGAGATGCAAGATTCAATGCAGATCTTTACAGTACATGCTGGAATATTCCTTTGCATGCAGGAAAGAGCATAGCTGCACAGCCTAATCTGGGGTCATTAATTCACCCAGCTAATATGCACAGCTGCCTTGTTTGCTTTGTTAGGAGCTCAGAAGATGATATTCTGACAGTTCAGGCCAAGGCATTTTCCTTTCGGAGCATCGATTGTGTTGCTTCGTATCTCCCACGCAGGAGTCTGCGGTGCTTGTAGTGTTTTAAGCAAGTAAACTGCTTTAGGCCTGTAACAAGCTTCCTTTTTGAGGTTGTGTATTTTCGCTGAACACCAGTATTGTATGCTGACTGAGGCTTATTTGCAGATTAATGAACTTTTAGAGATGTGGTGTTCTTCTTTTCAGTATTAATGTCTGGAGAGCCCTGAAATGCATACATTTGGGACTCAATTACTACAGTCATAAAGTAGTTTTATATAAAAATTGATAGGTATACCATAATGTTTGTTATAGTATATTTGTATTGGCTTCATATCTAGAAATCACATATGCATTATAATTAATGAAATGTAGCATAATATTTCATAGAAGATTTTTTTATTTCATATTTCGTAGTGTAAATGTTAAGCAGTGGCAGTGGCACAAGATGCAAGCTACCCATCACATTTTTCTTAGTAAGTGTCTTGTAAGTACAGGAGTTGGTATAAGAAAGCAGGCATTAAGCTATTAATTTGCACCTGTAGCCAAATAGAAACACTTCATCACCATGGTTTTGGCGAGTTAGGAATTAAAGACCCTTAGAACTTTTGCATCTTCTGCCTTTGCTCAAACTGCCAAATCCACATGAAGATTGAAGAGACTCCCTTTTTTTGTCAGAAAGCCGCAACATTGAGTGCGAACAATTTACATTTCAAAATGAAGCTGTATTCTCTGCAGGGGATTAAAATCATGAGCCATTTCTCCACTTCAAACGCCATGGAAACAGAAGCTGAAGTAACTGAGTGTTTTTGGCATGGCCAGTGACTGTCAGTGTGTATGTTAGTGTATGTGCAAGTAGCCCTGTCTCTGCCCTTCCCATGCATGTTTCTCTTTCACACATTTAGGGCCATTTCTCTGGCACTGCAGTTTTTCTTTGAAGGAACACGTGGCTACTGTATAAACAAATAAAAGTTTATGCATGAAGCAACTTGCTAATTGAACGAAAATAGACTTCTGCAAATTTGTCTCCAACTTTGCGCTGTCCAAGTGTTTTGTTGCTAAGCAACAACAAGTGTAAGGCCCAGGTTATTGTGATTTTTAAGTGTTTTAAAAGGCTATTTTTATATTAGACTGCATTAAAAAGCATAAATATATGCTACATATATTGAAAAAAGCAAAAATTATGCTAAATATAGCACAATATGAATTAGGTGAACTTATGCTAAAGTTGACTGAAAGAAGTTTGAGAGATTGATGAATGCATGAATAGAACTAATTTCAGTAAATTAGAATGCATGATAAATACAACTAATTTCAGGAGATTTCAGGGATTGTTCAAAAAACAGAAACCAAGTAGTAATAAAGACAAAACCATGAATAAACCAAATATTATCACACCATGAAGTACAGGAAATCATCAGCAATTCTGCACCTTTTAACCTAAAAGCTTCTTACAAAATCCTTTCTTTATTAGAGTAGTCTATGGACCTTTAAGCATATCAGTGGGATGTACCTGAGTTTGTGTGCTGAAGCACCTTTCACAATTGCAGTAGGCTTTCCATGGATCAGTTCCAGCAAACACTCAGCCTTACATAAAATGTTATTGTACTACGAGTTTTTATTTTGTGAAAAGCTTTGATGAATAAGAACCAAACCGAAAATGGACGAGGCCCTCTACTTCCAATTAATGTGGAAACAGTTTCTTAGATCCTCTCACTGTTTTTTGAGCTCTAGTGTCTGTGCAATTATGGTAACTTTAAGAAGCTTTGCTACTACAGCTAGATCTATTTTTTGGGGGTGGGGGGAATCCCATTATATACCTTTTGAGCACAAGTATATAAGATTTATTCATGTGGCTCTTTCAGCTAATCATACTGTGCAATGGAATTGTTGTGTGTTTTTTTAAAAATGATAATCCAGAGATTGCCCGGTGGTCTGACTCCCTGACCGGCTCTTTGGCTATGTACGGTTACTGAAAAACCACAGCATCTACTTCTCTGTACTCGCATCGTTAGTGGTGCATTGTACCCCGTGTGACTCAAAACACTCTGATTCATTATGACTCACCTCACTGACAGAACAAAAGAACATAAGTATGTTCCAGAGTGGGGCTTGGTGCACAAGAGGCGACATCTGTTTATACTTTAAAATCGGGGTTTACCCCAGCTTGGAAGGGTGTGTGTGTTTGTGATGGCAGAACAACCACAAAACAAAACACTGTTTAATTTTCAAGGTCTGTTCTCTTGTTTGCTTACAACACAAAAGAAAATACAATGTTTAAGTAATAACAAGTATACATATTAACAAAACAAGTTAACTAAATAAGTACTGCAAACAGATATTGCAACTGTATCACAACAGTTTTTATTTATTGGATAATTATAAAACCAATCTCTTGACATATTCAAATATAATATTTTAATGCAAAAGAGAATTTATGTATTTTGTATGATACCAACCTCGGAAATGAACAAAGCAGAACTGTCATTTTGGATTGCCTTTGTACTTTCAATGCTGCTCCATGTTCCTCCAAAAGTTTATTGACTTTGCATGGGTCATTGGTCTGCAGCGGCCAGTTCGCGGTGGTCAGGAAATGTCTGGAGAAAGGCACAGGAATAGAGTATGCAGCCAAGTTCATCAGGAAGCGGCGCAACAAGTCCAGCCGCCGAGGTGTGACCAGAGAGGCTATCGACCGTGAGGTTGGCATCCTGAAGGAGATTGAACATCCCAACATTGTCGCACTGCATGACGTGTTCGAGAACAAGGCCGAGGTCATCCTCATTATGGAACTGTGAGTATAGCTGCAAAACAGTGCTTCACTTCCCCTTGGCTACTGTACCGGATGCCATCACATTTACATTTATTTGTTTAGCTAGCAAGTGAGTAAAGTACAGCTGAGAAAGCAGGATCAGTCAGTCCTTGAAGTAACTGGATTTAAGGCCCTTACTCATGGACCCGACACTGATGTCCCTGTGCCAGCTAAGGAATTAGAACCAGCAACCTTCAGATCAAATGCAACAACCAACAAATCCACACATAAGATGACAAAAAACAATTTTTTAACATGTCAGTTCATGTCTAATATTTACTGTAGAAAGCAGCTGCCCCTTTTAGTTAATCATTCACCAGACTGATTTGCAGTTTTCATCCCACATATTCAGTCACCCAGCTAACTTGGTAAGCATTTTACATACCTCAGCAGTAAAGCGTGTTGGTCAAGAGGGTCAACTTCTGCGTGACATGTTTTTTTTTCTCTCTTGCAACTAATCCACACAGTTTTGCTTTGATAAAAAATTAAAGCAATAATTTATTGTCTAAAATGTATTACATCCATACATCCATGCATTTTCCACCACTTATCCATGGTTGGCTCCTGGTTGGCAGCAGTCTAAGCAGGGATTCCCAAACCTCCCTCTCACCGGCCACCTCCTCCAGCTCCACTAATTGGAGGATTGGTTGGGAATACCAAGGCATTCCCAAGCCAGCCGAGAGACATAATCTCTCCAGTGTGTCCTGGGTCTGCCCTGGGGCCTTCTCTTGGTTGGACATGCCCAAAACACCTCCCAATTTAGGCATCCTAGATAGATGCCTGAACAAAATTAACTGGCACCTTTCAATGTGGAGTAGCGGCTCTCGTTTGAGCCCCTCTCGAATGTCATGGAGCAGTATTCACCCATTCTTGATCGAGAACCATGGCCTCAGACTTGGAGGTGCTGATCCTCATCCCGGCTGCTTCACACTCAGCTGCAAACTGCCCCATTACATGCTGCATGTTACAGCCCGATTGACTTAAGAAGACGACATCATCTGCAAAGAGCAAAGACGTGATCCTGATTCCCCCAAACCGGACACCCCCTGCCCCTTGGCTATGCCTAGAAATTCTGCCCATAAAAGTTGTGAACAGAAATAGTGACAAAAGGCACCCACCGGATGAGTCCAGCACCCACCGGGAATGAGTCTGGCTTACCGCTGGCAATGCAAACCAGACTCTTGCTCCATTTGTACAGGGAAATGATGGCCTGTAATAATGGACTCCACACCCCATACTTCTGGAAAACCCCCCAGGACCTCCCATGATTGTATACCTTTTCCAAGTCCACAAAATACATGTAGACTGGATGGGCAAACTGCCATGAACCCTCCAGTATCCTTGTGAGTGCAAAGAGATGGTCCAGTGTTCTGATGCACATTGTTCCTCCTGGATCTGAGGTTCAACCAATGGATAGACGGATCTTCCTCTCCAGTACCCCAGCAAAGACCTTTCCAGGGAGGTTAAGGTGTGTTATCCCCTTAAAGCTGGAACGCATACTCTAGTCTCCTTTTTAAAAGATTTGGACCCCGGCATCCACGCAATGTTGAAGAGGCATGTCAGCCAAGAGAACCCCAGAACATCAAGAGCTTGTAAGAACTCAGGTCAAATCTCATCCACCCCCTGAGCCCCAGAGTGACCTCAGCCCCAGAGATAGGCAAGCCCTCCTCTAAGTCTTGCAGCTCAATTTCCTCTGAGGAAGGCGTATCAGTGGGATTTAGGAGATCCTCAAAATATTCCTTCCACTGCTTGACTATATCCCCAGTTGAGGTCAACAGCTCACCACACCTTCTATAAATAGCATTGGAGAAGCCCTGCTTTCCCCTCCTGAATCGCCTGACAGTTTGCCAGAATCTTTTTGAGGCTAACCAAAAATCCTTCTCCATAGCCTCACCCAACTCCTCCCACACCAAAGTTTTTGCCTCAGCATCCGCCCGAGCCGCTTTCTTGAGCTGTTGGTACCTGTTTACTGCTTTCAGAGTTCCACAAGCTTACCAAGCTTTGAAGACCTTCTTCTTCAGCCTGACAGGTCCCTTTACTGCTGGTGTCCACCACCGGGTTCAGAGATTGCTGCCGCAATTGACACCAACGATCTTATGGCCACAGCTCTGCACTGCCAGCTCAGAAATGGAATTCCAGTCATGGAACATGGCCCCTTCAGGCTCCATGTCCCCTGAATCCCTTGGAAGAAAAGAGAAGTTCTGCCGGAGGTGCAAGTTGAAGATCTCCTGGGCAGGGGTCTCCACCAGACGCTCCCAGCAACCCTCCGTCTATCTGACATCTTCCCCTGCCATTGGATCCAACTCACCACCAGGTGGTGATCAGTTGACAGCTCCGCTCTTCTCGTCACACAAGAGTCCAAAACATATGGACGCAGATCCGACGATATGATTACGAAATCGATCATTGAACTGCAGTGTTGGGTGCACCCTTTTGCTCAAACATCGTGCTTATTATGGACAAACTATGCTTAGCACAGAAGTCCAATAACAGATCACCACTCGGATTATGATCAGCAGGCCATTCCTCCCAATAACACCCTTGCAGGTTTCACTGTCTTTACTCATGTGAACATTAAAGTCCCCAAGGATAATAATGGAGTCCCCAGACTGGGCACCTTCCAGCACCCCCTGCAAGGCCTCCAAGAGGACTAGATACTCTGAACTGGTGTTTGGCACAAACAACCGTCAGAGTGCATCCCCTAACATAAAGTTGAAAGGAGACGACACTCTCATCTACTGAGGTAAACTTCAATGCACTGGCCCTGAACTGGAGTGCCTATATGTAGCCCCATCCCTGCCCGGCACTGCTCACCGGGAGCAATTGCAGAGTGGAATATAGTCTAGCCCCTCTCCCGGAGTTTGGTTTCAGAGTCTGAGCCGTGCGTTGACGTGAGCCTGACTACATCTATTCCGTATCCCTCTACCTCCTGCACCAGCTCAGGCTTCTTTCCCACCAGAGGTTACATAACATGTACCTAGAGGCAGTTTGGTAGCTGATGGTCAGTCCACTGAGGCCCCTGCCTTCACTGCCACCCGATCTACATTGCATCTGACCCTGAAGGGGGTGGGCCCACGAGAGGGCAGACCCATGGTATTTCTTCAGTTTTTTGTATAGAGCAATTCACATGATCTTAATTTTTAGATATATTAAAATTATTTAATTTGCTAATCTGACAATGGTTTTGAATAGGTGGCTAAAAATTAAAGAACAAAATAAAAGATGTAATGTTTGTAAATTTTTCAACTTTATTACACATAACCCACAATAAACAGTCATTATGATAACGTACATCTTTCCTTAATTTCTGGTTATTGTTTTTTTCTCTTTATCATTGTTTTTGATTTAGCACTGTTTTACCCTCAGACATTTTAAAAGAAGGAAAAGAAAGAAATTAAGCACAAAAATTGAAGTACCACCTGAACCACAGGACAACTCACATTCTATGTAGGGGACGTTAACCCCTACCTCACCAGGGCCTTTAGCCACTATCTCACAAGGCCTTTAGCCCCTACCTCTCTGGGGACTCTAGCTTCTACCTCACCTATTATTTTAGCCCCTACCTCATGAGGGATCTGCCCCTACTTTGCTGAGGACTCTACCCGCTATTTCTTTTGCGGGGGGGTGAGGGGTTGGAATTCTAATTTTGTCCAAAAAAAATTTAATAGAGTAACTTGTTATAATATGTACATAAAATTTTATAAATAATTTAATTGCTGTAGATTATTAGATGCAGTACTGAAAAGATGCATTTTTGGCCTAATTTTGAAAGTACTAAGACATTCAGTAGCTATCTGGCAATCTGGGAGAGAGTTCCAGAGTTTGGGACCATAGTGCCTAAGCTGCCTCCTCCCTCCTTAGCTGAGTGATCTGTCTGAGACATACTTTACAACCATGTCACTGAGGTAGGGCAGAGGAAGACCATGTAAAAATTTAAAAGAACATTACCATTTTAGAACTTTAAAATCATTCCTAAAAGCCAAAGGATTTAAGAGGTACTGGCTAGAGTCCCCTGTGAGGTAGGGGCTGGAGTTCTCTGTGATGTAGGGGCTGGAGTTCCCTGTGAGGTGGAGGCTGGAGTTCCCTGTGAGATAGGGGTGAAGCGGCTGGAGTTCCCTGTGAGGAAGGGGCTGGATTCCCTAGTGAGAGGCAGTGGCAGTGGAATTCTGGACTTGAAGTATTGAAATAGATTTTTACGTAGACCAGATAAGACTGCTTTACAGTAATCTGGTCTATTTGAAATAAAAGCATCTCCGTAATTCCAACATTACTGTAATTTGATAAAAGTATTTGATGAAATACTTTTATTTATTACATATATAAATGGTAATATGACAAAACTGATTTACTACCCCATATGCAGTTTAAATGATGAAGTTGTATAAATGAAGTCTTTCTTCAAAATAATTTTAAAAAATCAGACAAAATTCACGTTACAGAAATGAGTTTGTGAAAATGAGTCATATTTTCATCATTGTGTAAATATTTGTGATTGTAAGTTTTGATGTTACTAGTCACAGAAATCCGTGCAATTAATTAGTTTTTGTTAATCGATTCACTATCTTTAAATATATGTACAAACGAACAATATATAATAACATAAACAACCATGTTCATTACAGAAACACTCAAACTATGCTTTTGATAATTTGACAAGGACAGACATCCTGTTTCTTGCTTTCACCAATGTGAAATTTCTTTCTTGACATCGCAGTGTGGCTGGGGGGGAGCTCTTCGATTTCCTGGCTGAGAAGGAGTCCCTAACAGAGGAAGAAGCGACCCAGTTTCTCAGGCAGATCCTGGATGGCGTCTCGTACCTTCACTCAAAGCAGATCGCCCACTTTGATTTGAAGGTGTTAGCTTCTTTTTTCTGCCTGAACAGAAGCTTGCATTTTCTTGCATTTTCTGCTGTCAGTTTGTAGGGCCCTTAATAGTCTTCCAGCATTCCCAGGTTATTAAATTGCTTTTGAGCACAATTACCCTACACCTGGAGTCTGGAGCTTTTTCTCTCACACATGGTGGTTTCACCCATTCCTGTGTCTTTGCTATAATGATGCTTAATTATATTTAAGAATTAACAGTATGTGATGTAGGTACAATTTTTTAATTATACAGCATGTGATACATAATTCAAAGTTTACGGGGTCCTGTTGTATCAAGCTTTGATGGCATAAAGATCACTAAAAATATAATTTAAATTTCAAAGGTATGTCACTACACCCTATGTTAATTTTCATGCAATGCAACTAATTATTGAATAGAAAAAAATCCCCAAAATTACTTAACTGAAACAGAATATAGTTACACCGCACAATATATTTTCAATTAATAACATATCACTTGAATTTCAGCAACAGAGAGGCATAAGAGTACCAGAAATGGAGGGGACTTTTATTGTCGTTCTCGCCTCCATTTAGTCCTCGATTACCACTTTTACTTGGCTGTCCACAGCACCTCCTTGTAAGTGCCAGGAAGCATCAAGGACATAATGTGCTGATCTTTCAATACCCCTGCTTGTTAGCCAAAGGCTATTTGTCACACTATTGCTCACTGGCTAAGAAGCACATCTCTGGGTCCAGGCAACTGGTAACACAAAGCAATACAGCTCTAATATCTGTTTATAGAGCAGTCAGCCAAAACTAAAATAAGCCACCCCTTCCTCTATGCTCTCTTGGTCACGTTTGATAGATGACATAGCTCAAAGCTACATTTGCTTTTCAAGCTACAGCCTACAGTTCAAGCCTACACTTGAGTCGAGTTCCTTTACTAGCTAAGTCATTGGGGAGCTTCTAAAAAAGCAGCATTCTAACACGACATCCCTGTTATCATCCAGCCAATGTCATTAAAGAATTTCCTGTTAAAATGTGTGCTTAAGTTAGCCTACTCTAAAGTGACTTAGATGTGTATATTTTTGTCTTACTCGCCCATGAAAATATTGGCAGTCTTTCAGCATAGCTGGGCATGCAGACAAAAACAAAAAAAAAATGGTAACAATGTCGTTACTGCTCACATGTGCTTGTTTTTTGGGGAGGCATCCTGTAATGTTGCGTGTGCTTTACCTGCACCAACAGCCGCTTCCTGTATTCTCCTTTCTTTCCACAGCCTGAGAACATCATGCTGCTGGACAACATGGTGCCTCATCCACGCATTAAGCTCATCGACTTTGGTCTGGCTCACAAGATCAATTTTGGTCACGACTTCAAAAACATCTTTGGGACTCCGGAATTTGTTGGTCAGTTTCTCTCTTTTTTTTTTTTTTTTTTAGCAAAAAAATCTCAAAATCTGAAAAATCTACAAATGGGAATTTATAGAGAATCACATCCGTTCGCATCAGAAAACCCCCTCTTTTTTCCACACTGCAGTAGCCAGTTGTAGCAGAGGAATGAAACATCAGTCTTACGCCTGATTGGCTCAGCCAGTCATTGTGGTCTTTAAGTTTGTCATTAGCTATACCAACTATCACAAGGAGCCTTCTAGTGGTGGGACAGAGGTATTGGTGGCAGAAGGAGGGAAGAGTCTTTTCTGTCTGGTTGGGTGTATGGAAGTTTGCAGCCCTGGAACTTTCCCATGTGGTGGCTTATTTTACACTGTGTTTGTTTTATATGGGGCTTATTTCCTTTCATTCATTCATGTGTTCTTTTGCTTGTTTTATTTAATTTTGTCCTTCTGGGGGAGGAGGAGCATGATAACCATACATGTCAAATGGGCATGGCTCCCTATAAACTAGGGATGTGCAACTCCATCACTGAGGCAATGCGATACACATCTCTAAGCATTGGCAGTGATCCGATACATTAAAGATACATATGAAGCAACTACTAATGTAATATTATACGATTCACCCCTATTGTGACGCGGCGCAATTCGACGCAATTTGATTGAACACAATGTGATTCAAAAGAATATGATACTGTGCAGTTCAATATGCTAGAGATACAGAAACAGTTTAGAGTGGGGAATCAATCTAAATATAAATGTATTGCTCATATTTATATTAAGTAAAGGCATAAGCCTTAACAAATAATTAAATATTAATACATTGAATTTTACTGATGCAAAAATATTGAAAATGATGCAATCCAGGTTCAATCCAAGTTATATCAGGTGCACACTTTTTTAATTGGGGCATTCGAATTGTGAACTTTTATGCAGGTGCCCAATGCAAATCGGTCAATCTTAACATAAGCACTGGGAAGGTAAGCAAACTTCACACACAGAGCAAGGGGCAGGAGTCAGACCCCTAACCTGGAGCTATAAATCCACAATACTACCCCCTGAGCTACCAAATCTCCCTTAGATAACTATCTACTATATTTACAAATGCATTTTAAGGTGTCAAATGGAATGGCACATGGCTGCTGCTTCCTGACAGGAAGTGAGTCACTACATAAATTGTTTTCCTGATTTGGTTATGGTTAATTGGTAAAGAATGTGATAAAATAAAAAACCACCAGTGTTAGACAAAATTTCCCTTTTTGGGCTCAGTCAGCCTTAAATTAGCTAGGTACATAGTATTAGGGGCCTAGGCAATAAGTTAATATGAGTGGCCTAGCCACCACTACCAAATCCAGTAAGAAGACACTAGACAGCCATTGTAGGATCGCACTGTTTGCACTTTGGGAATCTTGCAGAAATAGATATACAGTATTAACTTTAAGTGCCAGAATGTTCAAGCTTGCTGTTCTGCTTTCTGTTTTATGAATCCTAGCATAGATTTTATAATAGTTATGATGAGAATAGCATTCTAGAGCCATAAACTTAAAACTATATCATCTGTATCTTATTTTTTTTCCATCTTGCTACAGCTCCAGAAGTTGTGAATTACGAGCCGCTGGGCCTGGAGGCTGACATGTGGTGAGCCGCTCGTTGACTGCGCCATTGGTGATGCGCTGAGGATTTTCCCCCTTTCTTTTGTGAAATTTTTCCTTTTCCTTGCAGGAGTATTGGTGTCATTACATACATACTGTAAGTACTCTAAGTAAGTTGGATGCCAAAACCCCTAACTGTTATTTTCCCCCCAGGCTCTGCAATATACAGTTGTGTTCAAGCACAGGGACACACGTATGCTAATCTCACATGCTCCCGCACCAAGCATATTGACCTCTTTAAACACTGCAGGGCATATTACACCATGCAGAATGTGTAAATTCAACTGGAACATTTCATGGGAGTGTAACAATTCACTGTGGCATTAAATTTCACAATTCAAAAATACAATGATATACGCAGGGGCTGTGGTGACCTAATGGTTAGGTAAGCGCAAGGTACTACTGAGGTACCCTGAGCAAGATACCACCCTCAAGCACTGCTCCCCGTGCACTGAATTAGCTGCCCCCTGCTACAGTATGTCACGTTTTGTTGTGTGCTGTGGTGTGTCAACAATAATCACTGTAGGTAGGACTTTAACCTGTAACTTGTAGAGCATGAGAAATGACAAGCATACTTAGACAAACGCCTAAACCAATATAATGCAGTTCATGCAAAATCATTTGAGTAGCATCTATATGTATTAAACCAGGAGTTTATTAATGTTGCATTATTGCATTACTGATTGATCTTTACTCTGAGAGACTTGTGTAAACTTCATCGATTTCAAGTGGATACAATTTAGGATACATCGGCACATGACTCGAAGTTCACCATCCAGTTACTTCTCTATCTGCATTTAAGTTATTAAGATCCCGCTGCCCACCTGGTTTTTATGCGATAAATTCTCCAACCAGCCCATCTGCCCTGGTAATATAGTCGGGAAGTCTTGTCCAGAATGAGAATGCAGTTATACTCTCCGTATCCGCAGCTTGTACATTTTTCTCCATATCTGGTAATACAGAACTATCTGTTCTACCTTAAAATAAATTAAGTCCCTTAAGCTGCCACGGGAAATGTATATGTCAGGGTACGGATATAAGAAAAAAGTGGACTAAAATAATTTACCCATGTAATGCCCTTTGTGATGCTATGAATCTTGATTCTTCATTCAGCATAGTTGCAATGCTTTCATGCTCATTTCTGCTGTCGACTTTCTTATGAGGTTTCTGATTATTGTTTTTAAAGATATGATAGCAATTGAAATACTGATGCATTTGCGTATATTTTCCACAACATCCTGTTTTTAGCATATTATATAGTAAAATAAAATCCATTATAAGTGGACTTGGAAAAAACATTGGATATAGCAAACAGATATATAACGGAATTTCGCTTATAACGGACAAACAATTTCGTCCTCAGGGCTGCTTTTAGCTATACTTCTGTTCGGCTATAACGGACAGGCAGAAAAAGCATCGGATACACCGGACTCACATATAATGGAATTTTGCTTATAACGGACAAACAATTTGTTCCCCAGGGCCACTTTTAGCTGCAGTTCTATTCGGCTATAATGGGCATGCGCAGCTGCGCCTACAAGGCGCCTGGCGTGTTGGTCAAATCCAGCGCAGGTACATAGTCGGGATTATTAATAGTCACACATCTGGTCAGGTAAAGTTGGATTAGATTACTACATGTACAATATAATAATCTATACCACAAGTGTGTCTGCTGGGGTGTGGCATGAGTAAATGGTGTCCTGTAGTGGGCATACAGCAACTCTAGATATATAACGGACTTAAGATGTACTGTAACGGACTGTTTTGCCAGATCCCTTTAAGTCCGTTAAAATGGATTTTACTGTAATGTAAATTAAATGAATACATTTAAAGTAAACTTAACACTTTTTAGTTTGTCTTGTTAAATGTTTCTTGATGTTCCATTAAACTGTATACAGTACACGTTAGACTGATGAAAAATATGTGCATGTAAGCGTATGATTTTTCAGTGAGGAAATCCGGTACAATTTAATTATTTCATGTCGCTGCAAAGCCTGTCCGTCCTCCTTCCATACGCATCGGGCAGCAGAGACGTGCACTCCAAGGATTCACACCCCCGCCAACTCACATTATTTTTCACACCAAGAAGATGTTCACACGGCGCCACATGAGGCAGTTAGCGCTGCCTGTGAACGTGATGCATTTCTCACTGCTAACGGGTGGCTGGGCAGCCAGTCGTGGGGGCCTGATGCCTTATGAAAAAGGCTCATACAGATGTAGGGGAAGGTTTGTGAACTCTATGGAAATGTCTGCACACACAGCTCCTGACTTTTTATTGGATCTTTCTCTAAGTCATTGTAATAAAGGCAGCCTTATCAAACAACACAAGGCATGTTTACATTATATCATTGAAGAACACATGGGTTAAACAATTTTGGATATTTTATGAGAACATCTAGGAGAATTACCTCTGTAAAAGAGGACAAATGGAGTCTAATGTTAGGATGAGTTCAGGTTTGAGTTTGACCTGTCCTGCCATATATAAAAAATAGAAATTTGGTTACCTGCTCTTCATATTAGAAATCTGTTTATTTGCGTCTGTGTGTCTGTGTGTGTATGCATGTATTACATTGTGGGGACATTTTTTTTTTATTAATGCATTTTTTTTCTGTGAATACAATCAAACATCTAAAAAATCCAAAAGTGGTATGTCACCTGCGTGAAGTTGCCCCCCATATGTTTCATATTTCAACCGGATTGTGCCATTGTTGTTGTTTGTGCTGTTTTAGTTTCTGAGATATAAATGTGTGTTTACATGGTAACGTCATCAGCGTGAAGTTGATTTCCCCCAGACTGATCGCAATCCTGTGTGCTGAGTTTGTGCTGGTTTGTGCCGTTAAAACTATCCCTTGTGGTGCTTTAGTTTCTGAGATATTAATGTTTGAAGTTGAAGTTTATTGTCATATTTACAAAGTACAGCATACAGAGCACAATGAAATTCTTGCTTGAAAAAAACCCTTCCTCACAGACAGAACATAAGACATGATACATAGAAGACATAGAAGAGAAAGTGGTGTAGCAGCAATAAATAATAAATAGGCTAAGTCGCATAGTGTGAATGTGCAAATGTAAAGTGTCAGTGGATAGCGTGGAGTAAGTGGCATAGTAAAGTGCAGTTTACGTTGTTTTTGTTCCAGTATTACACATAGTGTAAAGAACATATTCATTTCACATGGAGAGAGAACTACAGTTACTGTGTGTTGAATAGCCTGATGGCACTGGGGTAAAAACTGTTCCTGAATCAAGTTGTGTGTGTGTGAATTGTCCTGAGTCTCTTGCCTAATGGCAGGAAAGTAAAAAGTGTCAGTGCAGGGTGGCTGGGGTCTTTCAGGAGGCTCTTAGTTTTCCTGAGACAGTGTGTGCTATAAATGTCTGTTATTGCAGGGAGTGGTGTTCCTGTGATCCTCTGGGCTGTTTTCACCACCATCTGCAGAGCTTTCTTGTCCTTTGTTGTTTATATGGTCACGTGACACCAGCATGAAGTTAGCTCCCCTTTTGTGTCTGATTTCCACCAAACCAATCGCAATCTCATGTAATGAAATGCATTTTATTATCTCGGAACCTAAAGCAGCACAAGGGATAGTTTGAACGGCACAAACCAGCACAAATGCAGCACACACAATTGCGATGGGTCTAGTGGAAATCAGAGGCAAATGGGGGGGCAATTTCACACTGATGACGTCCCCATGTAAACACACATTTATATCTCAGAAACTAAAACAGCACAAACAAAATTTGTAACGGCACAATCCAGCACAAAAGTGGCACATACGATTGAGACCAGTCTCGTTGAAATCTGAAACATATGGGGGGCCAACTTCATGCAGGTTGTTAAGTCCCCCACAGTATGATGACAACCTGTTATTTTCAGGTTGTGGGGACTCTTTTTCAGGTCCCCACAAAGCTCTGTGAATGCAATACAAAAAGTAAAAAAGTATCATATTATGATTGTTTACTTATGGTTAAGGTTAGGGATGGGTAGGAGTTAAGGTTGTCATATTGGGATTACAGTTTTCCCAATAGAAATGAATGGAGAGTCCCCACAAATATATTTACAAACCTGTGTTTGCATGCGTGTCTGTGATACTGTGGGGTTTGTCTGTATACGTATAAGTTCTGTATAATTTCCTTCTACACTTCAAAGACATGCAGATCATTTGTATACTTGAAATTTGCAAATGTGCAAGTGACTGTATGAGTGTTTGCCCTACGATCGACTAGGATCCAGTCCTGGCTGGTGCCTTCTGCTGCCTGGGAAAGGCTCCAGGTTCACCACAACTCTGTACTGGAAAAGTGGTTATGAAGATGGATGAATGGTTTATGATATATGTCATGAAATATGCTGGAATAATTGATACACAAGTGCACTGATTGATTGTCATTGATTGTTATTTAATTTGAGGTTAGAACCTGTCCAAGTCAGATGAAGACATGATGGTTTTCTTATATACTAATAATGGCCTTGTAGGCTGAATGCCACTTTTTATAAAATAAGTAATATTCAGAAGGGTAAGTGTGGGTGTTTTCTGTTGATTATATACCATTGAATGCATAACCCTATGACATTGTGCATATTTCCTTGTGATAAATCTTAAGCTATAATAATTAATTTATTTCAGTGTAGGTGCTTTATTTTTTATGTAGCCTACTGGTGGGAAAAATGTAATCATCATCCCCCAAAAGTAAAGAGAGGCCTGCATATCTCTGCAAAGCAGCACCTATGTCTTGCATGTTGTAGACTTGTTGTTCTCAGCAGTCAATAACAATTTCTGCAGAATGTACCATAATTGCAGGAACACACACGTGCATCCACTTTCAGGGTTGACTAGATTATTAGGCAGGACATCTTTGCCAGCCTTCAAATTGTATGACACTGACACTGGGCAGAAAATAGAGGAGACAGAGGCTAAGAACAAAACTGTCTGGCAAATTTCCTCCGACAGGTTGAGTGGGGCTTCACCTTTCCTTGGAGACAGCAAACAGGAGACTCTGGTCAACGTCTCTGCAGTGAACTACAAATTTGATGAAGATTTCTTCAGTAACACCAGTACCCTCGCCAAAGACTTCATAGCGAGGCTCTTGGTCAAAGACCCAAAGTATAAAGTTCATTTTTTCATTTTGCAGCCTTAGACATTTGAAGCAAATACAATTCCATTCAATGATAACAAAACGTTTTACTTACTGTTATATACCTCGCATAGGGAAAAGTCAGACTGTATTTATCCTTCTATCATAAGTTTTCTAATTGGCTAATATCTGATACTGAAGTCAGTTCTTATTCAGATCAGTGGTTTTAAAAGACCAAACCAACATTCAGCTTTTATATCTTAATTTTATTATTGTAAACTGTGAAATGAAAACATAAATGAGTTCTTGTCTTTCATGGTTATAGTGAATATGTATGATTTTGTTTTATTACAGAAAAAGAATGAGCATTGAGGACAGTCTGCAGCATCCATGGATCAAGGTTGGAGCATCAATTAATTTCTGGGGCAATACACCACTTTTGTGTATATAATTAAAGGCCTATAAAGTGAATTAAATGCAAAAGACTCATATAAATGTATTACTGTTTTATTGTTGTAACAGTATGTTTTTAGAAACCAATAACTTAAGGACTCTTGATCATTCAAAGTTACCTGGGGTTCACAGAAATGTAGCATAAATTGACTAAATGTTGGTATGATCAACCAGTTTCTGCCATCTTGTCCACTCCCAGGCAAGAAATGCTACCCTAGGTCTGATCTGTTCTCATTTGAGAGAACAGAGAACATAATTTTTATGTAAAATATCTTTATGTATCAATAGGTAATGTGTAGTATTTCTAAATATGTGAAGGCCGCTGATTAACAAATTTTCTAAACAAACTGAAAATATGATATAACCACCAACACGATAAAAAAAAAAAAACTTACCAGCAGATATGTTGTTCCTTTTCAGCCAAAAGACAATGAGCAGGACACAAGCAGGAAAGAATCCACTGTCAATATGGAGATGTTTAAGAAGTTTGCTGCCCGGAGAAAATGGAAGGTATGGAATACATTCATAACACATTATAATGCATTCACAAAGCCTTATAAACATGACTATAGAAATTAATAAAAAGTTATAATGCATTAGAGTAATGTTTATTATGAATTATTAATGCTTAATCAGAATCAGAATTACTTTATTAATCCTCATGGGAAAATTCTCTTACATTACAAAAACGAGCTCTTGATGAAAATAAAAGATTTAGGAAAGTTATGTACAGATGATAGAAGAGATTTAGATAGAACTATACAAACAATAAAGTAATTAAAATAAAATAAAAATAGTAAAATAACCAATAAAAATACAACCCATCCATCCATCCATTTTCCAAACCGCTTATCCTACTGGGTCGCGGGGGGTCCGGAGCCTATCCCGGAAGCAAC
>JAABNY020000119.1:13381135-13405757 GCA_015164015.2 Brevimyrus niger | reverse complement strand
TTTTAATGTTGTTTTCCTTGAGGTGAAAACTGGATATATTTCACCTCAAGGAAAACAACATTAAAAGGACAATATATGGCATGAATCGCATTTTCTGTCCCTTAGCAGTTATATCATCTATGTGAAACCTGGTGCGTCTTTATCTGCATAAATTTTATGAGAAGAGGAATTGAAATGTCTTGAAATGTGGTATCAGTGAGTGGGAGGGAGGTGCTGACAGAGTCGCGGTTTGTGCTCTGATGGGAAGACGCCATGGTGTTGATTACATTACTTAGAGGTGTCAAGCTTTGTATTTGCATTAGGGAACGTTGAACATGCACCAGTCCTTCTAGTCAATAAATAATGGGTGAAATTGTTGCCCATTATGGAAATTTGATCAGAACAAATGCTCTGAACAAATGGTACATGGAGAAAAATCAGGAGATGATAATAATATATTGAAAATCACATTTGTTCATTTTTTGGTGATGCAGGTAGTAGTATAACTCGAATCTCTAACAGTGAAATGGAGGTTCCTATAAATTACGGAGCTTTAGGAGTCTTGAAATTGAAGGTGTCTACTTGAATCGCCTCTGTAAGTGTATCACGTGTGGGGAGATGTATGGCTTGACAGCAGTTGTGTGATGCTTCCATCTCCCCTGTGTTTACAGCACGGAACTCCACCTCTCCTCATAGCTGCAGGTTGCGGAAGCATCCCCATCATCGAAGTGCTGGTGAAGAAAGGGGCTGATATCCAGGCCCACGACAAGGTCCGCGATTGGCCACGTGCTGAGCATTGACTGGCCGGGTTAGATCCTGGACTAAGCCTGTGGGACTGACTCAGGTTCCTTTTCTTTCGCAGGCAGGTGCAAATGCGGTTTATTACGCGGCGAGACACGGACATGTGGAGACCCTGAAATTTCTCCATGAAAGGAAGTGCCCGCTTGATACTCAAGACATGGTAGCTTCATCCCCGCCCACACACACACACGCACACACACACACACACTTTTACCTACATTTGTACTGCCAGCACATCTCGTGAGTTTTTTTAAGGTTACCTAACACTTTAAATGTCATGATTCTCCCATTTTTTAACAACCTGAAACAGTTTATGTAATGCCTCTATGCCTCAGATTATTATTGGCTGTTACTATGACTACGGTGAGGCCCTGCTGAAATTTGGTAATTTGTGTGACTCATTCTCTGCACTGAACTTTAATGAACATATGTCATGCTAATATGTTAGAATTAATTTTTTTTTAAACCCTGTTATTTTGCTCCTTCAGGGTTAATTTAAGAGGTTAATATGTATTTATTTTCATATTTGAAATGGTATAGTTCTGCTAAAGCCCATTCTTAGAGATTTTACATATTTTACATAATTAGATATCACTATGGATTTTTAGCTTGTATTCAAATTATATATGTCAAAACAATTGAAATATATGTCATATTTTGTGTGTGTGAAATTTTTACATTTATTTTCTGACCTAGTCTGGAGAAACCTCGCTGCACGTGGCAGCAAGGTACGGCAACATGGACGTGGTCCAGTACCTCTGCAGCATCCACGCCAACCCAAACCTTGTCGATAAGGTAAGTGCCAGCTCTCTGTTATATAATCATGTATGACTACTATTGCTAATATCTTCATTAAATCTGGAGAGATACAGATGAAATCAAATTCAAAGTCAACTTGGCCCATCATTTTTATTTATTTGCCTCTGCCACAGATTATATTTTGTTGATCACCAGGCACATTTAGCCACGCAATTTATGACTGCGCAGATGTCAACGATTTATTGAAGTGATTCAGCTTATTCGGGTTGAACTGCCTGAGGGCTTCCTTTCCCAATTTTGCAAACACCAGTGTGCTGAAAGGCAGGCTGCACATGTACATGATGTAACTCCCTCTCTCTAGGACAATGAGACACCGCTGCATTGTGCAGCCTGGCATGGATACTACCCTGTGGCAAAGGCACTGTGCAGGGCTGGCTGCCAAGTCAATGTAAAGAACAGTGAGGGCGAGAGCCCACTCTTAACAGCCTCGACCAGGGGCTTCCGGGACATTGTGGAGTGTCTGGTGGAGCATGGAGCCGACCTGGACTCTGTGGACAAGGTTAGCCTTCTCCTGTGAACCCAGGACAGTACTGATCTCACAGCAGTACACTAGACATCTGAAAAAGGTCATGAGGATGAAAGTCCGATCGATTGAGCCAGGGTGCCCGACCCAAATGTCAGAGAGAGCAGATTCATTTACATCAGTGTTTCTCTACCTGGTCCTCGGCGATACCCTAGATAGTAGTCCACATTTTACTTCCATCCCAGCTGCCAGCTAATCATTAACACCCAGGACCTGGTAAAGGTGTATTGGGAGCTGGGTGGGAACAAAAATGTGTCTGGGGGTCCCTGAGGACGGGGTTGACAAACACAGACGTACACTTCTGTTTGTATTGTAACAGTCTATCCAAAATATCAGGTTTTGTTTTTTTTATAACTGAGGAAAATACATGTTTTTCCAACTATTCAGGGGAGGAAAGGGAAAGGTTAGTCAGAAAGGCCAATCATAACAGATCCTGTTCAAAAACTCTGCAGGTAGAACTTAATTCGACAGGCAGTTGGTTTGACCCTTTGGTTTCGAAGGCGTCACTTCCTCTTGTACCCGGCAGCTGCATGTTGCATTTGCCGTGCTTGACTTTCAGGATGGCCGCATTGCTCTGCACCTGGCCGTGCGCAGGTGCCAGGTGGAGGTGGCCAGATGGCTCATCGGCCACCACTGCTGCGTGGACCACCAGGATCACCATGGTAACACCCCACTTCACGTCGCCTGCGAGGACGGCAACCTGGACGTCGTGTGGACCCTCTGCAATGCCAAGGCCAACCTGGACACTCCAAATATAGTGAGCAGGCCAACCTGCACACTGCCAGTAACCTGGGCGTCAATCACTGAGAAGTGGCATTAGGCTAGAAGGCACATTCTGGTTCTAACCCCAAATTAAATGTCAACAGAGCTATTTATGTAGCAGAAAAAGTGGATATTCATTATATTAAAACAAGTGCTTGCAAGGACTTCTTTTGGAAGTACTTCTTTAACTTAATATAGATGAATATTAAGTTAAATATTAAGCATACAGGTAATTAATACAGTATACTAGGTTTTGTTGGTACAAAAGTTATTCTATGAAATGACTGACATGCAAATACTTGTCATTACAAAAGCAGTAGGTTTATTTGTAAGCAAATGTGCCTTTGTATAACTAAAGTATAATAAAAATCCTACATCTTAAAAATGATGTTTTGGAAGGCTTTCGTGATATATTAGGTCATACTTCCATTATCTAGTCTTTGACTAGACTCTCAACACAGGTTCTTTCAGGGTATCAGCTGTGTTATTAGTGTGCCTATGTAACACTTTTTGGCTGCATTGCTCCTTTGTAGCTTGGGAGGACCCCACTGCACCTGGCTGCTAGCAGTGGAGCCCTTGAAGTCGTAAGACACCTCTGTGCCTCTGGCGCCAACATGGATGCCACTGACAATGTAAGTGAAAGGCTATGTGAAATTACTTCAACCTAGTTAGCATTTTCAGACTCATAGGATTTTAGACCCTTA
Source organism: Brevimyrus niger (assembly GCA_015164015.2). NCBI lineage: Eukaryota > Metazoa > Chordata > Actinopteri > Osteoglossiformes > Mormyridae > Brevimyrus > Brevimyrus niger. The sequence continues at coordinate 13,402,169 of JAABNY020000119.1, read as the reverse complement.
AAAATAAAAAAGCTAATCTTCAGTTATTTTTTTTTTTTTAAGTTTGGGACCTTATTACAAAACTAATGAAATATGTATGTTGTTTGATGGGTTGAGATCATCTTCAGTCATAGTAACTTTATGCTGAATGCTCTACAATATGTCTTGTAAAAATGTACAGCCTCATAAGCTTATCGGTTGCAGTCCAAATACTGTTTTAAAATAATGATGAAACTATTTAAACCAAACCAAAATTTCCAAAAGTCACTCAGTCTATTTTTTTGTTGTTTTTGAGTTGAGCCTGCTAATGACCTAAAGTTAGCCTTTTTCATATGTTCTGGGTGCATTTCCTGAAAAATTCTTAACGGCACATCGTTTGTAAGTTCTACATTAGGTTGTCTCTTAATGCTCTGTACCTGTTTCCCGAAACATTCTTAGTTAAGTATATCATCCGTGAGATATTCTTTCGTAAGGTTGGTCTAAGCCTCTCTTACCTACTTACTCACTTATTGCTGGTGTTGGCTCAGCCTGCTCAGTTGAAATAAGACTAACTTTGTTATGAGTACAGATTCATAACCAAACATGACTTAACTAAAAAAATATCCATATCGTTAGGATTTGTCCTTGCACTCTGAATGTGCAGTGTATTGGCCTCAGTAATGCATGGATTCATAATGAAAGATTAGGAATGTGGTGTTGATTATGTATTTATTTAATAAATGGGGGTGGGGGGGGTTCCACCGATATTGGAATGGACACTTTCCCCCTGTTTCGGACACCCCTGGAATGCCTGGTTCATGACGTTGATTTACATATAAGTCTAATATATTTCCCCAAAAAGGAACTCTGGAATAATCCTTAGTATTCAGTACTGAAGCACATTGGACATTCTCTTATGTTAAGACAGTAACACGTACAACTACAATCTTGGGAGGTGGGTTTGTGCACCCAGCTGGCAAAAATATATATTTATATTATTAAAAATATAAATATATATATTTGTTCATTTTGTATATATTTTTTATTTTTATAGGTTATCCCTCATTCTACGGTGGTACCTCGGTTCTCAAACTCACTAGAACTCAAATTTCTTGAAAGTTGAACAAACCAGTTTGACCTAGAACTCGATCTGAATATAAGAAGTCGATACTACAACGCAATTCTTACTTGAATGCCTTCTTCACAGACTGGATGATTAACCAAATAAAGCAGCACAACATTACAGTAACTAAATTTAAAATAACCCACTAACTTACGTGTACTATTAGAGCATTTATGTAATTTATTTTTTACCAGGTACATTAACTGAAAACCAGTTCTCACTGCTTTACGTGATATTTGGGAGAAATAGCAGATTACGTATCAGAACTGCCTGGGATATAAACGTCATGCATGTAATTAAATTCAGCCAATAAGGGCAAAGGTGTGTCATCACAGGATCATAATGTGTTGCTTTAAGCCAGTGCTGTAAGCAAGTCAAACGCACCCAATGACCGGACTGGGGAAACAAACTGAAATTCAGACTTAATACAGAGGACTAATGAAAACAACCAGAAACAGCTGATCACATAAGGATACCACACGAGGTTAACGAGGGGGCGTGGCACAGGGGTAATGTTGAAATAAGATTGTTTTGGAAGCCATTAAAAAAAAATGCTGTTCTCGTTTTACCCTTTTCCTTTTGTGTTGTAATCCTTAAAAAACATATTTAGGTGTAATTTTGGGGAGGCAGGAACCAATTAATTGGTTTTTCATTATTTATTATGGGAAAACTTCGATCAGAACTGGAATTTTTTAGGATTCGATTCGGAGTCCGGAGTGGATTAAGTTAAGATTAAGAACCGAGGTACCACTGTATTTTAAAAGATTCCTGCGGTGTTATATTTTTAAAAAACGCCACTTTCTCTCGTGCAGCAGTCAAGCAGTTGCTGCATGGAGGGAATAATTAATTCTTAAGCTATTGATGTCAACCAATCAGGTGTTCTCGTGCCTATTAATGTCACTCTTAAGAAGCTCTCCCAGCCTCAAGCAATCTCTTAAGAGATTGTTCAAGAAACAGACTTGGGAAAAGAAATACCTTTCGTAATACATATCTTTAAATGCTTAGAGTCATCGTTATCAGGAACACACAACTCACTCATGTAATCCAAAGAAAAACTTTCAATAAAACCTTTCAAAACTTTTAACTTTCAGGCATTCTTATGAACCTGAAATTTGTTCTTCAAATTTCTGGCATGTGAATTCTTTACAATATGATTATGAGTAACAAGTAATAGAACATAACATGCTAGTTTTGCAGACAATTTTTGGTTTGACTTTTTGATGATGATTTTATATACATAAAAGTTAAAGCTCAGGTTCCATGTTTTGTAAGTATCTATGAGGGTCTTAGATTGAGCATGTCTTGTTTAATGCAGCTTTACATTGTTATTTCTGCCTATGAGATACACTAATGATGATATGCAGTGACTCCGCGCTTCATCATCAGCCTCTGCATTCAGCATTCAACCCACACCAGCAAGTGAGCTTAATTAGAGAGCCGGGAGTCTTGATGCCTCTTGTAGGGGGGAGGGGGTGCTGCTGTCACTCAAACTCCCGCTGTAGGGGAAAGGACCATGTTCTCCAAACAGGCAATTATTACGCTGAGTCTCTGCCTTCTTCACACCATCGTGATACGTATACCCAACTGTTTGGCTCAGTGAGGTTCAGAGCAATATTTCTGTCATTGGTGTAACAAACAGTGATGGACTTATTTATGTATTAATACATTTCGTTATTTATCTGGCACGTTCATACATAAACAGCATATTAGGGGAACTCCAGCTCTGTAATCTGTAATCTAATCTGTTGTGCTTCTTGAAAGCTGACATGGAGCTGGACAGCAAGCCGTTACTCCACCAGAACAGATTCTCCTGGAGCCAAGTCTCTTTTTTTCACTGGCATGTTTGATTCTGATTTGTGCTTCAGGCCCAGATTCGAGAATAACACCTCAGTTCTACTTCCTCACAGCCAGAAAAAAAGGGAGATTTCAAGCAGAATATCAAATTGTCTGCAGGTTTTCATGACAGAATTGAGTGTCACACGTGTAAAAACGGTTTGGTACAAAGTGGCCAACAACCAGCATGTGAGCGCAGAACAAAATGTCCTCCCGTGTACACTCGCGATGATGTGGAACAGACACTGCCACTCCTGTCCCTCTCATCCATTTCAGGCGGCTCATCTGCTCTTACTGCAACACAATTTGAAAAATGCAAGCATTCTGACAAAACATATGGGAATGTGGCCTATAGTGTTACAGACCCGGTTAATAAAGAAATGAGAAATTTCTCACTTTGCAGCTGGATGATTTAAGGCTTAAATTTGACATAAGATCCTTTGTGGACATTGTACTAAAGCAATATGTATGCTATGAGGGGGCAATTCCGGGTAATTCTGTTTATGCTCAGCTTTTCTCAGATCTCTTTTTAATTTTTCAGAGGTTTTGATTTAGCCAGAAGTTTTATGACATACTTCAGTTTACTTGAATGACAAATGGGGCTCTATTTTGATGATCTAACGCAAAGCGCAGATGGGTGTGTCCAAACCCATTCGCTGTTTTGCCAGTTTAAAAAATAGCTATCTTAACTTAAGTCTTCAAAGGCGTAACAATTAGCAATAAACCAAATGGCAAATCATCTGTTTTAACCAAACTGGTCTTAATTGTTTATTCCATTAAAATTTTCATTAGTGCTGTTTTAGTTTCTGCAATATTAATGATTGTTTAGACTGGGACGTCACCAGTGTAAAGTCGGCCACCCATTTGACTCCAATTTTGCCCATACTGATTGCAATCGTTTGTGCCAGTTTGTGTCGTTAAAATTTTCGTTTATGCTGCTTTAATATCTGAGACATAAATGTTAGTTTACATGGTCACGTGACACCAGCGTGAAGTCCCCTCCCCCGATTTGCGACTGATTTCAACTAAGCAAATCGCAATTGTTTGTGCCGTTTAAAAATGTCTGTACTGTTACTGTTTCCAAATTATATCTCTTGGTTTATGCCATCACATGATCGCAGTATAGTGATTTTGCTCGCGTTTCTCAAGTAAACGAAAAGCGTGGAAAAGTGTGGAATGCCTTTGCGACAAAGCATTACTCAGTCAGTACTCAGTCAGTACTCAGTTAGCTCCGGGCCAGATACCGCATTTCAGGATTGTGCCGAACGTTTACCTAAATAACAGAGAAAGTACCGCTACATACTGCCTCGTTACTTGCCATCTTTATCCGTTATCATGTGTATCTGCCAACTGATCAGTACGCAGTAAATCCATTTCTTGGGTTGTGGGAGCGACAAAGGAAAACGAAAGTATTGAAAGTGGGTTTTGCGGTGAAGGGGGCAAATGGTGCCATTTAATGCGGTATCACAAAAAATTATTATTGCAGACGTACACTGAACACTCCTCAGCATCACTTGTGACCAGTTAATGCTAAATACTGTACAACCGTAATAAACTCTCGTCATTTTGCCTGCACTTTGTATTTATTGTGATGTCTTTACTTTCCCATGGACCCTCTTTCTTGTTGCACTTAGCGGTTAAATAAAAATGTAGCCGGCAATAATGAAACGTTTTAGTCTCTCCCTCCACTCAACTAACATTTATTCAAAGGTGCCGACCAATGCACGTTTAGCTATGAAATACTTTAGCACCTATCATTGGTCGGGATTCCTTACCAGGCTACGGACGATTCCTCTCTCCTGCCAGCTAATTCCTCCTTGCCCGTGCTGCCGCCGGTGTACGCTCCAGTGTTAGCATCAGCACATGCAGTTCAGCATCACGACTTCTAATGTTCTATAATGTGTCCTCATTTATGTTCAAGACATCCATCACACATGCCACAAAAAATGCTGCAGCCTTCTGTGGGCTGTATTGTATTGTAATTAATTCTGATGATGAACTCGAAAGATTTTTTTAATGTTCTTTATGTAGTGTGTGTGTGTGTGTGTGTGTGTGTGTGTGTGTGTGTGTGTGTGTGTGTGTGTGTGTGTGTGTATAAGTAAAATAAAAAACCAGTAGTACCTCCACCAAGAGGGCATAACCTGTGTCTATAATGAGCGTCATACACCCGTATGTTTCTAAAACACATCACATAAATACTGTTTAATAATGCGCCACTGACTTTAGACTTTAGTAGTTTTTGTCATAGCAACAGTAGAACTGTCTATAACCAGTGTAATCTGTAGGAACTCCTTCTGAGATAATGGCGTCACATTTCAACAATACAGTCTTGGATCCTTAATCTAGAGCACATTTACTCCCATATCTTTCTGGCTGATTCAAAATCTTGATTGTTTTTATTGATGTTATAATGTGTAGAGCTAAAATCCCACATCGTCCACAGTAATGTCAATAATCATTACTGGTGTGATATCAGTTCACCTAGAGATGTACGTAGCCTCTAAGTGGGCAAGAATCCCAACAGTAATGACTGGAAAATAAAAAAATATGTCAGGTTGACCTGATGTAACACTGAATAGAAATGTGAATTAGTCATAAGTGTACACAAGTACAGTAAGCGTAAAGAATGTTTGTGGTTGGCTAGTAGAAACATGTAAGTATCATGGTCCAGTTTTATGGCAAATGTTTGCTCTTCACACTGTCTTCCCTGAAGATGAATTGAAACTGGGGGTGTTGCAAGGCTGTGGTTGTATATTTTGCTTTGACACATATTATCAAATGTTTCAAATGATCCATTTTGGCAGGAATGTGGAATTTTGATATCTTTAATTTGTTTCCTGTACAAGAAGACAACTTACTGTGTCTCAATTTGGGGTGTGACGTGCAAGACGGGCATCTGGGTGTTTATCTTCTGGTAAAACACCGTTTTTCCACACTTTGTCAGATAATCTCAGCCTGCAGCACAGTTATTGTGCATTGGCAAATCACTCTACACTCCTCTGATCCATGCTAAGTGATAACACTCTAAAAGTAGAGAGGAGGAGGGAATGGGAGAGAGGAAGAGAGGCAGATCCCGGTCCTGTGGGAGCAATGGAGCTGATATAAGAAGGTGAAGTGCAGGAACAGCTGACATTCATTAGTCGGCAGAGACAAAAAGACAGACAGACAGAAAAAGAAAAGGAGTAAACGGGAGAAAACCTACAATATACATGCTGTCATGTCACTCTGATTTACATCATTTAATAGGAAGCTGAAGGACAGCTTGTCTGGTGGACAAACGCTTTAAACAATTTATTTGTTTTGTTTTTTTTTGTCCTCTTAGTAAATTTTAATCTTATACATGTGCCATATATGGATGATCAGATTTGAATTTAAACTCAAAAATGTGTAAATTCTCACCCTAGGCCACAGGTGTCAAACTCCAGTCCTGGAGGGCCGGAGACCTGCACATTTTTGGGTTTCCCCTCATTTAACACACCTGATTCATCTCCTTGTGCTAATTACCACACAGCTCTTGAGCTGAATCATTTGTGGTGGAACAGGGAAAGAACTAAGCTACACAGGGCTCCGGCTAAACGTGACCCCCTGCCCTAGCCCATATAATCTTAAACATGAATAGAAGCTACTATTACAATGTTCAAACGTGTAATATGATTAGCTAATGCTTTTTAAAGAGCAATGTGCAATTGAAGCATATAGCACATTGTAAATGTACGTGCTGTCAACTAGGCATAAGTGCAACTGGCCAGAGTTTCCAATAAATGGGCAGGTGCAAATGTAAGCAGCACTAAAGCAGGAACTACGCAAGAACCTCTAACAGCAAGTATCTAATAAGGCTGTTTGAATCCATAATATTAGAAGTAGTAGTATAGCCTTAATATAAAGGTTATACATATATTGATATGTATGAATGGGCATAGTCCAGGTAATTATTTGTCCGCAAGCACTATATTGTGAAAATGTGCACATACTTGTCCATAGAATGGTGTGTGTGTGTGCACATATGAGCATATTTTTCCTATAAGAAATAATGGAAAATCAATTAATTGGTTCCTGGCCCCCCAAAATTACTCCTAAATATGTTTTTTTTAGCATTGAAACACAAAATGAACAAGAACGATAAAGATCTTATCCCAACATTGCCCCGATTGTCCGCTTCTTTTCTGTGTCACGCCCCCTTGTTAACCTCGCGTGGGATCTCATATATATGTGTAGAAAGGAACCAGAAATGCCTCTCGAAGGTCAGCATCTGCCAGCATCCTTAGCAAACGACTGCCGACCTCATCGGCGTGACTCTCCGCTCATGCACAACCACTGGCTGTGGCCCCCACCCCCTGGATATTCTTTGTCAATAAATCCAGTGAAGTTGTTGCAGCTTCCACCCGGCCTGTGGCTGCACTGCACCAACATCCTTGCCGTTAGAGATCGGCCAGTGAAGTCGCTGTCTGCCTCTCTCGACAGGATGGGAAATCAGCCGAGGATCTTGCCAGGACGGGACTCCATGACAAAATCATCAGTCTCCTGGGAAAGCTCAAGAAAGTAAGGGGCTCCTTTTTGTCATTGTCCTGCAAAACATCTGCCCTACTGATGCTGATATAGGTCCGTTAATTTGACAAACTCAAACAAACTCGGCAGTAAAGCCTCTGGTTTTGCCTCCCTTTGCATGACTTGCGGTACCAAGGATCACCACAAGGGGAGCTTCCTGCACCAATTGCGGCCCACGCAGACCCCACAGCCTCGCATCAAGCTGAAGGTGTTTGGCCACTCCGGCGCCGGCAAGAGCACCCTGCTGGAGTCCCTCAAGTGTGGCATTCTGAGGAGCTTCTTCCGCAGGAAGAGGTCCCGTCTGCCCTCCGCCAGCTCCCCGCGCTTCACGCTCTCCCCGGCACCTCCCGTACCCACAGGTGCCCAGTGGTTCATTCTCACTGTTACCTAATTCACCAGCTGATGCAATCCCACTCTATTATTTCTTGTATCGTATCTTAAATAGACCTGCAGAAGCTAACATCCAGGCAGGACTCAGTGACAGGAACATTCAGCCTTGGTTGTCTGTTGCCTGATAGGCCAATATAGTTCATGTCCGGGCTGCTATTGGTTTTTGTCTGAATTTGGAGCATGGGCGATTCTTCTCATGACAGCTGTATAAAAGTCATGCCATTTCACAGACAGGTGTGAACAGTTTTCATGATTGATGTCTCTTCCTCTTACCTCATCTGACACATTCTCAAAACTACCCCTCTGTACAAAATAATGTCTCAACAAATATTTCCATACACGTCACACTTGGCTAAATAAAAATTGGAATGGCTTTAAAATTCTTAGTTGTTTATGAAAAAAAAATACATTTTATCTAACACATCTTTGCAAAAATTAAAGGGAAATCATATTTTTTGGCCATGCAGCTGTCATATGACATTTTTTTTGTAGCTCAACTCTGCCACCCATTGGTCAGGTTTATGAATTTCAGTCCTTGAGCATAACAAAGTGAGAAATTTGCAGTACTACAATTATGCAGCAAACTTATGGTTGGCTGTAAAACTGAATGAATGACTAGGTGTATCTCCATTCACAGTGTCTATGAGTGTTTCCAATCTGTATCCCGGGTGTGAGAATGTGAACGTCCGGCGACGCAGCATGATGTTTGAGCCCAGCCTTGCCAAGGGAGTCCTGGCGGTCTTCTCTCCCATGCACAGTGCTCAGTCTACACAGGATGACCAGTCTACCAAAGCCATCGACATCCAGAACATCAGCATCAATGGTAAGGTGTTAATATGTGATCCTAGAACACTCACATGCAAAGCTACACTAATGGCAGTTAATATGCTTATATACCATTGGAAGAAACTGGGGTAGTTAAATCAAACAACCAAAAGCAAGAAAAGAGGCCATTTAAACACTGCACACCTTTCTGCATCCACTGCTCTGGAGCGCTGCCCATTTAGTGAAAGAGCAGGACAGGAATGAACCCTCACCCTTAATGTGTGAGATTACAATGCTGTGTACTGTGCCATACTCACATACTTCCATTGTTATATATACTGAGCAGTTACGGAAAATGGAAGGGAAAATTTGGTAATGCCAAGGGGGCTCAGAAGCACTATTGACTCATAACCACATGGTTGGGAGTTAAATCCCTGTTGAGTTTGTACGTCTTCACTGTATCACACAGGTTTCCTCCCCCAAGACATATGATTAGATAATTAGGCTGGCGAGTCCTGGCCCTCCTATGACCCTGACCAAGATAAGTGTGTAGACAAGAGAGGGATGGATGTATAAATATGTTAATACAATGGCTGGCATAGTAGCTTTTGGTGTAGCACTGTTGCCTTTCAGGAATGAGGGTTTGAATCCCACATTCCCCCTCTGTATGTTGAGCTTCCTGCCTTGTGAGTTTCTTCTGGGTGCCCTGGTATCCTGCTGCATTCTACAGACGTGAAGTGAATTAAAGTGGTGGCACTTAGTTTCCCGTAGTGTGAGGTCTGTGATGGACTGGCATCCTATTCAGGGCAACCCCCAGCCCTGTGCTGCCTGCGATAGGCTCCAGGCCCCTGTATCCCTGTCCAGGGTAGGCAGTTAAGAGATGGATTGATAGACTAATGCATATTTTTCTTGCTCTTGGCTTGCAGGAGTGGGAGACTTCAGCGTGTGGGAATTCTCTGGTAACCCTGTGTACTATTGCTCCTATGACTGCTTTGCTGCTAACGATCACACGGCCATACACCTGGTGCTCTTCAGTCTGGAGGAGCCCTACGAGGCCCAGCTCAACCAGGTCACCTTCTGGCTGAATCTCCTCAAGTCCCTCACCATGCTGGAAGACAGCATCAGTGCGTATGATTGCCAGCGTCACTTCTTTGAAGTCGATTCTCCCTTGCGTAATCTCTCTGCCGCAGGGAGCTCTGCAGTGCTGGTTGTTTATCACGTGTCTGTTTATCAGAATTGTCACTGCCAGAACATGCAGGAAGTCAACATACTTTATGAAGGTCCATCTTGTGTGTGTGTATCTCTCAGAATTCCGTCAAATTAAATAAAACATTTAATCAAAAGGGGCGTCCCTGTAGGATGACACGTTGGTGTTATGGTTTGCATGGTTGCCCCACATCTCTGGCAGCCTGCGATCAAGACTCTGCTATGGCTCCGAGTGCAGAGTTTGCATGTTCTCTCCATGTTGTTGAGGTGCGAGGTTCTTTCATTTACCTGCATAGTCCAAAAACATGCTGAAGTGGCTTGGAGTTGCCAAATTGTCTATAGGTTTGAGCCTGTTGTTTATGGGATAGGCTGTGGACCCTTGCATAGGACGAATGGGGGTGGAGAATGTTTGACCTAAGCCTGGGTCTTATCTGCAAAGGGCCAGTGTGTATAGCTGTTCAAACCCAGATATGAGGACTCTTCAGCCAATCAGTCCTCTAATAGTAAAGTAATTAGGGAGTTGCAGCAAAAACCTGCATACACAACGGCTCTTTCTGGATAAGATTGCCCACCCTTGATCAAAGCTTATGGGTTGTTTTTAAATAGCCAAATGTGAAATGCCAATGTTGACCAGCAGAGGGAACTCTGTACAGTGTTATTTTTGGAGGCCTAAATATTGTTGAAGTGATCTTTATCCAGATGTATATTTGTATCAATACCTTCTACCATTTTATTAAAGGAAACACAGCTCTCTTCTTTGGGGTGTTTTTATGACAATTATAGCCTGCAAAATGCTTGGGATGATGTGATGACGTGGGAGTGCCATGTAGCTGATTGGATTAGGGATCTGTCCCTTGTTTCAGAGTATCACGGGTTCAGGTATCATGGCCAGCAGAGTAATCATATCGCTGCTGGGTTCTTGAGCAAGATCATTGACCCCAGTTGCTGTAGAGGAGCTGACTGGGCCTAAACCGTATATCACATTGAACAAAAGCATCTGATGAATATATGATACTACTGCACCTAAATATCATACTGTGGTTAGGTTTCATTTGCTCAGATATAGTGCTTCTTCTCCAATTTGCCCACAACTGTGATCCTTTTCAGGGTATTTTTCTTTTGTGTATTTTACGTTGCCTATGTTCTGGGCCCCTTATGACCATTTAACGTCTTTATTAAACGTGAGTTTCTCGCATTTCGCTCTTTTTTGTTTTCAGCTTTTGGTGGAAAGGTGAAGCATCCACTGTGTGCTGTGCTAGTGGCGACCCACGCAGACACTGTGAACCTCCCTCATCACTGCGGAGGGGAATTTGCCTACGACAAGGAGAAATCACTGCTCAAAGAAGTCAGGAACAGGTATCGTATGGCAGCCTGACTGCCTTATGACAATAGCAAACAAAAATTCATATGCAGCATATACATGTTGTCATTGAGGACGTTTTTAATTTAATTAAATCTACATTTTTTATTTATTTTAAGATTTGCAAATGATCTACAAATCTCAGAGAAGCTCTTTGTCATGGATGCTGGGGCATCAAGCTCCAAAGTGATGAAGCTGCTGAGAAACCACCTTCAGGACCTGAGAAGCTCCATTATCTCTGTGAGTGTTAAGTGTGCGAAGCATCCAGGTGGCATTCCTGTGCCACAAGGACACGTCCAATGGGGGCCAAGAAGTGATAACCGCTCAACAGGCCGAGAGTGATAATGACAGAAAGGGCTGGCAGCAGCCAATCAGGATGTGTCTGACAAAGCCCAGGGAAACACAGTTATATATTCAAGCACCATGGACTGGAGAGGAGGGGCATAAATGGCAACAAAGGAATGGAAGCTATCAAATTGTTCCTCAAAGTAAAAAATAACTGTAAGGAGGACCGTCCAATATTACAAAAACATGTGTGTTTGTAGCCAAAGCAAACACATAGGTAAATGCAAGCAGGCAAACTTAGGGCAAAGCACACCCATAGACATGATCAATGTTAAGTTTGGTAACACTGAATGTACAAAGTACTGTTGTTGAATATACTTTAAGTAAAACAAAATGTGGGAGATTTAACACCAAGCAAGTATATTAAATCCATTTGTTAAAGTATACTAAGTCCATTATAACAAAGGCTTACTGTAGATTATAAATCAACAGAACTGTGGTGTCTTTTCTATATTCTTGAAATTGGCTAAAATGTTAATTTTGCTATAATTACTTTTGCTCCTTATATACCAATCAAAATGTTTTAAAATTTGACAGTGAGGTCAAACAGAATGCCAAATGTCTGTGAGCTGAGGACTGAGGAGGACCTTACAGTCACACTGGATTAATGCACAGTGATGGTCTGTCTCACATGCTTTAGACCAGCTTTTGGTCTCTATCCACAGTCCTGCCCACCTATGACACAACTGTGCGAGAAAATTCTTTCGACCCTGCCCTCCTGGAGAAAGCATCACCGGCCCAATCAGCTCATGCCCTGGCACACGTTTGTGGCGGATGTTCAGGAGCACCTGAATCCCCTGGCCAGCGAGAAGACCCTGAGGGAGGTGGTCTCGCAGCTGCACAGCATGGGGGAGGTGTGCGAATGCAAATACATACACTGTTTCTGTTAAGCAGCCCAGAATTATTTATGGTTAAAGCCTTACTTTGTTGCCAGCAAGATCATCTACAGTGGTACCTTGGAGCACAAACTTAATTCCTTCCAGAAGACCGATCAAGTTGCAACTTCGTCAAGGTCCAAGTGAAATTTCCCCATAAGAAATAATGTAAATGAATTTAATCTGTTCCAGAACTTCAAATGATTTCCTATTTAAACGTATCTGCCTACCCAACTAATGACGAAACATATTAACAATCAATATACGAACATGAAAAATCACACATTACAAAAGCAATAAAAATTAAATAAATGCCAATGCCATACTCCGAAGAGAGAGCTGCCACATATGCGGCACCTTTAAGTCTTACAATAATTTCCTTTTTAAGTTCTACAGTTACTCTCACTTTTACTCTTCAGTTTGCTGCTATCACTGCTCACTTTCTTAGGGGCCATGATCAGTAAATGCACTGTAGATAAAGCACAAAGCATTCACACCGAACACAGGAGCGCAGCTTTCGCATGTCAGACTCAATGGAGAGGTACTGTGAGACGATTCATAGGCCTCGGCATCCCATGCAGTGGGTCCGTTTGCTCCTGTGTCATCAGCTGTGTTAGCAGGTCTGTTTTGTTTTGTCGTGTTCCAAGTTCTTGGCTGAGTTGCAGTTACATTTTTCTCGACCGACCTGTTCGAGGTCCCAGTTGGTAGAGTAGAGAATGCGTCTAGACCTATATAAGTTCCTAGATTTTGGAAAAAAATTCAACAGACCCGTTTGATGTCTGAGTTGGTCAAGTTAAGAGGCGTCCAAGGTTCTACTGTACTTATGTTCATGGAAGGTTTGCATTAATATCTGAAGCTTTAAAAATACATTAACATAGACATTAACATGAGCCCAGGTAAAACGTGTTTTACATTACAGAAAAATACTCTTAAATATAAACACTTCAGTCTCCAGTTATTTGTGCATCAGTTTTCAATAATGTATTTCTGTATAATCCAGGGTGCTTATAAAATCGGCACAGTTCATATGCAATCTTTTAAAATCATACATAATACGCACTCAGTGGCCACTTTATGTAGCACTCCTACAGAAACACTTAACAGGCTGGCAAGTTATGTGCTGAAAGAAGCCATTCTGCACACTGCTGTTGTACTGAGTTTTTATTGTGGCCTTCCTGTCAGCTGTTAAGGGTCTGCCCATTCCCCTCTGACCGCCCTCGTTAACAAGGCGCCTTTGCCAGCAGAACTGCCAAACCGACATTCTCTGTAAACTGTACACACTGTATTGTATGCAAATCCCAGGAGACACGGCTGCTGCTGGGATGTGGAACCTTTGTGCCGCCTTTAGATCATGCATCTTAACTATTATAATGCTCATAGTATCTGAACCTCTCAAGCCCGTCTGCTTGTTGTGTATATTCAGTTGTAGTCACATGATTCTCTGTTTGTAGGATAAGGGTGTTTGCATTAACAAGCAAATGCATGTAATAAACTGGCCAGTGAGTGTAGAATACACCACGTACTGTACAAAAAATGAAGCATATGCTCTCTTGTGCCAATTTTCTTTACGTTTTACCCAAGAAAAGATTCTTAACATAAAACTCTAATTAGAATCACAGATTACTGAGTATTGTAGGCTTGTCTGTATTGGGTCAAATAAAAATAAATAAACACTTTACTTGAAGGGGCAAAAATAATGTAGTAGTACACTCTTACTTGATGTAATAATTAACCAAAAACTAACCATTAGTTATCATCATTAAATCATAAAGGTTCATGTATTTCAGTCATTATATTTGTTCATGATTTGTACTTGAGTAGTAGCTGCCTGCTCAAGCAATATATATAAAAACAAGTAAGTTTTAGCATGCAGTTGGAAATGATGAACAGTTTGTACCAGACCAATATATTTTATGAACTCATTGCAAACAATTCTCTGGCAGCTGTCCTTACTCAGGTTTTACTCAGACCCAGCCACAGGTGTGATACTAATCCTGCCTCTGTCCCACACAGATGAGCCTTCTGCAGAGTGAGGTGATCCAGGATATTGTGCTGCTCGACCCGCGGTGGCTCTGCAGCAATGTACTCACCAAGATTCTGTCCAGTGACACTCCAAAAGCCATCCATCACTACAGGGGGCGCTTCACCCTAGAGGAGCTTCAGGGCCTGCTGGCAGATCGTGACGTGGACGAGTTGCTGCAAATCCTGGATGCCATGGATGTGTGTGTGCGTGACCCCCTCAATTCTACCATGGTGGACATCCCAGCCCTCATCAGGGCCAATGGGCTGCACCACTCTTGGACAGATGAGGAAGAAGATGAGGAAGCTTTTGTGTATGGTGGTGTGCGTGTGGTGCCCGTTGAGCATCTCACCCCCTTCCCATGTGGTCTGTTTCACAAGCTGCAGGTCAACCTCTGTCGCTGGATCCATCAGCAGCAACCAGAAGGAAGTTCCATCCGCCTGTGGACCAATGGGGCCAAAATCTTGCACAGGGGTGTGGAGGTCATACTGCGGCTGGTTAACCACGGCCAGGGAATCGAGGTCCAAGTGCGTGGACTGGACTCGCTAAAATGTTATGTCCTGCTGGATGTGATGTGCAACCTCACTGACAACCTTCTAGCTACCACTCTACCTGGGCTCATGACGGTGAAGCACTACTTGAGTCCCCAGCAGCTGAGAGAGCACCATGAGCCCATCATGGTCTATCAGCCAAGGGACTTCTTCAGGGCCCAGGCACAGAGGGAGACCACCCTCACCAACACCATGGGAGGGTACAAGGAAAGCTTCAGCAGCATCCTGAGCCTCAGCTGCACAGAGGTCTATCACCAGGCCAACCTAGGTGTGGATGTTCACATATCAGACATTGGCCTCCTGGCAAGGAGGAAGCTCTGTCGACTTTTGGACCCACCGGATGCCATGGGTAAGGACTGGTGCCTTCTCGCCATGAACTTGGGCCTCTCGGATCTTGTGGCTAAATACAACCGTGCCGACGACACTCCTGGAGCGGATGTGACTCACCCCAGCCCCACTGCCCTGCTCCTGCAGGAGTGGAGTAGGCATCCTGGCAGCACGATTGGCGTTCTCACTGCCAAGCTGAGGGCACTTGGGCGCAGGGATGCAGCTGATTTTCTGCTGAGGTCATCCCCAGTGTTCAAGGTCAACCTGGAGGTCACCTCCCTGGACAACTGTGGGCCTACTTGCAATGGGGGGACCTCCCACAACTCCATCAGCTCTGTAATATCCCGGTGAAACAATCAGCCAAGCAGGTGGAGTTTCAATCAAAGTGGGATGCAGCCATTTACTGTATTGACTTGTGTGATAAGGAATTTATGGTATGTGTCATATCCAGGTTAAATGCACTTGGATGCATTATGAATGGCCATTTACCATAGAAGCATAGTCTCTTGTCCCTAAATACACCAGAGTTTATCAGAGAAAGTATGTTGATAATCCAGCATTAGCATTACTTATTTATACTGTTTGACTAAATATACATTTGCAACAATTTATTCTTAATAATGAACTCTGCATTACCTGCTGTTATAAGTAAGGCAGTATTCTACAAGTTTAACTATCTGGATATATTGTATAATAAAGGTCCATTGGGCATTATTTTGGCTGACATTTTCAATGCTTAGCCAGTTTGGAAAAAAAACTCCCAACAGAAGCTGAGTACAATCATTCCTCTACCCTGCTGAGCCTACTTTTGTGGGAGTTATAAGGCATACAGAAGATAAAAAAAAAGGAAGGGTAACTTAATAACCAGAAGAATGTATTTGTATTGGTATTTTCCCCATTGCAGGGCCACCTACTACCCTCTTCGAGTAAGATTTTTTAACCTAATTTATTGTAGTGGAATAGTGTAATATCTAAGTGGTTAGAAAAGTAAAGGGGTTTCTCCTCAGTCAACCAGTTTCATTTTGAAAGCATATTATTGTCATATGTAATAAGCGATGGGGATGAATACAGGGAGTGTTTACAAATAAAGATAGATCTATTACTTTTTCTACCTTTTTATGATTCATAATAGACAAACATTTATTGTTTATATAAATGGGAATCATTCTGCCGCTGTATATGGTGACCTACGCTGACACCATAGCTTCCACATCAGTGTAGAGACACTTCAACATAAAGATTTTCACCTATCCTGTGCTGTGACAAGACAGCGCAGGTGCTGATATGTTTAGGTTTGCTACACCATTGTTCATTTTCAGCAGACAATAGATTGATGATATTTAATTTATTTGATTGTTGATATATCAGTTTAGGATCTACTATGTTACAGCATGGTCTTTTCAACCGGAGCTGCCAAAGGAGTAGGTAATCTAACATGTAGAACAACTTAATGATATGAGTTACCAGATCTAGAAGGTGGTTCTTATGACATTAAGCCATAATACCATATACCAGATATATGGCCCCAATTAACTCCTTACAACAATAATTAACATTTAATTATCATATGACACTATTTATTAAAATTTTACCCAGTTATAATACTAGAGTTCTTACTGAAGCAATTCAGTAAGTGAAGTTTCTTAGTACAGCAGGACCCCTTGCTGAATCAGCAAACAGAATAGTGGTCAATGGCATAAACTGAAAACCTGAATGATATAGGATCAAGGCCCAGAAAAGTTGTGAGGTGATGTGTAGGTTAATGGTCTTTGCCTGTGATCGGGTGGTAACTGGTTCAAATACCACTGAACAAGGCCTTGGCTCTCAATTTATCCAAGGACTGGCTGACTTTACCATCTCAAATGTATATTGCTTTGGACAAAAGCATCTGCTAAATATGTTAATATAGTGTTACCAGAGGTGGAAATTTCAGGTCCAGAAAGTATAAATCCAGACCGTGATTTAGTTTCAACCAACCAGTTCAGTATAAAGAATCACAGTTACAGAGTACTCCACTGGTTGGTTGAAACAAAATCCTGGTCTGGATTTGTACTTTCTGGACCTGAAATTTCCACTTCTAAATGTTACTGAGAAACAGATCAGCAGATGGCTCAGTCCCCCACTGCACCTGGGCTACAGGTCTGAATCCCTCTCTGCCAGATTGAATGTTTCTTGTGTTGTTCTTTGGTCATTGTACAATGCAGACATACCTTACACAACAGTATCTTACAGGATATACTGCAGTCCACTGCAACCAATAACTGGATGAGTGGTTACTGACAATTGGTTGATTAATTAATTAATACATAAACTCAAGTCAATATGATCACATTTTCTTGATTCACTTCAAGCTACCTTTCTGAAGCCATCTAAAGTTTCACACCCACACATTAAAATTGCAGACATACACCTTCCTGTAGAGAGCTTTAAACAATACTTGTTTTTCTTCCCATGCAATTGAAATTATTTTTTTTTCTAATCCATTGAAATAATCACCAAGTAAGGTACCACTGATTTGATTAATAGTATTGGACAATTTAGAAAGTGACATTTGTTACTTAGCATAGAGAGAATGATTGTATTAATATAAAATAAAAATAAAACAAAGTAAATTTTTAAAGGGTTATTCACTAGCAAAGCAAGGGGGAGGTGTTTTTGTTTATCTGATAGTGGGAATGTTACCTAGCAGCCTTTCAGTGTTGTCATACATGTGCACTCCAACCCGAAGCATGCTAGGTTCATCATGACTATCATACATGTGAGAGATTGGCAGGGTTAATCAAGTTACTGCTTGAAATGGTTTTGATGTACCAGCAGGGGGAGGTCTTTTCTCGGGAGTTGGGACTATCTGAAAGGTCAATGTCCCATTGCAATCAGGGGGACAGTCAGATGACTCGAAATGGATTTCTTGGCATTTTGATTCTTGAGTTTTTTTACTTATCTTGTTTTCTTAGAAGATCCTCACTCAAATCCTGTATGTCAAATCCTTTTCTTTTTTTTCCCAGTTCCAATTTTCCCATTCCCATTTACTGCAAGTTTCCATTTTAGTACCCTCAACAAAAACTGTCATTGATGACTAAAATACAAAGTAGCAGTAATTTGTGTCTATTCTAAACCCATGTGCAAGCTGTCTGCTCAGTTTGCATAAAGTATTAATCTGGCAAAGCTGGTATATGTGAAATATTTAAATATTAAAGATCAAATATATAAAGTTTAAAATATTGTTAGAGTTTTTATACTTTTCATGTTGGGTTGATGGAAAGGTTTCAGAATTATTTGCAGAGAAAATTCTTGTTTAAACTTTGCTTAAGTGTTAGAGAGAGAGCGAGAGAGAGAGAGAGAGAGAGCGTATATGTGTGTACTGTTCACAAACATGCCAGTCTAAAGCATTTTAAAGTATATTTGTCTTTTTTTCCTCCAGACAAAATGATATTTCAATAGTTTAAATGGCACGTTACAAGACAAATAAAATTTAGAAAGAAATTTAATTATTCATTTTAATTATGTACATTTTTTACTTAAAGAAAACATTTCCTTTACATTAGGGAATTAAATTTGAGGTAGAGAAAAACCATGCATTAAAGTTTCAGTTATGGTTTTGCGCACCTTTTTGTTTATTTATATTGATTATTGTGATTTTAAAGCATGCATTGGTATTTTCTTAATACTTTCTCTGATGTTAAGGATATTGTGCATTTTATAATAAATTTAACTTAATTAGCTTATCATACATTGTTTCTATTCTTTTCTAAGATTGATTTACTGACCACACTTGTAAGTTTAATGCTGATTAGGTCTTTGACTTTAGTTTGAAGCTTTTTTATTTTTTTACTTTAGTCCCCTTTGTCAGTCTCCATTTTCCAATGGGGGAAAATGACTTGCTAATGCAATCCAGCCATTATTGTTTTGTGTTTAAAAAAACAAGAAAGAAAATGCAGTGTTTGGTCAATTCCTGTGATGTCTTTTTTAACCATTAAAACTGATATTACTATGTTTTGGAAATTATTGTACCAAAATGTTATTCATTAAAATAAATGTGCCACTCATATATTTTTAACCAAATAAAGATGATGATACCAGGTCTCGTGCTGAGGGTTAGAATCCTGTCCCTGCCGTGTGTGTGTGCAGTTTGCATACACGCCCTACGCTATGCTGATTTTCCCAGGGCACCCTGGTAGCATTCCGCAGTTCAAAAACACGCAGTTAGGTAGAAGGAGTTGATTTATGCCTGTGAATGCGCCTGTGCCCTGCATTGGATCAGGATCCCATCCAGGGGGCTCCCCAGCCTTGCGCCTTGTGCTGCCTGAGACAATCTCCAGGCCCCACAAATCTGCCAGGATGAATAGTTTGAAAATGGCTGGATGAATATAATTATTGAGCATTGTATACCTATAAGCATTATTCAACCGTTTAACATAAAGGTAGTAAATATTATAAATATTATAGAGACTCATGTTTACAGTCGTATAACAGCCTCACCAGACTCAGTGTTTCACGCTGCACTCCTACCCAGACATAATTTCCCACCAGACATTCGAGCCTCTAACAGTAAGTCATCATTTTTAATGGCAAATAATTAGGCAGCCAATTGCAAAAGAGCTTCAGAACTGCTAGGAATATCTCAGTACATGGCCAGCAAAATCACAATAATTTTGGAAGTATGTCTGTCATTTTCATCTCTTGTCCACAGTATACCACAGGAACATCAGACTGCAACAGCCAGGACCAGTAGCACAACACTGAAATGTATAAATGTTGAAAAATAAATGTTTGATATTGACAACTGTGTTTTTTTTCATTTTCAGTCATGCCCCATGGAAGCACCCTATCTGTCATTTCCCCTGTGCCCATTTGCCTTCTCCTGAGCTCCAACTGACAAAAAAAAACAGAATATGAAACAAACCTGAATACCAAAAAAAGCACTAAGGCTACTTCCATTAAACATTCCAATAGTAGTTGTAAATAATACATGTAGACACTTCCGAAACAGTATGAGTATGTGATGTAAAATGCAGAAAATAGAATAAATTTAATAATCCACCCATTTATTTTCCACAATGGAGCTGATCCTAGTAAGCAAATGGATTGAGTATGGGGCATCTTCAACAGGATGTAATTTTATACCCCCACAGCTCACAGAACAGATAAAGCAACTAAATGTTTCATGATATACCATATCACTAAAGTATTTAAAATTATTTTTACACCTTCAATTTGAACGTGAACATTTTCCAAAAACATTTCGCAGCTCCTTGAATAGGAATTTATTCAGATAAAAATGTGGATGAAGCAGCTCATTTAACCACTGACACTGATTGATGTTCAAGAGGAAGAGAAAGTTAAGTGCTTGCATTTCCCTAGAAAATGTATTAAGTTCTGCAGAATTATTGTCAGTCATTGAAACACCAAGTCAGAAACAGAAAACATACAGTAACATATATAAACCCCATGCAAGTACAGCAAAATTCCCATATGAAAAAAACAGTATAGTTCATATAAGGCTACAAGTTTTTTAGATGCAATGCATGATGTTTTTATATGTCCAGTTCAGCTTTTTTTCTGTATAAATTTGGCCACATTTATCCCAAACAAAACACACTTGACATACACTCACCTAAATGATTATTAGGAACACCTGTTCAATTTCTCATTAATGCATTTATCTAATCAACCAATCACATGGCAGTTGCTTCAATGCATTTAGGGGTGTGGTCCTGGTCAAGACAATCTCCTGAA
>JAABNY020000119.1:13367046-13381035 GCA_015164015.2 Brevimyrus niger | reverse complement strand
CTAAAGAATGCTTTCAGCACCTTGTTGAATCAATGCCACGTAGAATTAAGGCAGTTCTGAAGGCGAAAGAGGGTCAAACACCGTATTAATATGGTGTTCCTAATAATCCTTTAGGTGAGTGTATACTGTAAGAGGCAGTCAAGGGAAAAGCATACAGGAAACATATGAAACTTATACATGAATTTTACATTTTATCATATATGATTACATATGGCTTTCGTATGAAAATACATGTTCATTGCTTGTTGTTTCTTAAAGCTTTATACTATTCTAATGAATGACATGTATAATCTCTCCATATTCAGCTGGTTTAATTGGACACTTTAAATTTGCTGAGATTAACTGAACTATGTTCTGTTCACAGAAGACAAAGTGAATGCATCAACTGAAAAAGGATGTTTCCTTTTCAAAATACTCATTCTAGCTGTATGGAACCAGTGTCGATGAACTCGACACTGGTTCATTCAAAGAATTATGCATAAAAATGAATACAGACAAAACATTAATATGTATTTTACATCAAAAGGGGCATACATTACTAATGACATATACATTCAATATGGATTGTACATGAAACATTAGATGTTTAACAGTACATTCATTTCATATGTATTTTACATGAATAGGGTTGCCAACTTTGGTCAGCTAAGTACAGTATTTATCTTTCTTCTCAAGGACACTTACCATTTACCAAAGGCCATTTACGTGAGAGTCTGAAAGGCTGATTGCCGTGCTGCAGATGTGTGAGCTGGCAACCCTGCATGAATAAAGGACATACAAATTGACATATACATCTAACACCAGCTAACTTCGTGTGCAGTCGCTGTACAACATTAACATTACCTGATTATTTTCTGAATTAAATATATTGTTAAAGGAAAAGATATTACATTGTTTACTTTTTGTAACGTATATCCATCAGTTTCCTATATTCGCTTGAACTACAGAGGGCCTGCGGGAAACCGGGCTACCCCGGACAGCACAGAGAACCCAGACGGAATTTAAGATGAACAAATCTGTAAAGTTTACCCATAGAAGCTCCATTAAATTATATAATTTAGACGCACTTATTTATATACCAGTGGAGTAGGTATACAATATATACTTTATAGTGAGAATTACTTTTTGAAAGAAAATCTGGGGAGCAGAACTATATTGTCGCCCAAGGCAGATTTTGCCGAAGAACCGATCGAGGGATGGTGTTCACGATTGACCTATCGACCGTGAACGACTGTTTTGCGACTACATATATCCGCGCATATATTACAGAATTTATATATAGTAATACTGATATAATCAAGTACGGGGGAATAAAGATCTAGGCCTAATTATGAAGGAATGGAAAAATTTCGTATGGAAAAATTATATATGCAGAATAGCAAGAAGTCGATTTACAAGCATTTCAGTTTTTTGAAAACATGCTGTCAATGTCGCAATGTAGTCAGGCGCTGACTGACGTCATACTACTTGTTCAAACAAGTAGTATTTTTTATAATATAGGTTATATACTTTATAATTGCATCTAATATAATGTGAACACATAATGGATACGATAATTTCCATGAATATATCCGAATTATGGGAAATAAAATATCGCTAACTTTTAGTCAACATCAGCACGAAATTACGTATACACAAAAGCAATATTTTTCGTTTTATTAAATTTCTGAAAAACGTAATTTTTTGTTATAAAATGTTTAGTCTATTCGTTCATTAATATCAAAATATGGAGGCAACTTTAAAGTTATAGCTGTTTTGCTTAGTCATTCATTTCCAGATAATCCCCACCCCAGAAAAAAAGATAAAAGCATGGAATGAGCAAAGATGGCACATTATTAGGAGACCATCGATTTTGAACGTACTGATGCAACTTCCTAAACATTGTTATTAACTGAGGGTCGTTATAGATTCGCCAGCTGCTTTCCTTGTAGGAAATTCCTTTCCATGGAGTTTCGCGTGGGATAGAGTCACGTGAAAGGACATCACGTTGGGATGAGTTTTCAGGGAGGCGGGATCAATGTGTGCGCGTAGACGCTTCCAGCCTATGGGAGCGCCGGATGCTTCCATAGTCCGGAGCTATAAATTAAGGTTTGTTGCCTAGCTGTTTATTGTTTTGCCGGAGCAGTTGTGCGTTGTAAGTAAGTTATTCCTGGCTTTCCATCTATGCTGTATGTTGGGTTCCTACTTGGATGTTTAACGAAGTGTTTGTCTGTTGCAGTAGGTCAGCGTATTAGCTCGTCAGTGACCTGTAAGAAGCGTTTCCAGTTCCATAAGTAATCAATTAATTTAGTCTCTTGGGGTTTTAAATGCAAGCCAATAACTGATCACCCAATATGGCATAAGCACAGTGGTTGGATAGTGTTAATTTTTGACTTTTTTTTCATATATACTGCGGCTCAGTGTGTCTTGTCTGTGAACGTGTGCCCCCCCCCCCCTTTTTTTTTTTATAACGTGTGCCCCCCCATTTATTGGTGCTCTCCGTATAAGGTGATTATACTAGTGATATAATTTTAGAAAAAGGAAGTATTCACGGCTTGAAAAGCTTCTGTTTTCGATTTCCTCTGGCTTCGGTCCATCTGTTGTTTTCCGGCTGGAGCGATTTCGCCGAGTCGAAACCGCCCGTGTCGCGTGATCAGGGCGAACAAAACAACTGTGGTCGTGTTTGTGCTAACCTCAGTTTGCTTCTGCCTTATTTTTTCGGTCATATTAATTATCGCCTCATCGCCTTAAATCTTGGAATCAAAGCTGTATAACGATAACCTCGACAAATGTAAACCGGTCTGGGCCCTGTTCTGTATGGATGTTTTTTTTTCTTAAAGGTAGGAATCCGATGTTTGTCTATGTAAATGACGTCCATTTATATCTGGCAGACTCCTCTGAGCCGTGTCCTGCCTTGACGTGAACGGTTTAAATTAATCAGTTTGCATGAGATGACTTTTTCTCTTCTCCCCTCCAGCAGTGTCAAGATGAGGCTTGGTTTAATTTTTTCTACACTGTGCGTGGCAGTTTTTGCTGCCCCAAGCTTGGACCCCCAGCTGGACAAGCACTGGAATCTGTGGAAGTCTTGGCACAGTAAAGATTACCATCATGTAGGTGTCTGGCGGAACTAGTTCAAAAGTGGTTTTAACTTTGTTCTTTGACTTGTGCATGTACCAATAAATGCCTCTCTCGTAGACTGAAGAGGGCTGGAGGAGAATGGTTTGGGAGAAGAACTTGAAGAAGATTGAGTTGCATAACCTTGAACACTCCTTGGGAAAGCATTCCTATCGCCTGGGAATGAATCACTTTGGTGACATGGTATGTGGTCCCATTACCCCATGTTGGTGTTATTTTAATGGGAGGAGGGAAAATTGTGCCAGTTCAGCTACTGCAATGATTATTTCATTTTTAGACTAATGAAGAGTTCAGGCAGCTCATGAACGGCTACAGGCGACGATCTGAGAAGAAGCTCCAGGGGTCACTCTTCTTGGAGCCCAACAACTTTGAGGCACCAAAGCAAGTTGACTGGAGAACGCAGGGCTACGTCACTCCTGTGAAGGACCAGGTTGGAATTGTGGTGGCTAATCTGTATTGGGTTTTTGCAAATGCTCTAAATGGCTTTGTATTGACAATGGATGTATACTTTTTGGAGATGGGTGAACAAGACTGAAGCATGAATGTGTGGTTTTTTTAATAGTTCTTTTCTGCTTCAGGGTCAGTGTGGTTCTTGCTGGGCCTTCAGTGCCACTGGTGCCATGGAGGGACAGATGTTTAGAAAGACTGGCAAGATGATATCACTGAGTGAACAGAACCTGGTAGACTGCTCTCGTCCCGAGGGAAACGAAGGTTGCAATGGTGGCTTAATGGACCAGGCCTTCCAGTATATCAATGACAACCATGGCCTTGATTCTGAAGCTTCTTACCCATACCTAGCCACAGTAAGTATAGATTAAACAAGATCCCATTCTGTGAAAGGATAGATGAACATGGTGGTTATTAATTTTTTCCTCCTCCAGGATGACCAGCCCTGCCACTATGATCCCAATAACAGTGCTGCTAATGATACTGGTTTTATGGACATTCCGAGTGGGAAAGAACGTGCCCTAATGAAGGCTGTGGCAGCTGTTGGCCCAGTGTCGGTTGCCATTGATGCAGGCCATGAATCTTTCCAGTTCTACCAGTCGGGTGAGTTGCATTTCCTCAGTTGTGCAGTTGTCTAATCCAGCTTTTTTTTTTGATTTTGCTATATTGCTCTTCTAGCACACACCAGGTTAACAAGGACTCTGGTTTGTTTACAGGAATCTACTATGAGAAAGACTGCAGCAGTCAGGATCTTGATCATGGTGTCCTAGTTGTTGGCTATGGTTTTGAGGGTCAAGATGTTGATGGCAAGAAGTACTGGATTGTAAAGAACAGGTAAGACTGGGGAGTAACTCACTCTGATTCACTTTCTCCTGTGGTGGAAAAATCATTTGATTTCAAATGCTGATGTCTAATCTTCCCCCCCCCCTTCTCTTTCCTCAGCTGGAGTGAAAAGTGGGGTGATAAAGGATATATCTACATGGCCAAAGACAGGAAGAACCACTGTGGGATTGCAACTGCAGCAAGCTACCCTTTGGTGTAGCCTGCATGGACATGACCTTGTAGTGCATTGGGTTTTAAAGGGCCATGCCTGAATGTAGGCAGTTTTAATGGGAGTCCAAATACTTTTTGGTTTTTATTTGAAATTGGCTTGTATATATTTACTCCTGGATGAATGCAGCCATTGGTTCTGTTAATGTATAAAGTGGCATTTTATACCTGTAATTAAAGATTTTTAAATTGAGTTCTATGGTCTCTAGTTTCCTTAACGTCTTTCCCTATTAGTGCTGGGGTAAAGCTAGCTGTTCAGTTTACACTGGCACTTTAGCATGGTGTAAAAGCCTAGGTTCTTTCTAGTGGTGATCAATGCATCAAATGGGTTAAGCTGGATTCGGCTCAAGCATACATGGAATTTCAAGTTTTTTGTTTTAAACGGGACAATAGACTGAATTTGGGTGGAATGAACATCTGTATAAACTAGGAGGAAGGTAAACAAGCTGAACTTGGTGTCTAAGGGCAATTGTGGCCTTTCAGTTGGAGCTTCTCTATCCCCATGAGTTTGTAAATGTCACTGACTTGGCAGTGAAGGACTCATTTTCATGTAATCTCTAGTATATGCTCCTATTTGGATTTTCAGAAGTTAATATGGTACTTTTGTGTAAAAAGGGGTAAATTTAAGTATTTCCTGTGCTAGTCTGAATAAATAATACAAATTTGATGGGTTGTTGGCTGGTTTTGTTTCCCCCCCCCATCTTGTGTAGTCTGAGCCCCAGGCCGGTGAAGACAAGAGGGTGTGGAGAACTAGCATGAAAAAGTTAAGCACACTAATACAAGGCTAATGGTTAATTGTATTAATTTCCATGAGTCGGGCATTTCTGAATGAAATACCCATAAATTTAGAGCACATTTGGTGAGTATGTATTAGCAGTGTTGGTGTATAATCATTATCATAGAACATGGCTCCTTTGAGGCTTGTGCACTAAGGTTTTTCTTTGGAAGAAAGCCTTTACGACTCAAGTCACGGGAAAAACACAAGCTCATACAAATGGTTTGACATGAACACTAAGTGATAATGTAACAAGCTATCATTTTGTGAGTTTGACTTTTTCCAGGTCAATGGTATGCAATCTCAGCTTCTGACAGTTGTGTGTATAAATATGTTGTAATATAAAGGTGCTGACAATATGTACCCATAAACTTCAAGCATAAACAGAGCTTATGGGCTGTGTCAACAATTAGTATGAATGAATGTTGGATTTATATAGTGCTTTGGTAACAATTTACTTGATTGGACGCATATACATATACTTAGTAATAACTTAGTTGCTGCTGATGTACAAGTAATCAAATCTTGAGCAAATATAGTTGCTACTTGAGATAGCAATTCATTAATTATAACCTAACATGGTCAGTATTTCACTTGTGTCATTCATTACTCGTTCCTTCAATTCCTCCCAGTTCACAAAGATATATAGAATTAACAAGTGTAGTAACTGCTTGAGATAGAATATGCATTATGATTCAATAACTATATATCAACTATGACATAGTTTCCAGTTAATTAATACTTAAGTAATAGTACAATGCTGTATTATTTGTGCCCCTTCAAGAAAATTGTTCCCAGCACTTAACAGATTTAAAAGGGTAACAGTGGGCAATTTAGCCAGGGCATCAGGGAGCCACCCCTATTCTTCCAAAGGACTCCCAGGGAACTTTAATGACCTCAGAGAGTCAGGACCTTGGTTTTACATCCCATTGATTTTTACAGCATTATCCCCATCACTGCACTGGGACATTGGGATCCACACAGACCGCAGGATGGCCTGACCCGTTGACCACACCAACACCTCTTCCAACAGCTTTCCTAGTTGATCTGCCCTACATGTACTGGCCAGGCCCAAACCTGCTTAGTTTCAGGTGGATTACTAGTCTGGACTTCAGGTGGTATGACTGCTGACAAGAAAACACCAACAACGGCCACTCTGAGAGTGGACTGTTCCATTGCAATTGCATAGCTTTCTTAAAAATTAATGGCACATCATGAAATATTCAGAAAGTTCATTTGATTCAAGCCATCATACCTTGTTGTCTAGGGGAAAACAACGTAGTATTAAAGAAGAGAGCATAGTTTATGTTGTTTTAAATTCATTACTGAGTCACAAGATTCAATAAGGCATCACAATGACAGATATTGAATATATACTTTATGGTGAGCTTGCTGATTTAAGGAGTAACCAGGTCATGATTTTTACCCTATTCTTTGCTGTACCGAAACAATGAATAATCCATAATGACATGAAAATGTCCGGAAGTATTTTGAGTTGTTTCTGTATTTAATTGAATCATTTCCTTTGTGAAACTGGCATTGTTTGTTACATGTCCTGCTTTATCTAAAGGGTCAAAATTGTGTTTCTTTGTTGCTCATGATCAAAAGATACCATTATTGCTGTCTATGCTGTTGACTCAACAAAATCAGTGACTGATTATACATCATGCATTCCTTAAAACTACAGCTCAATGTCTCAAGTTTAGGGATTTGCAAAAGGAAAGTGCTAACACAGCATCAACAACAGCGTGACTTCATGGATGACATCGCTTCATCCGTTTGAACTGAAGCAATACTTTCTAAGCATCAGATTGCATGTGTTTGGCTTTGTTGTTCTGCAACTCAGCAAACAGTTTCTAGCTCAGCTGGTCAGCAAGTTTTATGCATAATTTACTCAACCACCAGTCTATCATTCACTGCTTTCTTGAAGTTATTTACAATCTCACCTGTTATTGGATCAGCAGCTATTGAATGGAGAGATATCAACATCAGTAATGTGATACACAATACAATATAAAAGTAATGTTAAAAACAACAATGAAAAGGAATCAAAGAAGCTTCCTAAAGCAAACCCTATTATATAAACTATATTTATTAAGTTTTTTTGTATAGAAATATCACAATTTCCTTTTGTCAGGTTGTGATAGCAAGCTTCAATAAGAAATACCACCAATTTTTGTTTGTAAGGGAGGCCATCTGGTGGTCATAAGCATTTTGTCATTTTTAAACAGGAAATGGATGTTTTCTGCCTTTTCTTTAACTTAAACTATGTCCTAGCCACTGTTTCCCTCTAAAACAAGCGTCCAAATGCTCCAGAATGCATCGTGTTGACTTTCAGTATCTAGCATATCAGTTTACATTTTAATCCAGTTCAACATACATTGTTTTCCAAAAAGTAGGGTTAGACAATCCCTGGAACAACAGAGGGTTAAGGGTGTTGCACAAAGGCTCAGTCACTCTGCCAACCATGGGTTCATAACTGGCAACCTACTGATTATAGGCACAGCATTCTAACCTTCTGAGTTACACACCACCTATTGTGCCAGCAAACATTTTATCTTTTTAAATTACTTTGAATTCATAATAGATGTACCATATCACTTCCCAAAAATAACATTCAGTCTGATACAGAGATCAATTTGAACAGAAAATCATGTTGATTTTACAAATAAAAAAAAAAACGGTATTTGTCCCTGAGGGGTAATTTAAAAGGCACAGAGGAGCAACACACACAAATGACAGTAGTAACATGACACAACAGATGACACACACACAATGAACTATGAACATAATAAAAAATGACTTAAAATCCAGAGGCAATAAGATGCATGATGATGAAAGTGGAAACAAAGGGAAAAAAGTGAGAGACTCAGATCTGAGGAGTTTTGGATTGTAGGGGGAGGGGAGTAGGAGTGTAAGGTGATAATGGTGGATTTGGGGGGGTGTCAGGAATTCAAAAGAAGGACAGCTTTAGGAACAAAGGTGGCCGCCCTCCTCTGTGTCCTGCAACCGGGACATCGGAGTCGGTGTATGGAGGGGAGCCACTCAAAGGCAGAGTTCAGCGGGTGTGAGGAGTCTTTAATGATTTTGAGTGCCAGCCTGTATGTCTGCTGGTCACAGATGTGCAATAAGGATCTCAGGGGCAGACCTATAATCTTAGAGCACATGCTGACAGTGCTCTGTAGCCGATTTCTGTGCTGCATGCTGGTGCAATGGAACCAGCAGATGATGGAGATTGAGATGACATTCTCTCTGAAGAAGTAGTAGAAGGACCGTAAAATGTCTTTCCTGACTCCAAAGGAATTCGGTTTCCTACGGAGGTATCGCCGCTGATGACACTTCTTAAGAATCTCCTCTGTGTTGGGGGTGAATTTCAGCAGATGGTCAAAGACGGTGCCCAGATATTTATACTCCTGGACTAGCTCTACTGTTCTACCATGGATGAAGGTGTTAACCGCTGCAGCCAGGTCTCTCTGCATTTTGGTGTAAGTCACCACCATTTCCTTGGTTTTACTGATGTTAAGTTCCAGACATGAGGTGTCACACCAGTCCACAAACTTCTGCAGAGCGTGACCATGGTTGTGTGAGGGGCCTGACAGCAGAGTCAGGAGGAATGTGTCATTCGCGTACTTCACCAGATGGTTGTTGGGCTGTGTGGTTCTGCAGTCATCCGTGTATAAGATGAAGAGCATTGGAGACATCACGCATCCTTGTGGTGACCTGGTAGAGGTATAATGGAGGTCAGAGATAGTATTGTGAACCAGTACTCTTTGTGATCTGTTGGTCAGAAAGTCCAACATCCACAGGATTAACTTGTTGTCCAGTTGAGGAAGAGTTTAGCAGCCAGGATGTGGGGTTGCAGAGTGTTGAATGCTGAGGAAAAGTCGGCAAACAAGAGTTAGTTAGCTGAGTTAGGCTGCTCCAGATGTTTATGCATGGTGTCTACATTGAATGATTTTGCATTGTCAACACCTCTGTCTGTGCGATATGCAAACTGCAGCGGGTCCATATGGGAGTTAGTTGTTCCAATGATGTGCTGTTTTACGACCCTCTCCATGGCTTTCATCACTAGAGAGGTGAGAGCCACGGGCCAAAGATCATTCAGAGCTTTGGTTATACTTTTTATTGGAAGTGGGGATGACTGTGAAATGTTTTCAGAGGCGGGGTAAAAGCAGAAAATTGAATGACTGACAATGTTAATATCATGACTCATTATAGACTGTTAGATGCCAAAGTGTCACAGAGAGCATCCATACATTTTCTGCAACCACTTACCTTTTTTAGGGTCATAGGCGTCAACCCATCACAGGGCACAAGGCAGGGAACAACCCAGGATGGGGCGCCAACCCAACACAGGGCACAAGGCAGGGAACAAACCAGGATGAGGCACAAACCCATCACAGGGCACAAGGCAGGGAACAGCCCAGGATGAGGCACAAACTCAACACAGGGCACACTCCAGTCTCTCACACATGCACACTTACGGGCAATTTGGTAACCCCAAATAGCCTCAGCATATTTTTGAACTGGGAAAACCAGAGTGCCTGCAGGAAACTCGATGACATGGGAAAAACATGCAAACTCCACACACACAAAACTCTGACAGGGACTTGAACCCAGGTTGAAGAATTGTGAGGCAACAGTACTAATCACTGCACCACCATACCTCCCTATTGCAGAGAACAAAATAAAGTGT
This sequence comes from Brevimyrus niger, assembly GCA_015164015.2. NCBI lineage: Eukaryota > Metazoa > Chordata > Actinopteri > Osteoglossiformes > Mormyridae > Brevimyrus > Brevimyrus niger. The sequence continues at coordinate 13,370,953 of JAABNY020000119.1, read as the reverse complement.
ACCATTTGTTATGGGTTTCAGGCAATATTGGATAATTCCAGGTAGTGGAGTAATAAAAGATTCAAGATTTGAAGCTTTATTGTCATGAACTATGTACTAAGTACAATAAAATCCTTCCTTGCATACCCTCCTTGCAGACCACAAAATAAGTTGACAAAAGTACAGTAAGATATGGAAAGTTAATATATATTTTAAATTACAGTACATAAACACAATAAATAAAAGATGATGAAGCATGTATGTTGAAAATGAAGCGTAATATCAAGTGTCATAGTGTAATTAAAAGGTGACTGTAGTGGTTGAGATTCAGAACAGTAAAGTGACAGTGCAAAAATAACAAAGACATTAACAGCCTTCGTCATAAAATTAATAATACCTGCTGAGCAGTGCTGTTATAACTGTTATAGTCATAAGTGCAAAAAAACTGTCACTGTGCCAATATAGTGCCTGTACAGTTTGTGGACAGCATTGTGGTTTTTAATAAAGTGGACTCCCTTTCCCGGAGAGTGACAAGTCAACCTTGCTTTTCTGAATTTTCCTTATCCACATTTGGTAACACCTAAAAAAGGGTAAATGTAGTATAAGAAAGAGGGAAGTAACTTTGATAGGACTTGGAAATTTTTAATTAAAGCATTCCAGGAACTCTTAGCAGTCAGTGACTTAAATAACCAAAGTAACTGAATCATAATGTGGTACCCCAGTTCATCTAGCTATTGCACTATATTTACAGTCATCTCAAGTGTAACAAGCGAAAAAAAATATTTTAAAAAAACTATAATACAATGTTCAAGCTTTTTGTAAAATACATGCTTTCAACACAATTTTTCAAACATGAAGTGGGTTAAACAATACAAAAAATAGGGTTTAAAAATATTGGCACCCTTAAATAATATCCAGAATGTACATTTAACTTTCTAAGCAGATTATGTTATCGAAATCACTTAGATCCCATAACAGGAGGACAGTGTGACTCAGTGGGCTAAGCCTTTGTGCCTTTGAGTGGAAGGTTGCTGGTTTTTGTCCAGTCTCAGTATTTCTGACCCTTGCTCCCTGGTGGCTGGCCCTTTGTGGCCAGTTTGCCCTCATCTATAGAGAGTGCATTGGGGGAGATGCATGAAAAGAGTTTCCCCACAATCATAAGTAACAGATATCAACTATTTATTTAATCGAGATAGACTTTTGAGAAAAGCAGATTTGACTGTCTGTTATCATACTCAAAGGTCATACTCAAGGGCCCAGCCCTGGGATCTGAGCCAGCTACCTTGTGAAGGCTGGTCCAATGTCTCAACACTACCCAAAACGAGCAGCAGTATTTTTTGGTTTCTGTCTCCAGGAAGCTTAGTTGAAGGTAAAAAGAAACAGGAGACAGTGGAGCAGACACAAGAGACAGAGATTTATTCAGGATATACATGTAAATTTGTGTTGTGGCAGCAAAGGGGCTGCGGTCACCAATTCTGGGGTAGCTCTCAACATACTCTTTGGATGGGCAGAGGGGAAGTTCTTCCTGACCTCAACCCACACATTTCATTAAATACAAGTATTTATTTAACAGACATGCATTTGAGGAAGTACAGTCAGTTAGTCTCTGGAGCAACTGGGGTCAAGTGCCTTGGTCAAGAGCCTAATGGTGACATCACTCTGCCTGCCACAGGATGTGAACTGGTGGCCATCTGATGACAGTGTCCTAACCCAGTGAGTCACACACCACTCCCATGTCAGTGCCTGAACTTGCCGGGCATCATTGGAACAATGTTTGGAATTGTGTATTGCAGTGAGATGAGGCCAAAATTTAGCTCTTGAGCTTAAGCATGCGTGGTGTCAAAAGAACACTGCATATAATGTAAAGCACCTGATACCAACAGTAAAACGTGGCAGTGGATCATTGTTGCTGCTTAGTGGCTGGTGGTTCTCCATGTTTCTTCAGACATCAGGGTACCAATAACTGCGAAGCCCATGTTTTACATAAAATAATTGTGCTACTCAATACATATTTCACATGCATGAGTATAACATTTGAATCATCATGTGTATTTTATGCAATGATTTTTTTATTTCATGAAGGCCAAAAATGTGCTAGGGTAATGGTGTGTGAGTGTGCCCTATGATGGGTTGGCACCCCACCCTGGGTTGTTCCCGGCCTTGTGCCTATAGCCTCCATGATAGGCTCCAGACCTCTCTGGAACCCTGAATAAGATAAGAACATGAATAAAACAGGAGCTTGAAAGACATTTTATTCACCATATTCTTTAGTCCACATATTACATGAAATAAAACTAATTCCCAGATAAAAACGGAAATGATGTGAAAGTCCATGTGTACTTTTTTTTCCCCAAAGCGTCCGCTTTTGCACATCTTTGAAGAACCACGCTTGGGTCTCTGGCCTGGCTAAGCAGCATTCACTTGGCATGCTTCTTGAAGATGGATATGTACTCCTGTACATCATCGGGGGAGCCCAGCACCACAGGAACCCTCTGATGGATGGATTCCGGCTGGATGTCCAGCACATTGCAGGCCCCCGTTGTGGCCATTCCTCCAGCTTGTTCCATGATGTACGCCATGGGGTTGCACTCATAAAGCAACCTCAGCTGAGAAATAAAAAATATAGGGCTTTATTTTATTAGGTCACATCAAGGACAGCGTTTTCCATGTCACATTTTCTTCAAGCCTGCCACGGTTTCTCTAAGGCAGGGTAACACTACTTTGAAGTCCTCCCAGAAATGCATCGTTTTCTTTACACACTGCAGGCTGTGTAATGCTTTCTATTAGTGGCCATGTATATTCTATATAAGGCAGACCCATTCCAGCTGAAATCCCCCTATATACAGACACCTATACACACCTCTAGAGGGCACTAAGACTCATTATGTTTTAATTCATACCACATGTTCATACCACCAGAGTAAATAGGGTTTAAAATTGTGTATATATTATGTAACAGGTATATAACACAAGTACGTATATGATTATTTGTTCTTTATCAAGCATGTCTTACCTTTCCCTTTGGGCTCTTGACATTAGCGGGATACAGGAAGATGCCTCCATACACAAGAGTTCGATGTACATCTGCTACCATGGAGCCCACATACCTCCCACCATAGGGCTCGCTTCCATCCTAACAGAAGTTTGACGTTTGTTTTATTTGTTCGAACTAAAGGTTGATTATAACTTCAATACTGCTTTAATCTTTTCATTTAGTTTGGTAGCACTTAAGGGCACAAATAATGTAGTAGTACACTCTTACTTAGTGCATTAATTAATCATAAACTAAGTGTTAGTTAATGATACGATATTCATTCATTAATATTAACAGTTCATGTATTTCATGCAGTTACTATATTTGTTCATGATTTGTACATTAGTAGTAACCGAGTTACTAAGTCACTTGCACTCGCTCATGTAAAGTGCTACCCATAGTTTTAGTGGGACAACTTTCAAATACATTTTTGATCTTGCCAGAAATCATGTTTTATGCTGGCATGAAACTCCAGAAATATTACAGTTGTGCCCAGGTGTAATCTTAACCAAAATCAATAGATATCAATAGACAGTTTTTCAACTGTATTCTTTATGTAAATTTTCTCAATGATTACCTCTGGAAATTTCTTCCTTTTCAAGTATTCTGTGACTGCAGGGTCAAAAAACTTGGCATATCCCTCATTAAGACTGTAGATCTTGCCCTTCTTCTTTATCCTGACATTTTTGTCCACCAGAATAAACTCCCCTATTGACTGGAAAACACAATAAATTAGTTCCTACCTCATAATCAGACATGCACCCATCCATCCATCCATTTTCCAATCCGCTTATCCTACTGGGTCGTGGGGGGTCCGGAGCCTATCCCGGAAGCAATGGGCACGAGGCAGGGAACAACCCCGGACAGGGGGCCAGCCTATCGCAGGGCACACTC
>JAABNY020000119.1:13342683-13358498 GCA_015164015.2 Brevimyrus niger | reverse complement strand
TGTAACATATCAATCATTCTTATTTATTGCTGTTAAATTTATAGAATAAAGTTAGTTCTGTTTGAGGATTGCTCCTATACATCTGAAAAAAAGTAATAATGAACATGTGTAAACTTTTACAGTCATTTAGTAAATATAAAACGAACTATCAAAGTTTAACAATAAAAACATATTAAATATAACATTGATGTAAATATAAAATTTCCAAATGTAAGCAGATGCTATCTGTACAAAATCACAATTCTGAATCTAAAATATAGTATATACCATACTAGTTTAACATTATTTGTCGGTATTTGGCTGCCCCCTATTGGTTAAAAATGCTGCAGCTTTTTGTAACAAAACCCACATGGTTTTTACTTTTGTGGCAAATAACTGAAGTTTAATAAATATTAACATTTAAAGAAAATTTTCTTTCAGATTGTATTAATCATTAATCAAATGCATCCAACCATAAACAGTATATACAACTTGTAATACTTTTTGGGTAAGTTTGGTGTATTAAAATGGCAAGATAGTTCGCAAAAACTGAACATTGGATGAAGATATGACTATATAGTATTATTTATGTCTATATCCCTAATTATTATTTATTTGAAATTAATTATTTTTATTGACATTTTTATTTTTTATTTTTTTAGCATTGTTTTTCTGGTCCCCAGGTCTTTGGTCTTTTGTTGTGCTTGAACTAAACTGCCACTATGATACAGCAAACATTGTTGCAAACCATTGCAAAGGACAAAAAACAAGCCATGCATTTGCGATCAGCCCACCGTCACGTCAAGCACGTCAGCCCAAATGATTTGTCACTACTCCGGCTAATTATTAATGAATACCAATACCAAGCAGTCTAAAATAAATGAGTACAAACATTTGATTTTTGTCAAATTAAATGACAATAGGGTATTTTTAAAAGAATCAAGAATGACTTCGAATAGCAGCAAACGACAGCATTATAAATAAGTAAGAGGTATAGCAGGTTAGTCTCACCTTCCGTGCCTCATTAATGTTTCACAGCGCAACTTTTACCTGTCATGGTGCTGCGGTGTAACGTCACGCCGCCGGACTCACCCCTTTGTTCAGCGCACAGGAGTGAAACATGACTTGCGGGTGGCCGCCTGAGTGCGCATGAGCGCCGTAGACAGAGCGGCTAGTAGGGAGCAAGGAGTGCAAAACTACAAAAGAAATAAACTCAGATCATTCATTCGTTTATTATCATTATAGTTTCGAACACGGTTGCATGAATTTTAGTTCCGCGGAAGTTACTTTGGAAGCGGTCCTGCAGTGTGGGGGTGGGTAGGGGGGAAGGCATTTCTTAAAACGACAACAACAGAAACAGACAGGACGACAAATTCCTAAAATTGCAATCTGTATTAAACGGTGAGTATATAATGTAGTGCATGCTTTGCAACAGTGAAGTTTTACAGGTGGTACCAAATGTTAAACGCTTATCTCCGCTTATTGGTTTGGAGTTGCCATCTAAACATGCTTACTAAACTTTCAAAGCACCCTGACAAGTATTTGAATTGCGGTTTAGTTAGTCATATATATTCGCATTGTTATATAAACAACATGAGTAGTTGAATTTGTCACTAGATTATTATATAATTGATCCAGTTTTTTAATGTATCGTACACACTAAGTGGGATTCCCATCTCTTTTCTTTGGGAATGTTTATGTGGTTGGGACGGTAAGGCATTTCCCCAACTCCCAATCTGCATCAAATCTATCTTGAAATTAATATAAAGTTTGTATACATGATTTAATCTCAAAGCAGATTTACTGGCGTAGACTTGCCACCATTCTCAGTGTAGTTTCCGCGCTCAAAAGCTTATTTGTTTTACTTCGATGGCAACAAGATCTCCAAAGCATAATAGTTCCCATGTGAGCTGTTTGCCAGAATTATAATTTGATTGTCTCTTTATTATGTTTTTGTCCTAGTATTAATAGTTATAGTGCTGTAGTGTTTGCCCATTGTAATTGTAACAGGTTTTTTTTCTCAGCATTGTAAAAATATGTTACAGAATTATTAGTGCAGTTTGATAACTTCACTTTTAAGTTTCAAGTAAATGTTACAATACTATAAAGCTGGGTTACTGGTGGTTATAAAGGTTTTGTGGTTAGATGTGAACTTGTATGATGCATATCAAATATTTTTATTACAGTATTTGTTTTGTAGTTATAGATATCTTTGAAGTCACATTGTTTATTCACAATAGATCCTGGATGGTGGTCAATATTTCATTTATTTATGTTTGTAAATCATATCTCACTAGTTTACAGAACTGCCAGTATGTCGGTATTTTTTATGATGCACTTTTCTTCACATTTGTTTCATTGTTTTACTTTACCTTCCGATTTCGATTGAGAAAATGAGCCCTTTAATCATTCTATTGGATCTTTCTAAAATGTGTTTCTTTAGGATTGGTTCCTTTTGAGGTGTGTGTGTGTGTGTGTTAGAGAGAGAGAGAGAGAGAGAGAGAGAGAGAGAGATATCCCCATCCTGCACTGGACTTGAGGATTATTTCTGTGCAATCTAGATGACGTAGCCTGAAATGCAATGTGCGGGGTACCAACAAAAGCCTTATTATTTGATGGTGAAAGGAATTGTCAGTAACTTACAAATGTTATGCTGTGTGTAAATGAAGCCACTGTGGGGAGTAATAGAGTGATGTGTGCCAGCTCTTTCAGATGCAGTTCCTTGGATTCACTCACCAGAACCTTTCAACACAGAATAATATTTTATTTTACTCTCCCACCAATCTTTTCCCTTTTCTTTCTTTGATGTAGCCTTTGAGAATGCAAACCAGACTGTGAGACTGTGGATTAGAAAGTAAGTTGTCCCCAGGATGTCCAAGGTATCAATTGTGCAAAGCCTGGATTTGAGTAGTTTTGAGACTACAGACTTTCCCAGGGGTAGATGAAGGTCATTTGAGTCTCTTGGTGTGAATCGTAGTTATTAAAGTCTTTGATGATTTGGTAGTAAAAAAAAATTAAATACGAGTCTGTGAAAATCAGCAAAGTTGTACAATAGCTTGCATAGAATTTGCCATTTAACAAGTTACGATTCCTGATAATGTTCCCTATGGCAACAAAAACAAAACCACCTTATAGTATCTGCCAGTCAGTACGTGTCTTCTATCTTTTTAGGTTGGCTTTCACAATGGCATACTACAGTTTTGAAATCACATTTTTAAATTGAATTTCTATTTGAGCTTGAGTAGGCACCTTGGAAAGGTTATGCGGGTTTTTCTTTGTGAGGCATGGTGCTCTCGGGGCACGTCGCCTTCCTTCACGGTGCCCTTCTTGTATGCATTGTGCTTGGGCTCTGCGTCGGCGCTATCCCTTACCCTGGCACCCATATCGACATCTTACTGTGAGGCCTAAGCATTGAAGTCCAGGTGGTCCCCACCCCCCATAGTTTAGGGCTGTAAAATGGCTCATTTTTGTTGTGGTGTTAGACGGTTATTGAGAGAGATCAGCTTCTAATTGTTTGGGATAATTAAAAACAACTAAAAGTGGAATAATGTTGTGTGCATGTTTAGCTTTTGGTATATGCATATTGTATATGCTGCATTGCTGCCTTGGAGGCCGCTAAGGGAGATTTTGCTGCTTTATGTGCAGGGAGAATAAAAAGTCTAGATTCATCCTGCATTTTGATGTGTGTTGTGGACAGTCTACCGATTTTTTATTTTTTTATTTTTGTATTTTCTAAAGCAGAATCCATATGCAGCCCCCTTTCTGTGACCTTCAACACTGGCTGTGTGTTTTCTGTTACCACAGGTGCTTTTCCATGCCTGAGGAAACTGGGAATATGAGCCATTGCTAGTGTTGATCAGCCAAATGAAAAATGAATGACATGTTTTAGACACTTATATTGATGAAATGTGTTTGATATATTTCCTTGCTGGACAGTGGACAACTCTTGGCCTATAATAATAATTCTCATCCTATTGTGCATTTTGCATCCATTTCTAAAGGCATACTAGTAATGTACTTTTAATCAGGTTTGGACTGGGGAAAAAAAAATCAGTATTAAAATCCACGATCATACAAGGCAAATATTTCCTTGACCAGTCTTAGATGCAGAAGCTTGTATACATGTTTTTCAATTTTCAGACATTTCTTTGGATATCTGTTGCTTGCATGGGAAAAGGAGGACTGTTTGGAGAAACAGCAGGGAATAGAAAGTGCGACTTTACATGGGGTCTTATTTAGTAACCTGCAGGTCTCCCTTTGGACCTCTAGGTATTGGAGCAGGAAGCGTTTTGGGGTCATAAAAGCCTTGGCCGGACTTGGGGCATCTTATTAAATGTCAGTCTGCTGGATTTATAGAACTGAAACAAGCGATTTGGCACCCAGGAAACATTCTGCAGCGGCTTAGAAGTCTGTTAAAACTGAACCTGAAGCCAGCTGAGACGTAGGAGGCTGTTCCATTGACCTGTAAGAGCCTATTAAGGCTTAAGGCGCATTCAGGTTTTTTTGAATTGAGAAGAAATCTTCATTTAATCTCTTGAGCCGTGCGTTTTTCAGCTTCGGCCACAGGAAGACGATGGTTCGGTTGACGTTAAGAGCATGTTGGCAAATGGCCAGCAGTAACAGGCTTCTAATTAGCATATTTTGTTGGAAAAGTGGTAGGCAGCCCTTGGTGGAAATAGTCAGGTGGTATAATAGTGTTATTTATTTACTGTTATTTGCTGCTCGTGTTGTGTAATAGGATAGCTGTTTCACAACCCAAAATAAAAAATAAAACTTTTCATTCCATCATACATTTGCCTAATTATATTATGTTTGTGATAGATTTGTACATCTGAGATATCAGAGAGATTACATTAGGTGCACAGGCAGGGGTGCACTATAAGCTGAAAGCTCCTGTGAGTCCTGTCACTCTAGGGCGCTTGGAATCATTCTAACCCCCCCCTTTTAAAGCACCCCTGTGCACATCTTAGTAGATTATATATAACTTTAATTATTTAAATAATTTTGCATGGTATGTGAATTATGAGCACACGGTAAACAGATCATTGTTAGAAATCGATTGCTTGTGTCTGTACCATATGTTGCTGCCTCTGAAATGTCTTTATTTGAAGTCTTCCGAATGTAATACATGGTACGGATTGTTTTTTAAAAACAATTATATCCCTTCCTTTCTACTTCTAATGCGTTTCCCTGGTTATTTTATTTCCAGGTAGTGCTTATCCACTGTGTAAACTTGACATGCTGTGGACTTTGTTTACTTTAGACAGGAAATCAGATGCTAAATTCAATTTACAATAAATCTGTCCCGGTTTCATTGTTATTGGTTGAACTTGAGCAGCAGTAGATGACCTTGTTAAGACCTTGAGTACAGATGATAAACATTGAAATGGTGCCCGTATTGTTTTCTTTACAGTGGTGTTTATCTGTGAAAATAGTTCAGGTCACTACCCTGCTTTTTGGGGGGAAAAAAAAGTCAGTCTTCTATGTTTAAAGAAATATTTGCATTTTGTTCTGATACTGTGCTTGTTGGTTGAATCTATTTCAACAACAAATTTTTACTTTTTTAGAATCACTTGGTATTTTGTCATTTGCGCCAGTAAAACATGCATCAGCGTGACAAAGTACAGACGCTTCTCTATTTACGAACTTTTGACCTATGAACTTTCAGACATACGAACGAAGAGGACTGTAAATCCAAATTGTGTGTGTTGGGCTCCTGTTTCCTGTCCGCAATATAAATTTTTTTTTCTGTGCGCCAATTCCACCAAATACGACTTCTGACCGCTACTCCCGCCACGTAGCAGCGTACCGTTCATACTCCCAGCATTCTAGGTCTTTGTACTTGCGTATACCCTTAAAATGATGTTGAATAATGACCTACGAACATTTCAGTTTATGAACGACCATTTGGAATGCATCTCATTCGTAAGTAGAGGAACATCTGTACTATGTTTTTAAGAACCCCCGCCCCCCCCCAAAAAAAAAACAAAAACAAATTTGGATTACCACTTTTTAACAGAAATTTTTTTGATAAATCTACCAAATTTTATAACTTGAAGGCTTTTCCAAATTCCACCTGTTTTATTGTTCTGCAATTTGTCTCAGTTGTTAAGAAAATATTCTCTCTTAACACCCTGAACTTGAAACATTACTGAAAAAGGTAGATCATTGATATATTGTTATTTAAATGTGTTGCTTGATTTACAGGCCTCTAGATAAAGATAATTATTTACCCATTGCACTTGAGAAGGTAGCCTTTGTTGAGCCCGACAAAACTGACCCAGCATGTCTCCTTAGGTTCCTTTTGTTTGGATGTGTGTAAAAGGACACTACCTTTCTGTCAATTACAGAAATTGAAATTCAATATGAAATAATAGTTTTGCATAACCTGTAACAAACTCTAATATGCAAAATATGGAATAAAATGTACTGGTGATAACTTGCTTTGCCCATGGGCTGATGGTATACAATCAACTACGATAGCAGCTAGAAAGAACATGGTTTCACGTTTATACGCAAGACATTACATGATGTTAACGTAAAGAAATTTTAAAGTAAATGAAGTGTGTCGGTTTTTGCTCTGTTTTTTTTGTCCCTAACTGTCTGTTATATAAATTGAAATTTTATTAATAATTAACCCCCTGGTTTTACCAGAGTTCTTCGGGAAAATAAAAAATAGAGCTACTACAGAGAGGCAGAAAGCCTTCTCTCCTTTTGTTAATGCTGAGGGTTTTCCCTCCATGTCACTTGCAATGCATTCTGGAACATGTTTTGATACAGAGCTACCCGAGGCTAGGGTGATACCATGATTTCATATTGGGCTTAATAAAGTTCTCCTTCATTACAAGAAATAGAAGAAAGAAATTGTGAGTGCTGTTATTTAATCTACTTTTTTATATTTTGCATTTGACTTCCCGTGGATTAAATGGAGCTGTAGAGGTAAAATCTGAGCCGGTTCATGTGGGCCAACAATGAACTGTTGGGGAATTGCTCAGAGGGGCGATTGTGACTTGTTTGCTCATGTGACCACAACGTTAGGCTGTTAGTGTAAACAGTGCTCATGCTTCCAGTTGCCGTTTCCCATATTTGTAGGAATTGCCAAGCAACTTGTCTGAGGCCAGCTTACTGTCAGCTTGTTGCAATCTACATGTGACCTGCAATATGGTGTGAACCCAGAATACTTTGTGTCTGTACATGACAGACATGCAAACATTTATGTATTTAGCCTATTTGGTGCATATATTTTACCTTGGCGATAGATGCAGCCAAGAGCAGCAATGAAATAAAGTGCAGTGTACACTGTTCATTAGTGGTAATTGTTTTGTTTTTCGTGAGATGTCATGATGTTAATTGGAAAGGTTTCTCATTGCGATGGGTTGTGTGTTTTCACTTGTAAAAAATGGCATAAGACTGGCATGTTTTAACAGGAAAAGGAATGGAGCAATTTAATTCTCATAAATCTACTGGAGTAACTGAAAACTATTTGGTAAGGCAGTTTTGTTATTTGTGCTATGTCTGGGCTTATTAATTAGCAATATTATACTTTATGGAGAAATCCTATGAAATTTCCAAATCTAAATTGTCCTGTATTATGTCTAAAATATGTGAGGACTTTACCTTTGGGTGACTAGGTCAAATTTATGTCTCTTGATTTAAATCTTGAATTCTAATCTTGTGGTGAAAATAGTTTATTCAATAAATACACTTGCAAGGAATGTGTCTTGGTACAGCTGGAAATGCACGATTCCCACCCCACCCCACCCTAAAGAAGGAAAAAACAGATGCGAGTAAAGTACAGCTGTGCATGTGCATATATAAATATATATAATGTACATAAAATGCAGATATAATTTATTAATCTCCTTTTTGGATTTTTCATGAAATCTTTAACATGGGTGTTAAATGTATTTTTTCAACCAAATTATTTTCAGACTCAGCTCTTTTAAAGATATTGAAGATATTGTATCATACAGAAAAATACTTAGCTTTGCAGGTTTTAATGTTAGACTTTTATAATTACCGTTGGCTCTCCATAGCCCTTGCTAAAGGAGAGATGATGGTGGATTATTATTGCAGATGTTTCCTCAAATTATTTAAAAACCACTGTGATCACTATATTAAGACGGAAAGACTGTCCTTCAGTTGTGCAAAGTTTTAAAGATAATGGCTTGAATGTTTAATATAATATTTATGTTTGCAAGTTAAGAAGATCCTTGTTTTGAAAAATCTGTATTATTGACATTTTCTTCACCTTCAGTGAAAATGAGAAACCAGGTGTGAAAGTCTTTTGGTCATGGCAAGTCTACTGTCTCAATCCAGTCGCATAACACCAACAAATTAACATTGCCAAGCATTGCAATTATGACAGCTACGTGCAACCAGAAGGTTTGTTTGGCAATCTATGCTAAATCCCCATTTAAACAGGGTTAAACCTGTTGCCTGCTGAAAAGCCTCATTTCTTAGTGTAGACTTACTGTTATAAATATGAATTGAGTTATAAGACACGTATTCTTGGACCCTCCAGATCAGTGCTGGCACTGTTAGCTGCTGAGCCTTGTGACAGGACAGGACCGAACATGATAAGGGAGCTGGCTGGATTTTTATGAATAAAGGAGAAAAGTGGAGAAAGACAGAAGAGAGGAGGTGTTCGTTGGCCTTTTGCTACAAGCTAAGACTAGTTCCTGTGCTTGGATCTCATCCTGGATTGATTTCTGTTCCAGGTCCTTGGGGAGGGCTTTGAATGATCTAATATGAGTTTAGTTGTATTTTAAATTGAAAGTTTAAAAAAGATACTACAAATAAACACTGCTTCTTCAAAGAGCGAGTGGAATTCCTCAAACAGAAGTAATTTATTTGCTTGGAGTCACACTTCCATAACTGCTGTCATAAGGTCACCAACTGATATGATCTATATCCATAATCATATGATCTTTAACTGCAAATGTACAGTGTATCCATTCTGCTAAATGGTGGGAGATCATTACAGTAGTATTTAATTATTTGCTTAATTTAAAATACTTGGTGTCCCTGCAATTATAAGACATCAGCCATAGTATCTTATTTTTAGTTATAGAGTTTGAGATTAACAAAAAGCTGTGAGGTGTGAGTATGTACTCTGTTTTACAGTTTGTATTTTCTGGCTCATTTACATGCAAATTTACTTTATAGCATGCTAATGCATGCTCACCGGATTAGCTACAGACTAATCTGAAGACACTGAGGGAAACCTTATCTAATCTAATGTTTTTGTTTTGTCATACCAAGCAAGAACAAGGAGAAACAACTCAGGCTTTTGTTTTTCTTGAATCAGAAGCCCAAGTTTTGAAAGTAAGGTGGTAACATATTTAAAAATGATCAAAGTGCTAGCTGCACTAACTTTTATCATAATATAGCATCCCTGTGCATTTATTTCACGTCCTCCTGCATCTGCCAGAAAAAAAAATATGGGACTTGATGATAGAACTGTATAAAGAGAACTAAAACTGCTATTGTTCTAATACTTATTACACTTGTAACTGTGCATGCTTTGGATGTTCTGTCTAGCTGCTAGCTGTTCTGTCTAGCTGCACTTATGTCTAGTTTACTGCTTAACAGCTAATACAGCTCTGGAACATACAGACCACTCTATACATAAAAAAAAATCTGGTTTAATTGTGGTTCTGCTGGCATTTGCTGGCAGAAGACTAAGCTGAGTAGGATGTTGTTTCCAGGTTCAAAATTTCTAAGACTGCAGTAAACAAGACTAAGATGAAGCCAGAGACACTGGGAATGACCAAAAAACAGTCAGGTTAAAGGTGGATGCAACATTCTAATGCCAGAGATGACCGCTGACTTATCCGACAATTTCTCATGAATCATGGGATGACATCAAGTGACCTTCAAAAGGAATGGGAAACATAAAGTGCAGGTGTGAAGTGTACCACTAGGACAGTTCCTATCAGGCCCCTAGAAGCAGGACTGAAGTCCCATAAAGCAAGGGATAAGCCCTTCATTAATGAGCAACAGAGAAGAACCAGACTGCAGTTTACAAAGAAAAAAAAATATTATTCATAGGCGCACACCCATACGTTTCGAAATGAGTGAAACAAAAAAATTGCTGTGGTCTCTGATTTTTTTTTTTCCCCCCAGAGTTGTATGTTTGTAATGTGCTAACTGTCTCACTTGTTGCTTCGCATAAAAGCATCTGCTATTTATAGAAGCAAATCTAAATGTGAAATGATATTCTGTAAGATCACAATTATGGAAATCAGGCTTGATTGAAGGTAGTTTCTGGTCCTAATGATTCCTAGTGCAAATATATTCCCAGTCATCCAAAATGTGAAATCGAAAAACAACCTTTCATGGTATGCCCTAGTATTGCTGGGCAATGGAATAATTAAACCAGGCCCGACAGACAGGCAAGGTAATCACAAACAAAGGACCTCTTCAGCAGCATTCTGGGAGGAGTGATGTGCAGACAAGTGTTGGTTCTGTTAGTTTAATTATAGGTCAGATTCTGCTTAAAATATATTTTTTTTAATAATTGAAAATAACATTTTATTGCTTGTTTATTTACTAATAAGTAAACACCTTAACATAAACAGTATGATTTGGAGTGTTTGTTGTAAGCCTGTAGAAGCCTCTCATTCAGTTTGATGTTGGGTGGATTAGGTGTGTGATATTTTGACTGTCTCTTTGTACCTTCTGGCTCATTTCATTGCCCACTTGTGTTGGTAACTGTGGAAGACGTGGTCCACTTATGTTTGCATATATCAATCAATGTAATTTCATTTTGTTTATATGTATTGCTTATTGGTTTCTTATACACAGAAATACTGTGGTAAAAAAGGGTAGGTCCAATTGTCTGCAATTCTGTCTTGTTACACCATGGTTAAGATGTCTTGGCTATGGCTGCTTTGGTTGATGGTTACATGGAACTTGAGAATGTAGAAGCCAGAATACATGGGAAAGTGACTTAAATGCAGAGATGTGAAGTGTGTTCATATTATATATTATGGGAAAAATATCAAGTGGCAACAAGACATTGGTGTGCTTTAAGTGGAATGCCAGGAGTATCGGTATCAGGAGTTCAGTGTAAAATATTTCTCAATTTCTAAATGTAAGAAAACACATGTACGCCTACACAAAGAGAGATTTTACATATTACTCCACTGTTTCCATGGTGTAGAATTTACATGTAATGCAATATAAAGCATTATTAGAGAAACCTAAAACGTCCATGGCAGTTTTCTAATCAAACAGACCTGGCTGTTTGGTGGTGTGCTGTTTGCTTGACACTGGGCTGTATGTGCATCCATATGCATTTCACCACCTGCTGGCTTGGCTTTGAAGTTCCGCCCGAAAAATGACCTTCTCAGGTTTCTCTCTCTACAGGCCACTGGGTGAGCTGACCTTGGTTACTGGTTGGTTACTGGTTGGTTACTGGTTGGTTACTGGTTGGTTACTGGTTGGTTACTGGGGTTTGCTGTGTTAAATTGATTCCTAATCTGTTCCACAAACGTTAGGCCAAAGGGCATGTCTGTCAAAACCTGTAATGTGTTATGTTTTCTTTTGCACTTTTCATGATGGTTTTGAAGCCTTTCTATTTGTAAGATGCTAGTGAAAGACACTGTAATCTGCAGTTTTTGGCTTCATTCTCCTGTTAACGTGACTTTGTTGAACTATGCAGGTGATTTTCTATTGAGCATGTATACTGCTTTACATTGAGTTTATGTTCATAGACACAACATTATGGATAGTACAAGAATATTGTTAGTGTAATTGTATTTATGTGGATATTTTCATAGGGTTGCTTTTCCTATTGTAGCTGAGCATTTTTAAAGTTCTCCCTATTTCCAGTGCCAGTTACTTAAATGTTACGTTTTGAGGTGGTCACAATCAGACCATTGTTATACTGATTAACCAGCTCCACTGTGTTTGTTTTGCAATAATTGGCTTAGGAGGATGTGACCCCTTTTTCCCCAGACGTGTGACTTTGCACTTTTCCAGTCATGTGACATGAGGCGTTGAAGGCTTCCTGGGGGTTATTCTTGTAGTAACACTTGTAGATGTTCAGTTTTTTTTTTTGTTTGCCAGTCCCCCCGAGAACTTTATTCTAAATCCATTTAGGGATTAGGTCCCATATCTCTTGTATGCTAAGCTCGACTAAGGATCAAAACGTAGCATTGTCCCTGGTTAGAACTTAGGCTCTCATTGATTACTTTTTATCATATTTTGATTGATCTTTGATTGTGTGTTTTTTTTTTTTTTGCAGTGTTTGGATGTTTAAAAGTAGAGTACAGGTCCAACCAGATAATATTAGGGAGTCCACTAGCAAAACAGGGCTCCTCGGCCGGCTTCCCTATTGAAATGGCTTCTCCCCTATGTTGTCAGTAATTTGCATCTTTCGCTGAACGGTGCCAAATGCTTCAGCATTCAGGAGTATAGGCCACAGTAAATTGCACTTCACAAATTACAGCTGCGTGTTCAAAGGGGCTCCTCAGTGTGGTGCCTTAATTAAACATTGCCTTTTTCCTCTGATCATGATCAGGAACTTAATTAGTTTTGGTATCTGACTTGTACCCGACATTACCACTAAAAAATAAAAAGCTGAACTTATTCACCAGTTTATTTGCGGCGTTCATTTTGCTTTGGTTCTATGGCTTCTTCCAAAGGCATCGTTTTATTTTTAACTTTACAGCTGACATACTGTGTTGATTCCTAATCAGTGGAGTGTGGAGGCTGGAGTGTTTTCTTCATTTTTAATTTCAATCTAATGAAATATTTTTCTTGTTTTTATGATGGATCAATTTATTGTATGCATAAAACTAATGGTGCTGATACTTGATGCAACAGCATGGGGTCAAATCTCTGCTAACAGCAAACAGCTGAGCTAGCAGCTAGTGGCTACTGGAGTGTGTGCTCTTCCACAAGTCATTAGCTTAGCATATGTTACCTGTTGTTGTCATATATGTCATATAACAATATTTTTGTTGGTTATAATTATGATTCACAAGATGCATCACAATTTTTTGGAATGTATGTTGGTAATGTTAATTTGAATAGATTGCCTGTGTTGCCCCCTATTATACAAGCAGTATCTTTGCAGTGTTTGCAAATTATAACAGATTGAAATTCTCAAATACAATCCATTTCCATTGAATCAAAGTAGAACCTTTCTTGTAACCAGTTCTTCCTTATCAGAATTGCACTGTCTGCTCATTTGACAGCGTGTTGCATCATGATTCTAGCGATACCTCTGAAATGTGTATCATGGCTATAACTGTAACTAGTTACAGCAAAATATTGCTGCATCACCCCCACTAGTCTGTAGTCAATTGCAGGTCCAGTGAATCCTATAGGCAATACAGGCGGCCGCCTAGGGGGGCAACTTCTGAGGGGGCACTGACTTGCCAGTGAATTTGACTTTGCTTTGGACTTGGCAGCACCAGCACAGCTGGCTGCCACATTGATTAAGACTGGTACTGGTCAAAGAAATAGACAATTGAAGCTTATTAAGAATCCAAAACATACAGCCTTTATAAACTAAATTTATAAAGCTGGACATTTTCAGGCTGGACAGGAGTGATTTGTCGTGGTTAAAGATTTGACTAATTTGATCAGTGCTAATCGATTTCTAAAAGACTAACACAGCTACTAAACTCTTCCCTTCCCCTACACGTTTTGGCTAATACATCTTTCTTAATGATTCTATTCTTTAGAGTCTGAATCACGAAATGGGCTAGGAGGGGTGTTGTGTGTGTGCAGCCTTTGGCCTCCGCAGGTTAGGGTGCTGTACCCCTGATTGGAAGGTCATCGGCTCACATGAAGTGGTCAGCAGAGTGGTTTCAGTGTTGGGCCCCTGGCAAGGCCCCTGATTTTTCAGCTGTTCATCGATGTGGATAAAAGGGTATAAATATAAATGTGTATAGTTTGTGATGGGTTGATGACTCGTTCTGGGTTATCCCTCGCCTTGCACATGTGGGCCAAATTGATAATCATCACAGTTGTCACATGTCTGCAGATGCTGTCTCTTCATGCTGTCCCTAATTAAATATCTCTGTTTAAGCCTCTTTGCTACACTGCAGGGTTGATATTTGGTCAAATCTGGAGATTCAAAGAATTCCACCTTGTTGCTTCTCAGTCTGCCACTAACCATGTGAGCTGTATTCTTTATTTTGGGCAAGTATGTGAAGAGGATGCGGGTCAGCTCCATGTAGAATGGGCAGGTACGGCATTTGCTTGTGCGCTTCCATTTTGTATGCTCAGAAGCAGAGGATGACGGGCACATCTGTGACTGGGGCGTGTAGCAGGTGTCTCTCAAATCAATGGCAGATGTACTGCTTGGTTGGCCTTGAATTAGCTCTTCCCCTCCCCATCTCTGGGCATGCTTAGCAGCCCTGACCGAGGGATCACATGGGGACTGGTGCCGGGGCAATGAGGCATGTCTGATGTGCAGAGGACAACAATAGCCCATTTGGTGAACTGGGGAGTTCTGAGACCCTCCATCAGTCTTTTAACCATTATCTGGGACATGGTCACGGGGGGTTTGGACCCTCTCCCAGGCGGCGCTGGGCACAGGGCTGGGGAGCACCCTGGATGGGTTGTCGGTGCATCACGTACCACATATACACAAGCTGCTGCCAGTTTAAATGGTACCAGCTAATCTATTACCGTGTCAGTGCACTACCAAAGGAAACTGGAGCGTCTAGAGAAATGGAATGAGCAAACTCGATAGAGGGGGCAAAATTCAAGCCCACATCTCTGGAGGAAAGAGGCAATTGTGTTGCCCATTTAGGCTCTGCGCTACCTGAAGTCATGCCTATAGAAAGTTTTCCAGCCCTCGTGTCTCTGCAGTGCACGGGAAGTGCACTGCAATACTCTGCTGCACTTGAAAGGTCTGCTGTGAAACTGTGTTTCTGTCAAAGGACTAGTTACTTTATATATAAGAATAACTAACTTTTTACGGATCTGAAGTAAAATATCAACCTGATGGAAATCTGCAGTAAAGATGACTGACATTTTGTGTTGACCACCCTCGGGATATACTTTTATTTCAAGAATCTAATTTTTTTTTTAGTAATCAATCGACTCCAAAGGTGCAAAGGGAATTAACAGCTTTAAGTGTTGATGAAGTGTTGAAATGAAGAATAGAGAAATTAGGTAAGAGAACTTTTTTGATCCCTGTGAGGGGAAATTTCAGGTAAAAAAAAAAAAAAAAATATTTAAATAACAATACAAGTAAATGAACATGTAAAGGAAAACGAATAAATTACACTCATTTTAAAAAGAACTAAGACATAAGAACTGGGCATAGTGTTCCACTGTTGAATAGCGCAAATAGCATATACATAATAAATAATGCAAATGTATATTGTAAATGTACTGAAAAGGCAGCATTGTAGAGTTGGGTCAGAGGCGGCATCGTGTGGTCATATGACTGTGGCTAAGAAAGAACATCTGTAGTTCTCAGGTTTGCATATGGAAAAGTTGACTCTGAGTTTGTCTTTCCAAAGTCCATGTTCATGCAGCTGAAGTCTGCTGCCTCTTACGTAGAGGGGGGTGGTAATGGGTCTGAAGGTGCATTCAGAACCCGAGGATTGACAAAGCTACCCAGGGGCGTCACACCCCGGCCGGCCGCGCTCCTTTGTTATAACACCTGCGGCCTTTCGCCTCAAGCTCCTTTTATTTTACTTCAGGAAGCAATTAAAATTTCATGTGTGTGTTTGTGTGCAGCTGAATTGGCTCAGCCACTGACTGAAGTGAGTGTTGCTTGGGGGGGGGGGGGGGGGGGGGGGGGGGTTGGTGGTGGCGTCACGGCAAGGAAGGGGCCCCCCTTGGCGGGGGGGGCAGTTTGC
>JAABNY020000119.1:13325644-13339707 GCA_015164015.2 Brevimyrus niger | reverse complement strand
TTCATGGCGCGCCTGGTGTAACAGAAACAGTTGCTTCATTGGTAGAGTCCTTAGCTTCTCAAAAGATTTCACAGAAAAGTTTTAAAGGTCCATTTAGTTCCTTGGCTGCAAGAGCTGTTTCCTAGCCTAGTTCATCTTTGTCTGGGTAATTGTCTGTACATTTCAGTGGAACTTTATCTCTCTGTCTATTTCCATCAAAACTTAGCCTGTCATGAATTTTTTTAATTAAATATCCTTTTGTTGTGCTTCCTGTTACTAGGGGGCAGTTGTGATTCACCAGGTTAGGGCATTGTGATCAGAGAGTTGCTGGTTCAAATACTAGAGTTAGCAGAATGATTTCCTCATTGGGCTATAGAGTAAGGCCTTTAACCCCTAATTTTTTTCAGGGATCGGCTTTCGCTCATTTCTCAAAAAAGTACATTGCTTTGGATAGAATGAGCTACTAAATAGCTAAAATGTAAAGGTAGCAGTGCTTAAAAAAAGCATGACTGACGAAGCAGCCAAAAAGGGCCAGTTCTTTTTCACACATCTTGCATTAGGGGAGGAAAGGGTATAATTTTGGGTAGGCAAGTCTGTAGTCATGCCTTTGCAACCATGTACACATTTCAGAATTATAAGAATGTGTGCAATGGTTATTTAGTTGGAGCTAAACTATTTGACTGGGTTGCAGCAGAATAATGTCCATTATTAGTATCTTGCCAGCAGATAACTTGATTGAAAAGAACCTTTATTGTTTCTTGTTTATTGTTGACCGGAATGATTATTTTGATGGATTTTTATTTATTTTTTTGCTTATTTTTTTTGGATTATCTAGTACTTTTCAGAGATATGGAAGCCAGGTCCTGCAAACACCGGCTTGAAAGTCCTGTTCCCTAATTGCTGGAGGATTTACTATCAGCCGCAGCATGTTCAGTTCAAGGGCAGAACGGAAAAGGCTTCAATCCGAGCTTTGACAAATATCTGCGCAGAGAGATAATGGTGACGGGTGTGGAACAGATACAGTACAGCCACCAACGTGCCTTTACCACGTGGCGATCCCTTACGTGTTTGGCTGTGTGCTTTTAGCCCCTCCTATATATTTTTTCCATTATTCAGCTCCTTGTTTTTGTTTCGTCATGTTATTAGTGCCAGAATCACATACCTGTTTATTTTTAAAGAAGCACTATGCTAGACTAGTTAATTTGACTTTATTAGCTACGTCTGGCCTGGTATGAAATTGTAATTCAAGAACTTGCTTTGGGTTCGTTCTGAATGCATGATAAACATTTCACGTGTTTAAAAACTGTTAAGATCAGGTTAGTCTGCCCCCAGATGGCAGTGTTGTCAGACTTTTGATCTTAAAAGCATCAGGTCTAAATTTTGGCTTGCTGTGGATGTGTTGCTTACACAATACCCAGATGGTGAATAACTGATCCTGAACAGTTTTGTTGGATTATGGGAACCAAAACAATAAAAACAAGAGATGCTGAGTAAAGGCAATAGATCCTAATTATACAGAAGCAGGGAACACATTTTTGGAGATTTTAACACATTTTAACACAAAATTTTCTCTATCTAAATGTTCTGTTATACAAATGTTAATCATGCTTATTTGGTTCTCCGAGGATGAACCGTTGATAATGGACCCATATACATAGCTCCTAAAATTTGTTGTGATGGTTTAAATAGCCAATTGATGTTTACTGTGAACAAACAATGCCGTTTTAGCAGTTTCCTTTGAAACAAAAAGGTGTTCAAACTCCAATCCTTGTATCCAAAGGGAAAAAAACAATAGTTTCTTGTTTTGCCAGGGTGCCATTTGTGCCTCTTGTAGTTACATACGATGATGTGAAAATAGCCCATTGCCTGCACGCTTCCTGGAGGTAATTGAAGGCTCGCATTCTTGCATTTGCAGTGCTCTTTGGTGTGGAAGTCTGATGTCTCTGGGGCTGCATTTCAGTGGCTTGCAGCACTGCCAGTTGTGGTCTCGGCGCTTGAGCAGATAAAACACATTCCTAAAATAGAGGAGCAACAAAGCCAGGCCTGCATTCGAAAAGCGGTGCCCCCAAATCGCCCCCTTTCAATCTCGCTTAGGTGAGAGCGCACACTGAGCTCAGTTTCCTTTAACTTAACTGAAGAGGACCTTGCTTTTAATCTTGATATGAAGTCTGTGCCATTGTTTAAATATATCAAGATCATTTGTCTTGGAAAAGTTTTTACACAAGTATGTGTTTTACATACTGGTTCCCAGTACAGGGGCAGCTGTAAGCTGCTTTTTTCTTAATGTTGGGCAATTCCAGCATTATGGATGTGGAACATTTACACTGATATTGGCAGATGAAATGCCTTTCTATCGGCTGTAGTTCCCCACCTGGTCTCTGAGGTGGTGTTTTTTTGTATCTCCCATCTTTGTATCTGCTGTTTGTTCACTCTTTCATTCTTTATCATTTTACACTTCTATACAGAGTTTGCTTGACATGCAGATGCTGGATAAGTTTCTTTGTAGCTTTTCTTGTGTAATTATATGTTTAATGTGAGGTTCATTTGTATGTTCTAAACAATTTTTTTTGTAACAGCACCCAGAAAATGCTATTCGGGAAATATTCATTTTTCAAGGTTTTTACAGAAAGCTAGACTGTAGCTATGAAACTACATAACTGTAAAATGTAGCAGCGCTTACTGTTGGCTTAAAAATTGTTTTAAGATCTGCAGCACCTTTAGCAGTGAAACAACCACTTTATGGCTACAGGCAATGTAAACATAATGGAAACTGGACCCCCCATGAGGCTAATTAGAAAAGCTGCCCTTTGTGGCACATTCTTCAGCTACCAAAACTACACGATGTACTCTGCATTTTTTTTTTTAAACCAGGATTATAATTCTTTCTGGTGTTTGACTCCTAAAGAGAGTTCCAGTTCAGTCAGCTCCAGCGGCAGCCTAGTAAATTTTTTAACTGGCAAATTAAGAACTAGGGCAGCAGCAATGGGTCCAAATGGTGGCCAAACAGAGAACACAGGTTGCTGGAGCTCTTCAAGAAGTGAAGAAAATGCAAGGAGATCTGTGTTAAGGTCAGTCTTCTGTTAATCTGCACAGAATTTGGTACGTCATGTATATTACTGACCCGCTTTCACAAGCTTGAAAATTTCAGGCAGAACTCAACGTTTCCTCCCAAATCAATCCTATTTGTCTCACTGGTTTATATATGTACTACAAGTTTAAATATAATCTGCGGTACTAGTACATCAGGTATCACTTTTAAACATATCCATAATGCATTATAATGCACATAAAGTATTATAAACATGGCAATAAATATTTATAAAAAGACATAACACATTATAGCCATGTTTATTATGCATTATGACTGCCTTATGAAGTTCCACCTATAATATACTATAGATACCTATATAATGTAGTATACATCATTAATGTTTATACCAATGATTATAAAAGTATCAATAATGCATTATAGATGAGAGCTTATTAAATGCATAATAAACATGACTTTTATGTGTTATGCTTTTTGATAAATATTTATACCCATGTTTAATGCTTTATAAATGTAATATTTGTTATAAATGTCTTTATAAATGACTAAAAACATGGCTTTTAAGTGTTACCATATCACCTTTTAAATGATACCTTTAGATGGTGTGTTTACAATTAATGATCAGAAATTCTACATGCTTTTTCTCTGTCCTTTCTCCTTATATATTTTTTTAAGTAAGGAAGCTGCAGTTAGTCCAGTTTTCTAAGAACTAATTTTCCTAAAAGATGCCGGTGATAAACAGGAACCCAATTATACTTGAATGTTATCTAGACTAGACTTCAATGCACCAGCTGTTCTTAGCTGACTGAGCCATTACTTTCTGGGCCAGCTAAATTAAGTATTGTTGTTCTAACCTCTCTCCTCAGCTGTTGCCATTATTAAAAGGCCTTCCAGGGTTTAGCATTAAATAAACATTAGCAGTGGTCTACGTGGCAACATGTCTGGGAAAAGAAAAAATAAGGGTGCAGAGTCCATGCCGACGGAGTTCAGTTTGTGTGTGCCGGCTGGCCCTGATGTGGAAGTTCATCCGGGTTTGTCCTCTCAAGCAGCAGGAGAGGCTACAATCAGCTCCTGCACTCAGTCAGCTGTTATAGATCCAGAGAGACCAGACTGAGCTATGCAACTTTCAAGAGGCGATCGATTTAGTGGAAGAGAGATCTTTTTTTTGGTGGTTATTTGCTGGTTTAAAACATACATTTCTGTTATGTGAGCCTCTCCCCATACTTGGAACAGGAGTCCTAAAAAAAAAAAAAAATCATATTTCTAATCCAAAGTCTTCCCTGTGCTGAAGAAGGTGAATATCAAAGCAATGATTGATTTGGCTCAGTATCTTCCTTTCCTCTACAGAAAGTCATAGGTTCCTGGCACATACATTTTAATATAAATATATGTAGTTTACAGATAAATAAAGCCAGATTTGGAGGCCTCAGATTCTCAGAGGCTGAACTTTTATGCTGGTTTTTCTTCAAGCTAAGTTTGTAATTAACCAGACTTTGTATTGTTAGAGCTCTTGACTGGATGTGTTGTGTAATGCAAATCATGTGAAACTTTAATGTTTGTCAATGACTGCCTTTAAATTTTCGCCAGTGTGGTGAATTAAATAAGTACTTTTCCAGGGCAAAAAAAAAAAAAAAAACACAGGAGAAATCCGGTGGCAGCTGAGACTTTATGAAATGTCTACCGTTAGGACTGCAGTAAAGGCAGTAAAGTTTAGCCCAGAGTGAAATGTGTATGTCACATTATGCTTGTGACTAATATACAGTGTCAAATAACAGGAAGAAATAATATGCGTGTTTGCCCATCACTCAAGCTTACATTCCATATTTGGAACTTGCTTCCGCAATTGGAAACCTGCAGAATGCTCCTTGCTGCCTTTCTCCAGATGACTTGAGTTTTTATTATTATTGTTGTTAAATTGTGATCTCAAAAGCAGAGGGCCTACTTCCAGGTTGTCAGCAGGTTGCTGCAGCGTGTCCCAGAACGGCGCCCCCAGGCCTGCCGCATGGGGTCGCATCTTAGAAGAGGAATGTTAATTGAGGTGTGCGGAGAGCCTGTTTGGCGCGCTGCTGCTCAGCAAAGATCTGCATGCCCCTCAGTTTGTTCCTGTGGTTCCCTTGTGTAGCTCTGGCCTACGTCTGATTACCATGACCTTTGTATCACCCACAAGCATAAAGCTTCCTTTTGTGATTGGCTGGTGAGCAGCCAATGGCCTACCCCTGCTTTGCCCATTTATTTATCCAGCTAGATAAGGTTTTCCCTGTCAAACATTTTTTTGTAATATACCACAAAGGACATTGTTCTTTTTCATGTCATCCCACTAAAATAAATGTAGCTACATGAGTTACGCAAAGCCACAGTATGTACCTGGACTTGTGGTGCAGAGCTGAATGGATTCTCTAATGGGGTGGGGGGGGGCAGGCACATGCTGAGGGTGTGCAAGCCTAGTCTTTAACATGCCTAGAATAATTCCCAGCTCAACAGAATGTTTGCGTGTAAATACATGTCAAACTACCATAGGAAAACCTTGCCCCTCATGTGAAACGATTTGAAGGGTTGATTTAACCGTTTATCGGTTTCAGTATCTGTCAAAGTATTATTCTCATGTTAAAAACAGCAGAAATCAGGATGAAGCAGGTTAATATGGTGGCCGGTGTTTAGCCAATGCAGACTACACTCACAGCAAGGAGAACAAAATGTGTTGAATTATGGCGAATGATCATTTGGGTTAAGCATTTAGAATGCATTTTTAGGCAAAGATTTAAGTGACATGCATGATGGGATTTTTTTATATATATAAATAGCTTCATGACATCACTAATAAACTAAATGTTGAATTAGTGTATTGAATTTTTAAAATGCAATTTATATTATAATTATGATTTACTAGGTACTTTAATAATAATAGTATTATTGTTACTATAATTGGGGGGGGGGGGGGCAGTGAGTGGCTCAGCAGGCTTAGTCTCTGTCCCTTTCTGTGACTAAGTCAAGGCCCTTGACTCAAACTCCAGGGGTGCTGCACAGTAGCTGACCTGCAATGTGACTCTGAAGCTATGGAGAGCCAGATGGGTCAGCAAACACAAGCATCCCAATGTGCCAGTGCTTGTGCAGATGGCGAATAAAGCATATTCTTCTTGTTTTGTTTGGTATGTTGTAACTGCATGCTAGACATAAGTAAACTAGTACAGGGAATTTCAGTTTTCTACGATTCCATTTTAATATATGAAATATAACGTTACTTGAACTCAGTCAGTTCCGGTTTCTTTTCAATGTGAAAGTTTCTTATGAGGTCTCAAAATCAGATTCTTTTATTTGCCAGGTACAAAACGTACAAGTGATTTGCAACAAGAAACGATAATTAGAAGTAAAAT
The DNA here is from genome assembly GCA_015164015.2 of Brevimyrus niger. Taxonomy (NCBI): domain Eukaryota; kingdom Metazoa; phylum Chordata; class Actinopteri; order Osteoglossiformes; family Mormyridae; genus Brevimyrus; species Brevimyrus niger. The sequence goes on along the minus strand of JAABNY020000119.1, from coordinate 13,333,308 downwards.
AGGGAAGGAAAAACAATGATGATGTGCCAAAAATAAACATGTAGATATATAAACTGGATTTTGTATGCATTAAATGCTACATCACACTGTATTTACTAGGTCATAATAATGTTGGGTTACATATACATATGTATATATACATTACATATGACTTTGTGTAAAACATGCATTTGTGTACTTCAAACCAGATGTGTTCCTTTTAAATTTAATAATTTTAAAGTAAAATTCTGTAATAAAATTCCACCAACAATTGGGGGATGCCATATTATTCTGCCTGATGAATGGTTTAACAAATGGCATTATAATTGTAGCAGTTTGGGTCAAAGGCTGTGATTTACATGTCATCAAATTAGGATGAGGGGTTTTTACATAGCCTGTTTCAGTCCTTCACTTTCATTTCTCTTCCCATCCCAGCAGCATAACACTATGCATTAATTACTCTGAAATATTACCTGGTAGCATGAATATAAGGAATGCCTCCCCCCCCCCTCGGTGTCCTGGTGATGTAAAAGCCCAGTTCTTGTTATAAGACCCCTGTCATTAGAGGAACTTTGCTAAACATAGCTGTAACCAATATCTCCTTTTAGCATGAACCAACACTAAGGATAACCCTTCCCTGTGGAAAGTGAGATCACTCCTACTGTCCACAAGCTGTGTGAAAGTCAGTATGAAAGGGTCAGGTAAGAACTGCTGGATTTTGATGGAGGTTCAAAAGTGAAGGCAAAAAAAAAAAAAAATGGGCACCGGCTGCTGCCATTAGCTATTGCCGTTAGCAGAATGCTGTCAGTTGATATGCGTGTTATAAGGAGTGATGTAAAACACAAGTTTTATGTCCTTTTTTTTTTTTTGTTCAAGGCTATGACACTCGTCTTATGTAACAGAGATTTTTGGGTAAACTTGGAAGATTTTATTATGAGACTTATTTTGTTTAGATATTGAGGAAATTGCCACAGCAAGAAGTGTCGTTTAAAAATGTGTTTGGGATAATTAGCCTGTTTTTGAATTTTTATTATTCTGTTATATCCATATTATAATTTTGTTATGCTTTTTTTGTATTTTAAACTATCTTGAATCATCGGTTTCTGTAAAGCTGCGTAGTTGTTTTTTAAATATAGTTGGGAGTTTCAGTGTCAGCGGGAAATGTCTATATTTGTTATGCTGTGCAGGTTGAAAATGACTAGATACTATTTTAAAATTTCAACTAGTTTAAAAAGCCTTGTTTATTCGTAGAGGCACAACTGTCTTGTGTTTGGTGTAATGTGTTTTGTGGCCATATAGAATAAAACTTTGAAAATGATATGTGGATTTCTCTTTAGTTCTGTATTACAGGTGTTGACAGCAGGTTTTGGATTTAAATGTCAGATGATGGTGCAGAAATTGATTGGTTTTGGTTGAGAAGTTGCTAATAGGAGCAGCATGGCGTCAGCAGGAATCCTCTTTCAGTCCCTGAAGCATCAGGCCATGAATCCTGAGCGAGAGTCTGCTTTGTTACCTGCAGAGTCACGCTCCCTTTAACCTCCTTTCAAGGCTGGGGACTCCAGCACTGTGCATAGTTCTCATTATGGAAGGTGGGAGGTCTCCAGGGTTGGAGACAAAAGGTATCACCTGATTCGGCAGCCCCCCTATGTACACATTTTTATCTCCGTTTGCTGTTGTATGTGAAAATTATATATATATTTTTTCTTTTTGGTCAAAACTTCTTAGACACTTTTGCCCAGCAGACTGTGGACACATTCGTCGTTCATGGTCCAGAGTATTGGCTGCATCGTGGTCTAGGTTTAGAGCTGACATTTCTTTAGAGTGACTCATTTGCTAATCCAAAAATACTTTTATATAAATTGTTCATGTCCAAGACTTGCCAGCAAAGGAAGATATAAAAATATCATATAATAATAATATATAGCTTCTAGAAAATGTAGCTAATAAGTTTACTATTAAGCATTTCACTTTTGGGGTTTTAAAATGGAACGCTGCTTCTTCTGTATGTAAAGCTCTTTATTGCGTATGATAGTCAAACATCATTACTTTATTTGCAGTTTTTTTTTTCTAAATTGAAATACTTAAAAAAATTCTTTTAAGAATTAAATCAATTGTTTTGCCAGGGTTTCCTGAGACATTAGTGCTTCCTGTATGGTTTCTTCAAATATAAACCTCATGAAGTTCACAGTTGCGCTGTGACCTCACATCTCTGCGGCTGGGGGGTTTATGTCCCACACTTGCTTTGTATATGAGAAGTTGGCATGGATTTTGAGTTCTACAGTTTCTAACTACAGTTCATGGACATGTTGTACCCTGCTATCCTGCACTCAATTATCAGTTGGCAAATAGATGGATATACTTTACAATTATTTGCTTTTAAAAAAAGGATGATGTCTCTGTCACTTGTGAAGTAAACAAGTTAAAACTATAAATCTCATATTCAAGTCACAGATGTCTCCTCCCCCAGTTAAAGTAACATCAAACACCTTATTGCACTTGCTGAAAATGACCATATGTCTCCATAGGGGTGTATAATCTAGCACTCTGTTGAATGCTGGATTAATTGATTACATTTTTTGCTTGTCATTAGGTGTCATTTCAGTCTGAAGCATGTGGCAAAGTCATTATCCATAAAGGAACATGTTTCTGCAGAACTATTCTCAGTGAATATAACACCAGTGCCAAGTACAATGTCTCTTGCATTCACAGTCTTCTGGATAGAGGTATCTGAAAACATGAAGGGATTGTTCCATATTTTGTCATTTCCTTAGAATTTGTAAGTGTGGGCATGTTCTTATCTGGTCTGGACATGTCTGTGATTAGTTTTGTGCATCGGTGAACGTGACTGTATATTGCTTTTTATTAAAAGATTTAAAGAACAAAAGTTCTGAACATTTTTTTCAGGGGCAGTAAGGTCATACAGCTAGAAATCTGAACGCTGCTGCTGTGTTACACCCAATATTTTGTTTGAATAACCGAGTTGTAATTGTCTGAAGTAACTTGGCAGTGAGGATCAGACAGCAGGGTCAGGCAATACCACAAGGACCTTACTCAAAGCCTAATTGTGACATCAGTCTGCCAGCCACAAGATTTGAATCAGGGATCCTCCAATCATGGAGATGGAGTCACTCCCATACACTACATATTTATATATGGGAAGGCGTGAGACCATTGCCCCGTCATTTATAATCCCTTCTGGTAAATGACAACTGTTGTCATCATTGTTTAATTTTATAATGGTTTTATTTACTTTGTAGTTGATACACACAGTCATTAACAAAATTGCCTTCTGTTGATATGAGATGCTAAATGATATTTTATGGGACTGCCCTAGGTTGTAATGTCTTTAATGCCCCTGGGCTGCCTGTCTTTGTCGTGTTCATTTTAAATGAAAATTAGACAACATGTTGATGCCGACAGCTTGAAATTGCTGTAATCTAACATAATAATAGCAAATACAGAAAGAAAATGAGAATCGTACTTAAAGCTGCACAAAGTGTTAACTTCCTTTTTCTAAAGTATTTCTGTGTAGCTTCCTTGACCCTTTGTCTAGGATATTGATTTTTGTGCTCTGTTATTTCAAAACTCTTAATCCCAGACACCCAAAACCACACATGTCGTCTTCTTCTTTGTATTCTTCTTATTATTCTTATTATTCTTATTGTCATGCCGGATGTGCTCCATTGTTGTTGTTTTTTTTTTTCATTAAATATTGCTGTTATTCTTATTTAAGTTTCATGAACATGTGCATTTTCTAAAAAATTAGAAAAAAACTACCTTTTTATTTAAGAAAATAGTTACTGTTGAAGACACAAGAAGTTATTCATTTTGGGCATTTCCATTCATTTCAGTTGTTGCACAAGTAGTTGTGGTAACCTGTATGTCAGGTGTTTTGCTATAACAGTCTTTGTGTAATGTTTCCTAGATGATGTTTGTTTTTCTTAGCCATCAGTGTGATTTACACTGTGCTAGTAAATGGCCTGACCTGAAAAGTGCATATGAAACGATGCCTTCAGGGAACACTAGGTAAAATGATTTGGGCGGTAGAGGAGGATGGAAGCTGTTATGTAGTGAAAGAGAAACAATTAAAATGGTGCAGTGTATTCTGATTGTCATCATTTGTAGAGGGATATGAACAACATGCGTTACCCAGATACCCATTACACGAAGACCTATGTATGGAACCATATATAAATTGTGTTTTGGTGTGATAACAGATGATTAACCTGTGTGTTTTTCTCCCCCTGTTCCCAATAGCTTGCAGGTTAAATAGTAGGTGGGGATCCAGACTTGATGCATGGCATTTGCATGACTGCTTGCTTTGCATGTCAACGTGGAAGTGACTTCAGTCAGCATCACCCATGGCTAAAATGGCACACATTAACGGCAATATGTCAGGTAATCTTTTTTTCATCTGTAGTTACTTAAATTATTGCATGTAAAATAACATTTAAACTAGTTGAGGCTATATAATGCAAGTATTATTATGAAATAAGTTGTTGTAGTTAAATGTTTGTAATTGTTGAAAATCTGACTGATTTAAACTGCAGTTAAGGATGACAATGATTATGATCGTCTCAGAATGCATGCAGCGCTCATTCAAAAGCAGCAGAGGTAAACTAAAATAATTTTTAAACATTTTCTAGATAATCTGGAAGATGAATAATCAGTGAAATTCCGAAACATTTTAGGTTTTAATTTGCTATAATAATATTCGTTACAAATTGTAAGAATTGGATGTGCATCTTGGTATTAATATCGCAAGTCATCCAGTCCTACTACAGCCATTTTTTTAATTCAGCACAAAATACCCGCCTCATGTTGTGATGTCATTCGGCACAAGTACCAGTTTTTTTGCCAGTGGAAATCAAACACCTTGAAGTACCGTACTTTTGGAACCTTTTTGAAGTACGAAATGTACGGTATGTGTTGCGGTGGAAAGGCGCTCTTTAGTTGAGCGGTGAATTGGACAGCTTTACAGCTTTGTACATTTCATACCTGCTGTACGACCTCTGCTATGCTCCAAGCTTCTTCTGAGTACCAACTTCTTCTGTTACTTTTGGGTCAAAGCCTAGGTGGGTAAACTGTGGAGCATGTGCAGAGTGCCTAGGCTAGGCCAGTTTGAATCCGAATGAACCTATAAATCTTCCAATCGCATTATCTGGATGTCTTAGTCCAACTTTGAGAAATTCAATTTAGTGCGATTTCAGTTGGACTAACATGTTTCCATTAAAAGTAAGGTTTCAGTTGGACTTACACAGTAATTCGATTTTCTTAGTGTGCATGTTAACATAGCGATTGATTTATTCACTATTACTTAATTTGTTGCCAACTTTTTTTCCGCATATTCACGTACGCATTCTGTCAGCATGCCAGTATGGCATTTGGAACTTGGCACTGCTCCCGCTATTTGTACCTATAACCATACCTACTTGTGCACCTAAGACAAGAGTGCACTGTGCCCTGAAACTTGCTGCAGCTGGTTGCTAGGTAACAGGACGTAAAGGAGCTTGCCCTAAATGAGAAAAGAAGTGCCAGGTCCCTGCACAAAATACTGAGGAGAATCAAAGCTAGCATACCCCGATACTTTCACTCTGACATTTTACTAATTGTGAATTTATTTCTGTCTTTGCATTACAAAGGACGCACTCCTTGAATTGACTTGTATTGACTTGTATTGTTTAGCTCTTTAAATCTTATGCATTTTTTTTTTATAAAAATATTTTCCTACATTCCCTCAGAAAATAATTTGATGTTTTATTACAAATAAATTTTGAAGTATCAAATTCATTCTTTTATCCCTGTAGGTAGGTTGTGGTGCAATACAAATGGCAATGATTAATATAAAACTTATTTAATACCTGGAAATTTTTGAAATGCTTATTTTTGCAAGTGTAAATGTGTAATAGAATCACATATAGACACATCAAATTGTATTGCAACTGATCGATTGATAATAACATTGAAATCCAGGGTACCGGTCTGTTATTAGCTTCTTGCTGTTCTTGCCAAAGCCAGATTCCTGCAGAAGTCATGATGTTCAAATACCGTACTTTCTGCAGAGCAAATAGAAGTTCAACACTTCCCACCTCTGTTTTCAGGAATTTCACAGTGTGTTGACAAATATGCTGAGTCCTCCCTCTCCCCACAAAGAATGTTAGCACATTCTGTAATCATAGTCTGGGCAAGAGGAAACGATGTAGTTTTACCTTTTGAAAATTAAATTACTAATACTAAATGACTAATTAGGTACCAATTATTCCTTGTAGAAAACTACTGTGGCAAACTGTTTGCCATGTCAAGAGTGACAGCTTTCAGAGGCTGAGTCAGTAATTACCATGTTTATTTTTAAAATTTCTAACTCTGCAAGCATAAAGGTCATTCTTTCCACAAACACACTTTGTGACTAGAATAGTTGGGCAACTTGCAAGCAACCTATTTTGAGGACAAAGTCCTGACTGTTGGCCAGCATGAATGAAGACTCACCTTAGACTCTTTCAGTAAATTATTGTTAGAAATAAACTGTTATTCTTTGTCCTGCATTTCATTAAGCTTTTTGTAGCAGCAAGAATAAGGTTTTTTTGTGAGATTTTAGTTAGGCAGAGTTAGTATGTGCAGTTTACCTCAGGCCTGTGCACCTTTCAGTCATTTGTGGTATTGGGGAAGGGTGGAGGTTTAAAATAATTATAAAAAAAAAAAGCCTGACCGCTGTCTTGGCAGAAACTCATAGTAGATGAGCTCCATGCTGTAAACAGGCTGCTGAAGCTGTGATTCTGTGTGTGTGTGGCAGCCAGGTGCTATTCATGCCCAACCGTGTGTTTACTAGTGAATATACTGTGTGCTTTACTAGTGACTCGGTGAGTTTCATTATTCTATTGCTTATCGTAATAATTTTTTAAAATCTGATCAAAAGTTAGCAAGCATTTTCAAACGTATTAATTTGAAAGTCAGTGCACTGGACAGAGCAAGGCTGAGCTCCATATTTAAAGTAGTATACACATGCCGTTCAACAAACAAAATAAGCAAGAGTACATGCCCTTTTGGGCTAAGCGGAAAACAGATTCTAATTTTAGTTATCTAATTGTCTTTCCACTTAAATTTTGAGCACTAAGGGTAGTATGTACATGATGGTCTCCAGCAGGATGGAGTCTCTTATTAATGCTCTAAGTTTGCCGTTTCTACATGGCTTTAATTCTTCAGATGCCTATTTACCACAGAGCTGTAAACAAGAAATGGTGTAGCTCTTTAGCCGGTAGGTAATTATTTTTCTGCGTACGCACTCCTCTAATTACACGAGGAATTGTTTTGTTCTGCTCTCCATACAGTAACACTCAGCCCGCTTTCTGCTCTTTTTTTTGCAGCCCATTGCACTCTGATGTTTAGATTGGGACCATTTATGCAAGACTCTGTTTCCCCTTCAAGTGAAAAAAGAAAAAACAAACAAAGACGTTAAGCTTGTTGTCACGCCGTTCTTTGTTCAAACTTTAATGAAGGCGAATGGGTGAAGTGCAGCTTTGCAGCCGGTTACAGGGGGCAGAGAGTGATTAAGCTCTCTGCCGAAAGGCAAGCAGGCTTTCTCCGGGTTGGGTCAGGAAATTCCAGGGGCGCGTGAGAGCCCTCCCAGCGGACGGGAGCTCTACAGCGTGCTGATGTGTCGGGATGTGCAGAGAGAGTCGTTCTCAGGG
>JAABNY020000119.1:13291790-13325544 GCA_015164015.2 Brevimyrus niger | reverse complement strand
TGAGAGCCCTCCCAGCGGACGGGAGCTCTACAGCGTGCTGATGTGTCGGGATGTGCAGAGAGAGTCGTTCTCAGGGGCGCTACTGTATACTCCTGATTCCTCCTTCAGGCTCCAATTAACCTCATAAGGACCAGGGCCTCTCTGCTGTACTTTTTAAAGGTTCAGGCCTTTTTATCACTTTGTTAGGAGGTCGACAGACTAAGTCTAAGAATCAGGTAAGATGCCATGACGTTGTAAAAGTATAGTTTTTTATTTTAGAATATTTATCATTTAAAGATGTCTGCATGGATGTTAGCTACTGTGAGTGGCTAAATCTTAATTCTTACCGCCTCCCCAAAAAAGATATTTTTTTTCCACCCTTCTTAAATATTCTTTGCTATTTTGAAATACAGCTGGTGCATTTGTTTGGTTCATACACAAAATCACACAGCAGGATGAATATATAATATCTGTGATGTAATGTCCATAGTTATTTATGACATGAAAACCCTGGCTATATAACCATTCAATGGCAGGCAAAATGACCCCCCCCCCCCCACTTGTAATCAGATTGGTTTCTGGTGCCGCTGGGGTGGTGGATATATCATTCTCAAATACCCCTTGAATTTTGGTATTTAATTAGTTGGCTAGTTAATTCACTTATCTGGTTTACTGTTTGTTACAGTGCACTGGTGTCTGTTTACCTATTAATCCATGTATTTTTACTGTGATATGTTACACAGGTCTCAGGGCTGTAGCTAGAAGCCTTAGGCTTTCAGCAGTAGAGGGATGCAGAGTTGGGGCAAGTTATTTAAGAGGGTCAAAAGGCCATTCAAAAACTGTCCCTGGTCTGTCCTACACATAAATAAAAATATGATTCAAAATTACCTTTGTTCTGATATTTAGCATCAGCTAAGTATGCGGTATGGCTGAAAATGATCTGTTATTCTGAAGACCTCTCACTTGGTTGGTTGCTTCTCTAATTGTAAGTGAGGCAGGCCACAGCGGTATTATGTTTGGGGTGCAGAGTTTAATTTGTCACAGAACGCCAAGTCCAAGTCAAAAGCTGACTGAACCACCCATCAGAGTGATTATGGAGATCAGTGGTGACTCTTCTGCTGAGCCATTAGGGAGACAGTGTTGTTAACCAAGAGGTCATTTGTTTTTCAAACTTTTGCAATTTTCTTGATTGCCATGGTTAATTGCAAATAGTAATTACAAGTAAATTACAAATAAATACTACAGTATTATCACCACTCTTAACATTCTGTAGACTGCATGAACTATCAAAATAAAATTTCAGTAATGTATGGTTATATTATGTGGCCGCCTAAATATTTTCTGTGGTTAGTGTTTACAGCTAATTAAAAGCAGCAGCTCCTTTTACTCTCTGAACCTACGTGGTGATATTATGCCTTGTAGCAGTCTACAATGTAATAACTGCTAATGACATTATTTTTTCTTAATTTTTTCATACACTTTCACTAACTGTACTTTTAATTAGTCAAATAATTAGTCATATCATCCATATACAGGTATATGGTAGCACAAAATAACGCTCCCCCTAGTCCACAGTGTGACTTGCTAACAGCGAGTGACAAGAGGAGGGCTTCACTGTACAAAACAGAGGGCTGGACACAAGGGTTTGTCTACAAAGTGCTTTGAAAGTTGTATGTAAAATAGTAAATAACGCAACAGCTATGACAGTGGAATAAATAGTGTCAGTTAACTGACAATAAATAGACTAATAATAAGGTAAAGTGACCAGTGCCAGTGGGGGGAGGTGCAGGTATTCTTAGGAAGGGGGAGGTGGCAAGGCGGGTAGCCGGCTGTTTGTCAGCTAAACAAAATCTCTCTTCATAGCAGTGACACAAATAGGCACTTATTTTCCTAATGTCCATGGTGTGCTCTCGGGCTGTGAGCGCAGTTTTATTGTGCGCTATGGTGTTGCAGTTAGACACAGAAACCTTTGATTTTACGTCACTTTTGCTGAACACAGAGCAGGTTTTCCCTAATTACAACAGTTAGATTGTTCTAGTCACACAAATGTTAGAATCAGAAAATGCAGCCTTGGTGAATGCTGACTGATATATAATTCTTGTTCTGTTATTCTTTCAGGTAGATTGTGATTTTGCACGCTTCATTGCAAAGTGAAAAGATTGTAGGGCCATTATATAAGTATCTTTGTTTTGATAATCATGTTCTCCCAAATTCAGATTTTTTTATTTACAAGACAGCGTGTTCTGTTATATTTAGACTTGTTTATAAACCCAGTAAATGCATGTTTACAGGCCTTGTATGTTTTTTTTTTCTTCTTTCTCCTGAGACTTCAAAGCAGCATGGTTACCAGTAGGAGCAGAGAAAGGTTCAGTTTAGAGTACAGGAGGAACTGATGGGAGGAGGAATTTGATTGGATGGCTTACTCAGCCAATGATAGCCCACGGTATGCTTAGCCAAGTTTACGCCAATAGTGGAATTTTTTCCCCCTTATGGGTAGAGGAGGCCGCAGCAGGGCTCAGTGGAGCACAGTACGGCAGTAGCAGGGGGCTTGTGTTCTCCCCACAAGAATGTAGGTCTCCGTACAGGCAGCATGAGTGAAACGGAGGACTGTTGTTAAAGCTGGGGGTGAGTAGGGTCTGAGGAATCAGGGATTTTGGTTACCTAAACTACTTTCTTTTTACTTTTACTACACTGAATAAAGGTTCTGGCTGAAAAATAATGTGCTGTGTGAGATGAACTCAAGAGGATCTCTATCCATTTTTAGTAACTGGTTTCAATAAGAAGCTCCAGACTTAACATGAATCGGTGCTTTATGCTGCTCCTTAAATGTATGTTTTGTCTCGCTCCAGAGAGCTGCCTGACGTGCAGGGAGTGTACTTAACATACTTGTGAAATTCTGCCTTAGGTGACAGATGTAGTGTGTGGCAAAGCTTCACATTTTTAGGAGCTGTGCTCCAAGCTAACTGCAACGTTTTGTTTTACGCTTTGTCCTTTTATTTTTACTGTGTCTGTTATATATTTGCTTTCTCATCTAACCCTTTTCTTCTCATCTCCCCAAAATTAACCATTCTACTATGGAGTTACAGAGAATATTGTGCAATGTTTGACTTGAGCCAAATCAGCACTGGTAACAAGATGTTTCTGTAATGTATTGTACACGTTCTGTTATAGTTTCTGGGTTAGTGATTGAATATACATAATATTGTCGCCATTTGAAAACTGCCTTTCCCCTGTTTAATCCACGACACATTGTTATATTTCTGAAATCTTCTACATATAAGTCTATGTACTTCTTTTTTTATTCTGTCTCGTTCACTAGATGTGAAATTTTAGGGATCAAATTTTGGTTCTAATGTTAATTCTTTAAGTATTTGTAATTTATGTATTACTGTTAAATAATTTGTAAATTCATAGCAAAAGTATGTGTGTAATGAAATGATATTTCTTTTTTTGTGCGGGCAAAAAGACATTCTCTTATGTGCATTGCTTTTAATAAGTGCCCATGATTTCCTGATTTAATCTGGTTTTGAAAAAGGTACCACATATTTTATTGCATATTTTTTAGAAGCTAATTTTATATAAAATTAATAAGATAGACCTTTTTTTCTCTCCTTTTACAGAAAAAGGAGAAGGTGTTGCAAGTGCTGAAGATGAGCTGGTGGTACCCTACTACTTGGAAACGCCTTATGGTTATCAGCTAGATTTAGACTTCCTCAAGTATGTAGATGACATTGAGAGAGGTAACACCATCAAAAAGCTAAACATCCAGAGAAAACCCAAAGTGGCCCGGCCTAGAGCAGCTCCACGGAGCAGCAGCGGCCAGTCTGAATGGACTTCAACTGAATCGCTGTCGTCCACAAGCAGCGATGAAAGCAAGCAATCTCCATTCTTCACTGTCCAAAAACAGACCCCTGGTTCTCATGCCAGAACCATAGGCACTTCTGAGGTCCCTTCAGGCTTCCTGGCCAGGCACGAAGGCAAGCTACTGCCTCCACCCTCCCCGGCTTCACCCAGGTACAATCCACGTGTTGAGAAGACATTGATGGAGACACGGTGGCGGCTAGAGCAGGAGCGGCTGATTGATGAGCCGGTTTTCAAGGAACCTCCCCGCAGGAGGCTGGCCAGCTTCGGGGGGTTGGGTTCAACCAGCTCCTTGTCTTCATTCCCGGGGTCAAGTGGTCAGAATCAAGTCATCCCCAATGGATACCAACCCAATGGGGACTACAGCCTTAACTTCAACACTTTGATGGGTAGCTCTATGCGCCATAGCCCTTTGAGCTCAGGGATGACCACCCCTGTCACTAGTGTCAGCCCTATGCACCTGCAGCACATCCGGGAACAGATGGTCGTGGCACTTAAGAGGCTAAAGGAACTGGAGGAACAAGTCAAAACGATTCCTATCCTGCAGGTCAAGATCTCAGTCTTGCAAGAAGAAAAAAGGCAACTCTCCTTACAAATAAAGAACCAAAAACCTTCCAGTCAGTTTCCAGGAAGCACTGGGTTCCGAAAGCGGTCCTACAGTGTTGGGAGTGCAGACCATTTCAATGAGCTCTCCCAGGTTGGAAAGGGGACAGAACTGCACATAGATTCTGAAGATGAGCTGGACAACACTAAACAGGGCTGCCAAAGACTGGAGGAATTCAGGCAGCTGACGGCAGACATGCTGGAGCTGGGAAGAAATATTCATGACGCCCTCCCAGACGAGCAACCCAGACTCACGCAAACCCCAGTGGAGAAGACGCAGACTCCAGAGTGCAGGTCTGTTGCTTCAGGTCCCAATGAGAATATGAATGATGTTGTTGTTTATCACAGGTCACTGCTGCACCACCGAGATGCTGGTGTGGCTACAGAGGTGGAAACGAGGACTGTGGCTGTTAGTGTGACTGAAGCTATGCTTGGCATAACCACCGAGGCTGAGGTGGAAATCGAGATGCAGCATCAGACTATTGAGGCCCTCAAGGACAAGATTTACAGGCTAGAGGTCCAGCTGAAGGAAACCACACATGAGATGGAGATGGGAAAGTTGAAACTGGAGCTTCGGGCAGCAGGGTCAAGGAAGAAGGTTGATAAGGGTTCAATGGCTAAACCATCTGTTTACAGCACTGCAGTGGAAGCTAAAGTGACCATGCAAAGTCAAGGTGTGGGAAATCATGTTGAATACAGTGACGCTTGCATTGGAAGTGTCTTTCAGTCGCGTTCTGTGGCTGTTTCATGCAGTATTGATGTGCAGCATGTTGCTGTAGGTCCTGATACACCTATGGATTCATGGCTTATGAAGGAGGGGGTGCAAGCTTATGATAAGTGTGTCGGCAGACACGTTGCAATATGTAACCAAGATGTAGGAATGGAAGACATCAAAGACAATCTAAATATTTGCAAAATAGGACGATCAAAGAATTATACATCAGTTGGTTGTGGGGACTGTTCTGTGGATGTGAGAGTTTGTCCTATGAAAGATCTGGTTTCTGTTGGCACAAACACTGACCGAGTGCGCCATGTTGACTCTGAACTCATGGTGGTACCTGAGACTATTTCTCGTAAGACATATACAGAGGTTGAAACTGTAACTAAATATACAAACACAGAAAGGACTGTTTTCAAAGACTCCAGCACTAATACTAGTGTCAATACGCAAGACAAATGCATCAGCACAATTCCAGTTGAGACCAGGAGTGTGTCAGTGGGAGAAGGCCTTGTGAAAGATGAAAAGTTGCTAAAAACTCGCTCTGTTGCTGTGGGAACTACAGGGGATGCTTCTCTGGATAAACCATCAGCAGTTAAGACCAAACACACTGGGGTTGGCACAGCCAATATAAACGACAACTTTCTGGTAGGGTTGAGAACAAGGAACATTGCATGTGGCCCCTCTTGGCTGCCTAACTCCACCAAAACCAGGAGCATCGGAGTAGGGGATGAGACCGTGGCAGAACCTGTGCAGTCTCAGGCATGTCAGAGCCAAATGGCGGCTGGGCTGGACCACTACATCGAAAGGGTGCAGAAGCTGCTGCAGGAGCAACAGATGCTCCTAGCTGAGAACTACAGTGAGCTGGCAGATGCCTTTGGGCAGCCTCACAGCCAGATTGGCTCCATCAACAACCAGCTGGTCAGTACCTTGTCGTCCATAAACACTGTGATGAAGTACGCCAGCTCAGAGGACATCTTGAAGCTGTGTTCTGGTGCTGCAGGAGCTGTCTCAGGTGGGGAAATGCTTCTCAATGTGCCCTCACATACAAATTCATGGTATTATATAATATAAAATCACTACTAAAACCCATGTTAGGTAATTCATAATCTCATAAAAAAAATAATCTTAATTCTGGTAATTGAGTCTAAACTTAATGGTAAACAAACGGAAAAAGATGACCATCCATTAAAGTTTATAAGTACAGTTTCCCATTTGGTGTAGTTTCCTCAAGGTGAAGTATAACTAGCAGTAATATAAAATATTGAAAGCGGCACATTAACATGTTAATGTAATCGCCATGCCCTGAAATAATGGCTGCTGTTCAAATGTCTTTTTGGCCTGGGAGGGTGTTCAGCCCCTTGCTGGGAGCTGAGGGGAGCTTCTAATGCTGTTTCTTTGGTCTCTGTCCTGATTGTATTTGACAGGTCAAAACTAGTAATTTCCTGAAAAATTCTTAGACCCTTGGAGAGATCCCAACAATTACCTTATTTTTGGGGTCAACAAATTGTGTTAAATGAGCAAATAACTGTGTGCTGCATAATTTTGGCTAGGATTTTAACTCTGATCTTGAATTCAGTTAGACAATAATCTGTGAGAAAATCAAAAATAAAGTATTTCTGTATGTATGTATGTATATATTAAGTTGTGGGGACCAAATGCCCCCACAGTATGGTAAAAACCTGTTATTTTGATGTTGTGGGGACGACATTTTCGGTCCCCCAAGGGGAAACTCATTTTAATACAAATCTGGGACTGCAATCGAAAAACTAAAAATACAAGTGTTGCATTTTGTTTGGTTACTTATGGTTGAGGTTATGGATGGGTAGGGGTTATGGTCATTGTTCAGTTATGAAGATAGAAATTTCCATAAAGATTACAGACCTACATGCAGTGTTGGGCATTTCAGGTCCGGTACCTATAAATCCAGACCAAAATTTTGTTTCTACCAGCTGGCCATAAAGAGCCACAATTAGAGTATTTAACTGGCTGGTAGAGGCAAAATCTTGGTCTGGATTTGTAGCTTCTGGACACTTTGTGTGTGTGTGTGTGTGTGTGTGTGTGTGTGTGTGTGTGTGTATGTGTGCGCGCGCACATGTGCCCGTGTGTGTGTGTATCTCTAAATAATATCTGCATTCTATTCATTTTAATTTTATTATTAATGTACAGAGTGAGGTGTAATGTCATATTTGAATAATGTGTTTTTTTTTTATAAAAAGAGAAGTGTGCCGAATATGGAAAGATCAGGTTAGTGTCAGGTTATACCCCTTGTTTAAACAGAGTATGTTCCAATTTTATGCAACATTTTTCCAGTATCGTTTGATATAATTAAATCATTCGTGGAAAAAAAAATAAAATCAGTGATGGTTGATTGATGTAAGTGAAGTGGGTCATGTCTGTCTAGCTTGTGTAACCATTAAATTTGTAAACTTGTGTAACCATCCATTATAAAATGGATTTGAGGAAGCACTTCTTTACACAACGTGTAGCTGGAGTATGGAATAGTCTTCCTGCTAGTGTAGCACAAGCTAAAACCCTGGGTTCCTTTAAATAAGAGCTAGATAAGATTTTAACAACTCTGAGCTATTAGTTCTCCCTAAACGAGCTTGATGGGCTGAATGGCCTCCTCTCATTTGTAAATTTCTTATGTTCTTATTAAATGTATTGCATTTAATATGAGATGCAGTATTTAACTTGAAAACTGAAAATTATTTTATTATGCATAGTTTCTCATGTGAGGTTCTGCATGTTCTCTGCATGTGCGGAGTTGACAAAGTAATATTGTAAAATTGTTTCCTAATATACAGAGAAGTTTCTGAACGTAAAACAAATGGTTTAACTTCTTAAGTGAGAATTTAAAGGATCACGCTGGTGTAATTAGTAGCTCAGAAACAGAAACATACCTTTATTGTAATAAACCTTCTTTGTATGCACATTTTTATGTATTATCTTTTGGCCACTAAAATGTAACATTCTGAGTCATTTTGGTTTAATTTTATGTCTGTTCTGTTATAAGAAGTGCATTGCAGTATTAAATTATGGCAAAATTTAGTTATGATAAGTGCACTATTAACAAAAATAATATATTCCAAAGTAATCACAATTGTTTTTAACTTGTATTTTGTGTTTGTCACAGAGCAAACGGTAAATGCAAGTATGCAAACTCGTTTGCGTTAAATCCTTTTCCTGCGACTGTTGTCTGAATCTGTCTGCAGGGTCTTTTCATTCTGAAATTTAATGTCTGTCTGTCTTTCTCACTTTGTCTGGATCAGATATGGGTCAGTTGGCCGAGGGGAAGACTGAGGTGACCCATGTAGAAGCAACACTGTCCCCGTCATCTTCAATTTCTCCTAGACATTCCACACACCAACAGAGTTCCTCCATGCAGAAGAGCCTGATGGACCAGCAGATGTCCTCAGCTCTGCATGGTACGTGCCGGCCTGCTCAGTTGCCCTTATCTGTGCACATGCTGTATGTGCGTATGTTACCACGTGGGTCCAATGTGAAATGAACGGCCTTCGTTCAGGTTACAGACCTAGGTTTTCAGTTAAATCAGCAGAAACAGATCACCTACAGAGGGTGGAGCTAGCAGTTTTGCGCATTTGTACTATTGACTTGCATTTCAGAGACGAAGAGAATGTTTTTCAACATAGTATTGGCAAAGGAAACCCTGTATTTAAAATATTTTAGAGAGCCCTCGGTTTTGGAAGCTTCTTATCCCACAGAGAATTTTTGGTCTGTGGTTGATGTGGTCTAAAATAGTTTCCAAAGACAGGCGAGTGTTCAGTTGAAGAGCTGTGGTCCACTTCTTTCAAAGAATAACCTTTTGTTTCAGTTCAAACGAAACCTGAGACCCTTAAGAACCTTTTCAATAAACAAAAAGCAATAGTTAATACCAGCAATTCCAAACATTTTCTTGCAGCTTAATGAATTTGTTTCCTTAGCAGTTCTTCAGAGAACTGAGTTTTGTAATGTATACCATCATATTATAACACATTGCTAGCTTTACTGCATTAAACTACAGTTTTGAGGGAATAGAAGAGGTAAACATAAAATTGCCATGCATTTATAATACATGTATCTTTTTCCCTTACCAACCTGTTCTGCTGCCTTTTTGTTATCTGTATCATATGTTCTTTATCAATCTGTTTGTGTGTGTGTGCGTGCCCACACATTGTGCAGGTTTGGGTGTTAGTCTGTGTGTATTTCATTTGTATATATAGGCTACCTTACTCCTGGTTGGTATTTTAAGAACTGGCCAGGGACAACAGCTGAAAATTAGCCTATAGCGCTAAATATGGCTCATTTACAATCTTTATTTTTTGTTGATCAATGAGCACTGTTCCTGTTAAGTGGCCCAGAGACACTTCCTTGCATTTAGTTGGCCTTCAGGCACATTTGATACTGAAAGCTCTGTAGATCCTAGACTGAACTTCAACCATAATATTCCAGGACAGCCTGGCAGCCAGAACACTCTCAAGTCAATCATGAAGAAGAAAGACAGCGGTCAGGGAGCCAACGGCACAAAAAAGAACCTGCAGTTTGTAGGTGTCAATGGAGGGTGAGTATTGAAGTTTTGATATCATAGTAGTGATGTAGTCAAGATCACCTAAACTGAGACCAGAGTGTATTTAGACTGAGACAAGACCAAGACCAAGGCAGGGTGAGACCAAGACAAGATCAGAAACAGACTGTTTGAGTTTACATGAAATAACACACTATAAAATGTGGAGCACAGGCACAATCTTGGGGCTAGGCAGTGTGACCTAAAATTTGTGTCACAGTATGGTTTGAACCATGGATGTGTTTTTCTTAAAATCTCAATAGAAATACTTCTAGATAGGTAAAGCAGAGGTATTACTACTACATGATGCAAGGACATAGGTTTGTCTCAGTGTAAGAACCCATGCAATGCATGCACATCCATTCTGTCAGTCATGGTTCAGAAGAGTTCAGAAGTAGGACTGCGTATCATCACATCACGATTATATGGCCCATGCGAATAGTCACTTGGACTTTAGATGATGAGTGTAAACATTTCTCCGGATGCCGGCTTTTCAGTACTATACAGATGTTTACTTACTCCCACAGTCTGGAAAGCAGATTAGTAGTGCACCTAAATATTAATGAGAGGTGTATTGTGATGAACCAAAGTTAGTAATCTGTATAAAATCAACGTATCCTTATGCTTAGTTAACGCGTCAAACTTTAAACTGCAATAAGTACTGCCACACCATTGATGTCTTTACCTTGTTTATCTGCAGTATCTCCTCTTTGATTTGCTGAGCTGTTCCTTTCTTCACTGCCACTTCAGTGCTTATCGCTTCCATGATTTATTAAAACCGTAGTATGTGGACTGCTCCCCTAGCCCAATTTACTAAACATAAGGATTCATCAAATTTATACAGATTATTAAAGCTGTCTAAAGCCCTGGTGATTATTGCGTGCCATGTAATCACGATTATTGTGATGCGATGTTGTCCAGCCTTAATCAGAAGTGTCCCACTTACAGGTATGAGACGACGTCGAGTGATGACTCCAGCTCGGAGGAGAGCAGCTCGGAGGAATCTGGGAGCGAGCAACAGGTGTATGGTGGGAGGGAGGGGAGTGAGGATGGGAGTAGAGCAGAGGAATTCTGTAACATGGGAGCCGTGGAAGGGCGAGCAGAGAGGAATCCAGAAAAGGCGGAAGTTAGGGAAAGGTATGTGAATTCTCACCTTAATTCATGTTGACAGACATAGTTACAGCCTCTATGACATTAGTTCTTTTCCCTGCCCTACTGCTAACTAATAAAAGAAAATCTGTATATTCTGTCAGGTACGAGTTAAGTGAGAAAATGGTGACAGCGTGCCATCTGATGAAAAACCATCTGAATGACTCCAAGGCGCTAGTGGGCAAAGACATGGTGAGAATGCTCAGAAATAGAATGATGCCGTTTCATTTGAAGTACAGCGGTGCCTGCGGTTCACGGACACAATCCGTTCCAGGAAAGCGGTTGTGAACCAATTTGTACACGAACCAAGGCATTATTCCCATAAGAAAGCATTGAAATTGAATTAATTTGCTTATAGGCCTACCAAATAATAATTTTTAATTTTCTGGTTTTTATAGTAAAAAAACTCTAAAGACAAACACAGTATAGTGTGCCGATGGGCGGACCGAGGCATCGCGGGAGCAGAGAGAGATATGGAGACTTGCTTGCTGGGGAAATCATACTCTTTATTAACAGTCCTTAACCCTTGTATTGTTGTTAATTTTAATGGTTGGCATTTTTCTATTGTCACGCATGTGTTTGCCCGTGTCTTGTGTGTACCCAGTCCACCACCGTGCTCGTTCGGTGCATGTTGTGGTCCTTCTACTCGGTTGCATTCTGGGACATGCGCTCCACTGGTGCTACACTAGCATATAAAAAGGAATCTGGTCGAGGAATCTGTTCGTCAGTCAAATTTTGCATGTGAACCAAAGCATTTATTTCATGAAATCGTTCGTAGACCACAGTGTTAATGAACCACTGGCATCACTGTTTCTATTTTCTTTTCAAATTACACTGTAGGATATTTGTGAAACAAACAAAAAAAAATGTCTGATTTGGATAAATCTTTCTATTGCGTGCTATAGCTCAGTATTTTTCTGTAAGTCTTTGGTTCATTTTTATGTGGTTCAAAATATTAAGTTTTCATTGAGTAATTACTGCCCTGAAACTGCAGCACTTTCTGAGAATGTTTGTATTTTCTGTGATTTAATGTGTTTTGTTTCTTGCTTAATTTTACACTCATTTTAAGTGATTAAGAGGCAGTATCTTGGTCACTGTGGTCCAGAATGACAAGCACCATTTTGCTTTTATATGTTTTGCTATAAATTTAACTGACCCACAAAAATAGTGGGTCTTAGTGCCAGATTTTCTAGACATGCCCAGCAATGTGCTGGCAGGAGGCCCAACTACTAAGACCAGCTTTCTGAAAATGTTTATTTTTCCTTTTTTTTTTTTTTAATCGCCTCTTGTTTTGCTTGTTTCATTCATTCATTAATTTATTCATTCATTTTTATGTGAACAGGGAACTGGGGCAGGGCCATATCTTTTTCAATTGCTAAATAATGATTGCTATTTTAACAGATGAAAATAAGTGCCATTTGTTCTGATGGAGGAATTTGCTAAAATCCAGTGCCGGATCTTTCCCACAGAGGGCATGCCTGAGCACACTGCAGCACGAGTGGTTCAGAGTATCCAGTCAGAAGTCCGCAGTTCCAGCCATGGTGGAAGACTACCTGTCAGCATTTAGAGCCGTGTCCCCTGCAGTGCTGAAGCACATCGTCAACATGGCTGACGGCAATGGCAACACCGCTCTCCACTACAGTGTGTCCCATTCTAATTTTGATATTGTCAAGAAGCTACTGGATGCAGGTGCGTTCTGCCTTGTCCCTCTTAAAATGCAGTTGCAGTTCACTTTGCTATGATACACAATGCTATGATATATAGAATTATAATGTCAAGCTTTAGCACTACTCAACATTATGCGAGCAGCTAACATTGCTCCTGTAGCTATGTACAGTATGATAGGCGTTTGCTGACAATGCAGAAGTCATGGGTTTGAATCCCAGGGTGTATAAATTGTAACCCTTCCCCTAACTCTAAGTCACTTTCGATAGAAGTACCCTGTGAAAGTACCATTGAATAGTTTAGTTTTTGTATTTTCTTTCTAAATTATTCGTGGTGCTTTCCACTCTTCTTCAAATATGAGATGGTAGATTAAGCAAATTGATCTCTACACACTCAACCTTTGCAGTAACATAGAAATCTGATAATCTGCTCTCAAATGCGACGGTTACATGTCGACCATCTTCAAACTCCAGCCCAGAAAAGTGATGTGCAATGAATACGATTTAGAATGTGATGTGAGGGCAGGGAGGTGCCCATTGTTTTGTGCTTTTGTTTGCCGAGCCTCTTCGACCCTCCGTGCTCTTAGCTTAGCCCTTGGTCCATTGTACCGGAAGGGGTTGGCCTTTGTGTGCATTGTTCATCACTACATATCCAGAGTCTCTGGCTTCCCCCTGCTTTTGAAGCTGGATTTCCTCCTCTTCAACAGGAGCTTGCTTGAATAAGCTTGCATGTAAAGTGCCCTCCTCCCTCAACAGTGTCTGCTCTCAAGTTCTCCCTACCCCGCCAGGCTGGCCTTGGTGGAGTGCTCACGTCCCTGACTTTATTGTTGCAGATATTTGCAATGTCGATCAGCAGAACAAGGCCGGCTACACTCCCATCATGCTTGCTGCTCTTGCTGCAGTGGAAGCTGAAAAGGACATGAGGGTTGTGGAGCAGCTGTTCAGCAAGGGGGATGTCAATGCTAAAGCCAGTCAGGTTAGCATGAGACCTGATTGTTATTTCCCCTAAGTAAAGTTTTTCTCTAAATAAGGAAACAGTTTTGTTTTTGTGACTCATTTACTCAAGACCTAGGCAAAATATTGTTCATCTTGTTTTTATGTAGGCACATTCATGTAAGCATTTACGAATAATAATAATAATCAATAATACATATTTGAATTGGCCAGTGTAATCATGCATTTAAAAAAAAAACTTCAGCTTTCTTGAGAGGGACTGATTTTTAAATGACTGTGGGAAAAAAATGCAGTTCTATTGATTTTCAAAAAAAGGAAAATCTAACATGCTTTTTCCTGCAGTTTTCATGGGCTATGAAAATAATCAAAAATTAAATGTCATTTAAAAAATGCCCCCTGCTGACATAGTGAACCTCAGGTTTGGCCTCTTCTGTACCTTTCGTACGCTAATAGTAGTTTTGCGTAATAGATACTGATGGGATACATGCTAATCTCCATTTTGCCTTGATGCCAATTATTTTACATTCATCAATTTCCCAGAATACACTGGATTCATAAGCATAAATTGAAGATAATGGAATTGGTTTTGAGCACATTTTATTTATTCCCAATATAAGTACTTGAGTTGATGTCGCACGAGGGTGGCTTGACTTATGGCTGACCCCCCTATGCTTTCGGTCCCCAGGCTGGCCAGACGGGGCTCATGCTAGCCGTCAGTCACGGGAGGATGGACATGGTGAAAGCTCTGCTGGTGTGCGGGGCCAACGTCAACATTCAGGACGACGAGGGCTCCACGGCGCTCATGTGTGCCAGTGAGCACGGCCACGCTGAGATCGTCAAGCTGCTGCTGGCCCAGCCTGGCTGTGACGCCACACTCAGCGACAACGTGAGTTTCCTAGAGGC
Organism: Brevimyrus niger; assembly: GCA_015164015.2. Classification (NCBI taxonomy): domain Eukaryota; kingdom Metazoa; phylum Chordata; class Actinopteri; order Osteoglossiformes; family Mormyridae; genus Brevimyrus; species Brevimyrus niger. The sequence goes on along the minus strand of JAABNY020000119.1, from coordinate 13,311,149 downwards.
CGACATAAGGACTTCCACCTCTGCCGAGTCATACTCAGCGGCTTTAGCTGTACGGTAACTTTGATTTCTGTGTCCCCGCATATCCAGGATGGGAGTAATGCCCTGTCGATAGCCCTCGAAGCTGGACACAAAGACATTGCTGTGCTACTGTATGCCCACGTCAACTTCTCCAAAACACAGTCCCCGGTATGTGCGCCGTCTCTTCTTCAGGGTATTTCAGAAGGTCTTGCTCACTGGAGTGGTCATCTAACCTCATTGACTGTAACACACCCCAGCACCTGTGTTTAAAACCACATCCTGACCTTGAGCTTCTCCTCAGTGGCCGTCACTTGACTGCTGCACACTTTGCAGTTCATTAAACACAAATTCGTTCCCCCCCCCACACACACACACATACCTCTACATTAACATCTGTCTGATAGAATGGCAATTATGGTGTAAAGAAAACATACCTTACATCTATGGGGCAGATGATTTTCTCTGAAGCGGCTTAGGGGTCAGCTCAAACAACGAGAGCATTAGAGCAACAAAAAAATGCATCTGTATCAATTCATAATGCATAAGTTCAGTTGATCGTTTGCGTGTTGCTGCTTACGCAATATATTCAAAATGCATATCAATGTACGATATTGGAGCGTATCAGTACTTTGTGCAAATTTACAAAATACAAATTTAGTGAACCATCCGTCCAAGTCTTTCAATATCCTGGGCAGTGTCACGAGGCCAGTGCATAAGCAGATACACTAATAACCTTGTAACAGCGGCAATACTAGCTGCTAAAAATACATACAGTTTTTATCAGTGTAGTTAAAGAGAGCTTGTAACTGGATAATCACACAGGATATCAATTAATGTCTTCGCAAGTTGCTCAGTGTTTCCGCTATCCTTTTTTCCCACAGGGGACACCTCGCCTTGGGAGAAAGGCGCCCCCCAGTCCCACAGGGAGAAGCACTTTTGATTAGTGCATCTACTACTTCCTTTCCCCATGCTGCTATTGGTGCATGTTGACCTGAACAGATACTGAATGTATTTATAAGTGGATAATTTTGTGCCTGAGCTCACCAGCAATGATAAGCAGTCAGAAAGCATTATATTACGCATGTGCTAAAGACTATTTAAACTGGACAAAGATTCTTTTTACTTTAGATACTGAAAGGCAGTATTCGGAGATAGCATATAGCTCATGATGCCTCACTTGTGCCTATATATTCCATTTTATTGTAGTTTATACTGTCTCAAGAAAATAAGATGATTCAATCCTAAAACATGCCTTATCTTGTCCACAGAAATGCTGTATGTATCGTATTCTGTTTTATTTATATATTTTACAGTATTAGCTTAAACTCTCCATTTACTCATTGTTTTGGAGGATGCAATATTAGTGTGATGGGAATTTGTCAGTCTTGCACCACAATACACATTTTATCCTTGTATATGTGTTTATAACACATCAAATTTACATAAAACATCCAAATTTAAATCTTTATATACAAATTTTAAATGTACTTCAGAAATCATATTTTTGCCCAATTCATATTTTTTATAAATTTTAAGTGTAATGTGTATGAATTTTATTTTAATTGCTTATTCATACAAGTTGTATGTCACTGTATATATGGTATTACGGGGAGAAATTAGAAACATTTACTGTAGTATTTTATATATGTTTAGAATGTTATTATTTAAAGTACTTTGACGCATTGAAATCTTAAGTGCCTTTCATCTGTCGCATAACAGAAAAAAACTGCTTTAAAGTGATTATTTTTAATCGGTATTCGGACAGTTTTCTCTTAGATGTTTTAGACATTTATAAACTTTGCAAAATGTCAAATATCTAACGTTGTATAGCTCATTGTCTCCCTCTGCTGGCAGTTAATGGAACTTGCTTTAGCTGTTTTACATTTTTTTTTAAAAAGACACCGGAAGTGCCCACCAGATTCAAATGCCACATAATTGAGCATAACACATAGCCTAACACACCATTTACTTTAGTGCCTCACGGTTACAGATTGTCCTAGACGTTGTGGTCTGTTTAAGCATTTCTGATGTTTTAAAGCTTGTTATTTAAATAAGAAAATAGATGTTGTTCAAGCTGCATTATTTAACAGAATATTTCGCTAACATTGAGTAGAAAAAACAGACCTAAATCCGTGTATTTACCATACAGAAAAAATGGTCACAGAACAATAAGAATTTAATTGTTCTATTTATGATGATAAAAAAACACGTTTTTGAGAATATCCTGCCATTCCATAAATAAAACCTTTTTGGAATATTATTTGTTTCTGTGATATTTATTTTTAAATAAATTAACAGACCTGCCAAGAACAAAATATGATTAACATCTGTGTGTGTGTGTGTGTGTGTGTGTGCACGTTGTATGCCTGATGCTGATTCTCATGGAGCGTGTGTTACTGTGACTCTGGAAGAGCTGCTCACACATTAGTAATTAAAAAAAAATGTTGGTGCACAAGGTAAGCCATATTGCCATTTGTGAAATATTAGTATTATGTTGTGGCCACTACAACATAAAACAGGTTTCTGAGTATATGAACTACAGAGTTGATACCCAAAAACCTAGCATACTGTTTTTATTTTTGACTCACCCATGATGCTGACACATTCAGTTTGGTGTCCATTCTCATCTGTACAGAATGGCCTCTCATTTGCTTGTGTGTACCACCCACTCTGCCAAAATGAACAAGCTCCATAAAAGTGGGAAATTTGCAGATAAGACCAGTAGCATGTCCCTCGCGCCTGGTAGCCAGGAACTCACAGGTGCCTGAAGGTCTTTAATCCATGTGCTATAGGGGGACAAGAAGCACCTTAGCCTACTTTCCCACCCACCCTTGGTGAAGCAATGCTGATAAGGGGGCAACATAGCTGAAGCTCCCAGCGTGGGCTTGAACCGGGACTAAACCATTTACAAGATCCTTTTCAATTCTTACCCAGAGGTATTAAAAAGGGTGTCGAGTGAAAGGAAGAGGGCATTTTCATTTTGACAAAATATGCAAGAAATTGGTAAACAATGAACTGTTTTAAAATTAGCATTTGTACATTCTATGGGATTATGAACATGTACTTTAAGGTGTGAAGAAAATTCATTTGGGCTCTTCGGGTATTGATTTTTTAGGAATTAGCGCAGAAAACATACAAATAAAATGTGCTCTAATGATGAATACCATATCATGTCTCTTTGAAATACTGATTCAAATAGACTAGCAGCTCAGTATTACCACAGTACATGGCAATAAACAATGATGGTATAAATCATCCTAATAGTAAATGCAGTATCATACAATCAAATCTAAATATCATTCTTGCTATCCCCTACCATCAACCCTAAACAGTAATACTATTGTGCTAATATTGACAAAGAAGGCTGGAAATTAGCCTGATATAATGCATGACAATTCTCTTTTCTGTCTGTCTTCCTCCTACTTGCCTTTGGTAAAAACCAAAAAAAAACAAAAACAAATTTCACATTCCTTAAGGTCAGTCACAAATAATTAATTTCTTCCTTCAGGACACAAATGACACTGCCACTTCTCTGGAATCCCAATGATATGTAGCGAACAATATATACTGTACCAAGAGGATGTGAACTGTAATTTGCCCTACTTAACTTTACATTTCGTTGGGTGTGTTTCTTATTTATTTTTTTGAGCTTACATTTGATAAACTTGATACTTGGTCTTCTCTCTGAGATTACGTATTTTCTTCCTTCTTCAAAATGCAAAACCCTAACTATAAAATCTGAAATTACTATATTTTTGTATCCCTCGGTATTTTTGTATCCTTCCTGATGCTTCGGTGATATTAACCAATATAGGCCTATTTTAAAAAAAGAATTTTATACTAACGGTAAAACGGCTGTATATCGCATACAGGATTGTTCGTGTTTTCCTTAAAGTAAGCACATTACCTTGCGAAAATAACGTTTTTAGCACTTAATTTCAGTGAATAGACCGATCATGATCTAAAGGAAGATTGGTTATAAGTGAGGTTTTTCAGTCGTTTGAGAAAATAAATTTATTGCCTCACGGCCACTGGTGTAGCCCACCCTTGCAAAAAAAATCAACTTAGCCAAAAAGATAAGCAAATTTATAATATGAAATTATAGCTGTGCATGCACCTGAGCTTTGATTATCGTTTTTGCTATATCGTATTATATATATAAACGTTATCTGCATTTTTCGTTGCAAAAACCATACATAATTACTTAAACGTACTTGTCTATCTCATCTTTCGATCACGTTTCCCTATGAAACTCGCAGGTAAACCGTACTTGAAATTAAACAAAGTCTCCATATTGTCTTTATATAATGAGAAACATTGAGAAGAATTAAATCAAAATATGTGCTTGCATAATGTTTTGTATTTACAATGTAAATTTGTAGCCGACCTTATCAAATGCCATTATAGCCTACCAAGGCCAATAAAACCACGGCGTCAACAAAATACTAATCAGACATAATATTTTTATTGTCATTTTACCGTCAACTGCCCTGTTTTAATCTCATTTATCGTTTCACACTTGACTTGCCGCCCCCAGGTTAGCGGTCCTACAGGCTACATGTACGATGTCTGGTTTGGGCTGCTGCTGGCTTGCTTGGGTACATATGGCGAGGGCCTACACCAGCCTGGCTGCTCTGTGTGTTTTTGGTTATCCTGAGTGATGCGTTTCGTGACAATAAACTGGCAAACGCCATGGCCGCGGCGCGGGATGCACACAGACCCGCCGAGCGGCCCCGGTAGGGAGTCAGTGCCGGAGCGGCTCCCCCGCCGGACTGCCGCGTGCCCCCGGAACGCCCCGGAACGCACCAAAGCGCGCGCTTACTGGGCCGGAGCTCGCGCGGCAGAATGCAAGCTTGTTACATTGCAAAGGACACCACGTTGCTTGCGTATAAAGTCTCAGCCCGTCACTTGACCTCCCGGACAAGGCTGTGGGGACCGTAGACTTCTCAGACGTAAACTTGCATAACTGCTTGATTATTTGGTGTTTGGGAGATTTTAGTGTCGAACCCCTTCAAAATCAAAATTTGGTTCCCCTTACTCTCAGATGAGCGACGACGACCAGACGAAGCATCACATGGAATGTGCCAGGTCCCTGTCGCCACCGACTGGCAAGAAGCTGCCGCGAATGCCTAAGTGCTCCAGATGCCGGAACCACGGCTTCGTGTCGCCTTTGAAGGGGCACAAGCGTTTTTGCAACTGGAAAGACTGCCAGTGTCAGAAGTGCAAACTGATCTCGGAACGCCAACGGGTCATGGCGGCCCAGGTACAGTATGTGATCGCCTTTTACAAAAGGCGCGTACAGGGACTTTGCAATAATTAGCATGATTAAGGTAGGTTTTTTCTTTGTCGCCTTTAGGCCATTAGCTAAATGCATATGAAACATATTCGTCTGCTGCCAGCGAAGTACAGATTCCTTTACTCTTAATTAATAGTTTTAAATATGTTTACCCTAACAACAGGCCTAGCTATATTTGTTTACTTTTTAAGACTGGTGATGGATACTATGTATTAAACTGGCACGTTTTTCTTACATGGAAGTAATTTTTGTTACCAGTACATATTTTACTTTATTTTGTTGCCTGCTTCTGTTGCATCCTTTTGCCAAATAGACATACATACAAGGTAGCTGGTCCATATATACTGAAATTTTCAAAGACTAAGTTTGTAATTTCACATTTGGGTCCTTAATTTATCATAATTAGAAAAGTCATCCAGCATTTCATTATACATTCCTTGGTATACAGTTGTCCTCTGCCCTGTGATAGACTGGCATCCTGTGAAAGGTATACAGGGTATACCCTGTGCCTATCCTCTGCCTTAGCTTGCTATTCCAGTTACCCAGAAATGATATGAATTCAGCACACGACACACGATCATTATTGCATGGTGTCTCATTACTTACTGACTCCAGGTGGCTCTGCGAAGGCAGCAAGCTCAGGAGGAGGAGATGGGCATCTGCAGTCCCATTCATCTGTCCGGCACTGAGCTCGTGGTTAAGGACGAGGCGACCAGGGACAGGGCCTGCTTCTTCTCTGTGGGAGAGAAATCCCCACCTGCATCCACGACCAGCACTGCCACATCCCCCTCCGCTGCAGGTACACCCAGCCCAGTGTCGCACATGCAGTACTCAGTTAACTGTCATCCGAAGGGGCCAGTGCAGGAGTTTACACTTTCCAGAGAAGCCTAAAACCTCAAGCATATTTTAAACAAAAGTTTTTTTTTCCATTTTAGGACTAAAATGCTAAAAGTGTGAAGTAATGCAATAAAAGAAAATGTACGATATGCTTAGAAAGGTTAAACGACGCTGTGACTGGAAAACTTACTTTTAATAACAATACACAGATGAGTTATTTTGGTGCTGTGAAATCTAATCATAAAATGGATATGTGGGTTCTTGGGTTATACAGCTCTGGAAAAGATTAAAGATTAGATAGGTTTCACATTATTGAAGGACTGTTATTATCATGGGACTTCAGTCCTGCTTCTAGGAGCCTGATATGAACTGTCCTAGCAGTGCACACCTGCACTTAGTGTTTCCCATTCCTTTTGATGTCATCCTAAGATTCACGAGAAACTGTCACATAAGTTGACGGTCACCTGTGGCATTGAAAAGTCACCTCTGCCCTTTACCTGGCTAGTTCACGGTCATTCCCAGTGTTTCTTGTTTTCCCTTATTCTTGTGTCCTGCCGTCTTAGATATTTTAAAGCTGGAAGCATCCTGCCTCACAGTGTAGCCTTCTGCCACAGAACCAGATTAAACCAGGATGTAATAATGCAGATATCTGAATTTTTTTCCAGAATCTATATCAGTTAAAACTGTCTTGATGTGGTTAAGTGACTAGGAAGTGAACTGTGTACAAATTTTCTGGCCTATTTAAAGTAAATTTGATGCACTTTAAGTCACACTTAGACACGACACTATACATCCTGCTTGTGAAATGTAATATTCCAGTTGTATGATATTACCTTTAACATGTACAGTTAGTGTAAAGTGTAATACAGACATTTATTTGCTTCATCTGCTGTAGTTTGTTAACATTTCTTACTGTTATAACCCTGCATGTGACTCAGTGAAAGACTAAGATGGCCATATAATCTGCACCCCTGAACGGCACTGTTTAGCAATTGGCATAACAGCCCAGAGCTCGCACAAAGTGCCCATTCCGCAGGGCTGTGGGAAGAGCGCTGCTCTTTACGCAACAATGCATTATGGAGGTGTATGGAGGCATATCTGCCGGGCACCGATTGCGGGCTGCCAAGTTGGGCCACGTCTTGATCACTCCGCGCAGCGGTGGGAGAAACACTCTGTTCCCACTGTTCCGATAGTGCACTCAGGAGTAGAATACCAGCTGGGTCAAGGCTGCCCCGCTCCACTGATGACCGCCCCTGGTGACAGAGTGGTACAAAAGGAGTTAGGCACTGATTGGTTTTCCACTACCAAGGTCCTAAGACCTCAGTACGGAGCAGCCGTTTCATTTTATTAAAAAATGGATCAGAACAGATAACTGAGTATGGGAGGTTCGCCATACAAACGATGGCGTCAAACGAGAAAATAATGCCTCTTTTTTGTATTTAAAGTCTGTGTCTCATTTTTAACGAGGTCCGCTCTGGGTCCATTCTAACAGGACCACAGTACCTCTCTTAGATATCAGTAGGTAAAAGCGAGAGAAAATGTCTGAGCACAATTGTGGCATGTTTTTTTAAGTTAATTTCGGTTTATTTTTAGGTAACATTTGTTAATATATTGAAAAAAAAATTCTGATATTCTGTGCATATATTTATGGAAAATTTTAAGTTATGTTTGAGAATTGGTTTGATTATGTAATACTTTACAATTAGTATTTTTCCATTAAAACAATGCTTCAAAAGAATAGTAGTCTGGTGAGTGAAAAATAAAAATATTGTAATTTTAAATTGTGTTTTTTCAAAGTTGACATATGTTTTCTTTAATATTTGTCCTAGTGTTCTCCAGATGGCAATAAACTATACATTTTTTCTATTAGGGATAAGAGAAGAAATACATAAAGTATCTTATAGCTGGCAGTTTGCAGTGAGATACTCTGTTCTTTGCAGTGTGTAACTGCACAAGTTATTCTTCAAACCACAAATCAAAAGGTCACAGTTCTTAATAGAGAAGACCTCACATTTTAAACCGTGCTCCATTAATAGCAGGACTACATAAGGTTCCTCAGTGGAGATGGGAGGAGTTTATTTATACTGTTCTTTGTTCCAGGGAGTCGTTCCACTCTGGTGTCCAGCCCTACATCCACCAGCAGGGGGCACTCTGAGGGTACATCTGACCTTGTGGTAGACGCCTCATACTACAACTTCTATCAGCCCTCACGCTACCCAACTTACTACAGCAATCTGTACAACTACCAGCAGTACCAGGTGCCTAGATCAGCTCTTTGTCTTTATTGATCCTGAGCCTGAATGGCTGTCATGCAGGAATTCAATGTTCTATGCAAGCACATAAAACTGGCTTTTGATTGCTTTAGTGCTACCACTCTCCCCTGGACTTCATCGCCCTGGCAGCTGCAGGTATTACAATGAAGAGGCACAGATGAGTCTCATTATTACGCATGTCGTTATCCTAGAAAACAATGGAGGATTCTTATCTTGCAAACAATCTGACCTGAGGGGAGAAATTATATTTAATGACATTATATCCAAGTCTCTCAAACAGAACAGCACACTGTACTGGCGTGGCTGTACAGTGTAAAAGGGGCTGTCTTGTAACTAGGGCCATGAATCTTTATAGAGGTTTCCAAAAGCAGCACACAGGGGTAGGTGGTAATTAAAAATAAATGGGTCCAAACAAGTTAAATGACTCAAAACTTTATTTATGACTTGTCTTCCCCTCTCCTATGCAGTTTGTTGTCCTGTCTGTTGTTCTGAATGAGGGAAGGAGCTTGGGACCTGTCTGCTGTTAAAATACAGGCTGCTGGATTGGCCGGTGCCGGATAAAGGTCACTGCTTAATTTCGGGAATAGTGGCCCTCTATGTTCCGCAAGCGTGTGCAGCGTGAATCAGAAATAAGGGGAGACGATGACTGGAGTGTGGAGAGGCTTAGTGTCCAATGTCTGCTTCTCTTCAACAAGCTGGTACCTGCCAAGGGCTTCCCCCTTCCCTTCACCCTACACATTGTTAAGAGTGGTTGGTCATATACACACGCGCACAAAGACACACGCACACACACACACGGGTCGATGCCGGGCTAATGTGGTGATGTGCCGATCAACCGACTGCACAGGCAGATTGTTGATGGTGGTTCCTGTCAGTCCACCGGCTTTCGTTATGTTTGTGTTGGCAGACCCACGGGGGGGTTGGCCTCCGCCTCCCCTCCAGCAGCTCCAGTGCACCCGCGATAGCGGTTGTGCCATCGTTCCGACTGACTGCCCGAGCACAGCAGGAAGGTGCGCTGCCGTCATGCTGCGCTACATGCCTACACCGTGTTTACATTTCCCCATTATTCTTGGCCGGAACTGCAACTAATTCTGCCACAGGGAGTTCCTTACCCTTATCCTGCAGGGGCTATTAGCCCATATTAATGATGGCCCAAGTCACTGTAGGGTCGCTAAAGAGCTCCTCTGTCTCTTCCTGTTGTTATTTATCTAAGAGACACTTTTGTTCAACTTTTTTTTTTTTTTTTTTGGAAAATCATAAAGTTCCTGGAAAAGCTGGGGGTTAAGGGCCTTGCTAAAGGCCCGAAAGTGAGATAACCCTGCTGAGCCTGGGATATGGACCTGTGACCCCCGGATCACAGGCACAGCATCCAAACCCCCTCGCTCACCACCTTTACCCTACTCTCTGTCTTACATACAACCACCAAACAAAAAGCGAGTACACTTCATTCATTATCCCGGCATTTTCCCATTGAAATGTTTTCATTATTTGTGCATTGTCTAAGTCCAGTTCTCTTGTTTTCTCCCAGCGATAACACACATGACTGGTACCAGATCCACCCTCCCCAAATGACGTTTTACATACATTGCAGTTATTTCATTACCAAATGAATAATTACAATGATGCTCTTTGTACTTTTGTAACCTGTTACACTCTGAATCCTCAGTCGGTAAACACTGTCTCTTTCTGCCTTAATACTATATTTATATTTAGTGATACTTTCCACTTTACGATGCATTTTTTGTCCATATAGAGGCTGAACGTACAGTATATAAGGTAGCTAGCTCAAAATTCTGTACTTGGGGAATATAGGATACTTAATTTATCGCAAATTCATTACTTTGATTGATGTTAGGACGGTCTTGTTTTGTCAGGGAGCTCATGTGTGATACCTTTTAAATGTATATTTATTCAGAAAGCCAATGTGAGTGTTTTATCGTATCATAACGCTTATAGGGGCACATTACATGGTGTGTGCCGGGGAGATTGATATTGTGAGTTTGAATGCACCACTGAGGCAATGACAAATGGGATTTATGACCGGGCAGAACAAACTCCGGCTTTAAAGAGAAGTATCGATGCACATCTGTGTGAAGCAGTTATGTTGCAGAAGATGCTGATGATCAGTTGCTAATGTGTTATGTGGAAATAATTCAGTGTGTTGTTTAATCATAGCAGTGAAATTGTTTGTATATAGACACTTTCTGTTCAAAAAGTGTGATTTTCAAAATCTTTGACAAGACATAGATTGAGTAGTTCTTAGTAGATATTTCAATCTCACCTTCAAGTCAAGCTTTTGTCTATAGAGCTGTTTTATATCGTATAACAATAATAGTATTGTTTTGTGCAACAGTATTGTCTGTTGTTTCTTGCTTTTTCAGTCTGACATCTTGGGCACTTTGTAACTGTAGACAGCTGTTCACAGGGCTGCTGTGGGAGGAATTAAGGAGGGCATTTTCGCTGTCACTTCCACAATCAATCAAATGTTTGGAGCTAAAATACAGAAACATGTTTAAAAACATAAAAACAGAGAGCATATAGGCGGGCACAAGGAAGAAAAAAACCTTCTGCAGTTTGCTTTAACTTTGAACATTAAAGAAAAATCTATGTATTTATTGTTCACCAATTAATGCATTTAAAATGATGCAACTGATACATTAAGCTGTTGCATGAGCAGTATTTTATTAATTGACTGACTGAATAGTTTAACATCCTAATGAAGAGATCACAAAGAAACAATTCAATTAAAGGAAAATCTGTTTCTTGATTGCTTGGAATCTTCTCAAGATCAAAACTTAGGAGACCTAGTTGAAGGTTTCATTTGCTGGAATTCTTGTTCGCCAAATAGATTTATAGTTTATGTAATTTATATCATTTAAGTAGAGTATGCATGACTATCATCAGACTTACGCTTTTTCACAGAATATTTCTGTTAGTTGCAGCATAATAGCAATAAAAATTAGCTCAACTGCTGAACTGTACAAGATAGGGCCGGTGTTTGTGTTCTCTTAGGTATTTTTCAAAGGGTGTGATTTATTACTTTATTGATCTGTCATATATCAATGAAAAGCCTATTGTCATGGCAGTGATGTCTGAATTAAAGACCATTTTTAAATGTTGCAAGATTAATGAAATCCTACTGTAATTTATAGCGTAATACTCCACTGTAATTTTCAGTTTGTCCAAACTTGTAGCAAAATGCACTTGAGGAAAAAGAAAAAACAAAGATCGTTCTGTTTCCACCAGAAAGCAGGATCCCCTTTAGGGCAGCTAGTAAACTTCAAAGACGGAACCTGATAATGCTGTGAAATCGAGGCCCCGTTCATCCCTGTGCGTGAAACATCGGTCCTGACAGTGGAAACGTGAAGCACATGGATCATGGTGTCCTAAGTATTTGGGGGCAGAGTAAGAATGGGAATCAGGTACAGGGACCAATCTGCATGTATCCCGGGAAAAAATGGTTTTATCTGCTCTCGCATCTCCTACCTCCCAGTACATGAAGAGGTCTCTGCTGCAATGCAGGTAGAAAATGAAAATATAAGGGCGGTATACATAATCCAGACATCTGATGGTGCCAGATAAGAGCCTTTGGGGTAGGTAAAGCAAAGCAGCACATTAATAAAGATGGTATGCACTGATCAAGGAGATTGAGTTTGGCAGTCAGGGAGATGTTGGAATAGTCTCTCAGTAGAAACTGTGCAAACTATTTGCAAGGTGAACGAACACAGTTCGACAAAAAGTTGTAGAATTTCTGTGTCTGTAAAGACGCTTCAAAATATTGGTCAGCTGGAGACATTTCTCCAAAGTTTTCTTTTTAACTTTATATGTTTGTATTTGATCCTAATCTGGTGGTAGCTGTTATTACTTGAAAATATTTAAAGTCCACTTTGGCTTCTGCTATATTGCCCATGAGTAATGCTAGAAGTCAGTAATGTTTAAATAACCATTTATTAAGCTGTCAGGTAGGAAATTGATGGTGTGTACTATAAATGGTGACATATTACTGGCTGACAGAAATCAAATTCTATAAAAACAAAATTGAAAACCCTATCAGCCACCCACAGCAGAGCAAATGAGTTATTTTCAAGGCGCTGCAGAGATTGAATACAACTTGCCAATATTGTGTTCTGCTGTTTATTTCTGAATTAGCTACTCCTTGGAAGTTCACCCAAACAGGCATTTGCCTGAGGCTTGAGGATTTTGTTTTTGTTCTGACCACATGTATAATCAGAACGACGTATAGCAATGATAAAGATTGTAGCATTAAGTCTTAACACAATAAATCGTAAAGTAGGTTTGGGTAATATTTTCACTATTCCAGATGGAGAGTGGGTCCCCCATGATAAAAGTCAAGAGTGGGGGAGGGCAAAGGTTTTTTTTAAAAAAAAAAAAAAACACTGTGTTCCATATTACAGTAATGCAGCCCAAGCCTGTGATAAAGCCATGATGAGAATTTGTTTGTGCTGCTGTTAAATGTTACACTTTGTTGGCAGTGTGTAATAACAGTAATGGTAACCAATTTTATATGTGCGTGCTCTTTTGCTCACAATGCTTGTTTTAGGACCTTGTGGTTGATTAAATTTTAATTAATGTATGTACTGTTGGACCTGTTCCAGCCGGATATATGTTCTAAGTTTCACAGGAATGGGGAGAGGGTGGTGATGATGGACTGGTTGCTGGTTGCCATGCTGGGTGGGATCCTGCCGCTTGGTGTTGTGAGTGTTCCTGCTGGGGTTTGTGTTTCCCTGTAGGTGCCTGCTGAGAGCCGTCTGTCTGGCCACAGCGTGTCCCCACAGTACCGCATGCACTCCTATTACTCTGCAGCCTCCTACCTGAGTCAGGGCCTAGGAACGCCTGCCTGTGTGCCCCCCATCTTCACCCTGGAGGAGACGCCCGGTGAGCATCGAGCGGCTCCCCCCCCCCCCCCCCCACTCACTCGCTCACCCAGAAAGTTCTATTACATTTCCGCTGAGAGTGTGGGAAATCCACACGGTATGTGCAGTGCTACAAAACCAGAGAGTAGGACATTTTTCCCCCCTTTTCATTAACACCTTTTGTTTGGAAGTAAAATTGTGGTGAGTAATTTGTTATTGATCTGGCTACTTTACGGAGGTCTGTACCGTTATTCTGCTGCTCAGGTTTTAACCGGATGCCCTGTCCATCCATCCTTGAATCGCTTATCTTGGACAGAGTTGTAGAGCTTTAATAGGACAGATGAATTCAAATATTTGGACATTTTAGCATTGATACTCAAACAGCCTGGGACACATGAGCACCGTTGCTGGGTGGGAGAGCAGCCATGGGTCCTTTCTCCTGCCAGGGGTTGTTTATGCGGTTACCTTGACGATGCCTGCTGTCTTCCTATGTGGGTCCCTTTCCCCAAGTCAAGATGGGCCGGTCATGCACCATTACAAGAAAGGAAAACAACGGTGGACTGGGTGGTCCCATTTGTGACCAGCTAGGCTACCTGAAGCTCACAAGCCAATACAAGATTTGTTTTTATGAGCACAGGTTTGCTGTGGGTGTCCTACTGCAAAAATAAAGGACAATAATTAGTTTAACTAAAGCAAACTGCTGCTATAATCAGCAAAAACGACTATCTTGACTACGCTATTTATTTAACAAAAATTGTGTTTCTGGTAAACCGTCAAGCTAAAACCTAGATCCATCAAGTGACTTTAAGGTCATTTAAACAAAACAGTATATTTATTCTTAATAGGCAACTTGCAGGTGAAAGTTCCAGATAAGGATTAACCATGACATTTAGTCAAGAGAAACCTGGTAAAAAAAGCAACTCTTTAAGTGAAATAACATGAGAAAATGTTTGTTTAAATTGTTGTTAATTATAATGTTAATTAAATAAAATGTCAGTATTAACATAATAATCTTTAGCTCAACTACAACAAAAACGTGTTTGCTGCTGGTCACCAAAAGCAGAATTGGGATATTAAATGGATGAATTGATTAATAATCTTTTTTACTATCTTTCTTGATGAGCACGGTAAAACTTTTTATTACCCACAATTTAATAAAATGATGTACTACTACATTACTGAGAGTTTTATACTTCTTAGCTAAACGTGATTCCTCACTGCGTTTGTAGATACTGACATTTTACATAGTTACACTTTGTAATACTGTTCATGCTCTGCTGTTCTTTTTATAAATACAGCGGCTAGCTATTTGACATGTTACTTGAAATGCATACCTTTTACATTCAAGGTGCAGCAGTCCTACAGTTACTGTACTCATCCATTAGTCTTCCAGTCACTTCCTGAACAGCATTACAGGAGATATTATGTCTCATACTGTATGATTAAAGTCTTGTGTGTTTAAGTTTATTGGATATGTTTCCATATAGATATGTTGAAAAAAGATATGTTTCTTTGCAAGAAAGCTAGGAAACTTTATTATTTACTTTTATTTAATAGAGATTTTTGAGTCAAGGCAGCTAAAGCAGGCTAAAGCAACTATTCAGACTGCCTGTACATAAAAGTAGTTTCAATCATTAGATACTAACAGGTACTTTTTCAATTTAATTGTGTAAGAATGAAGTTTTCATTTTATTGAGCTCCATCAGTAGTCCCTGTGCCTGTTTATCTAAATCAGGTGGGGCATTTACAAGAACCTTGCTGTAGGTTTTTCAAAATTCAGCCTCTGGTAGCTCAGTAGTTAACTTGCCAATTTTAATTCATGTCGGCAGTTTTCCTTGCCTATAAATTTGTGCCAGTTCATTTTCTTACCAGGGTGGTATGGATGCAGCGTTCATATAAATGGAACCGTGTGCCTTTTTGAGGTAACCTGGCTGCATTTTGCTTTAGTTTCTGTGTGAAATTGTTATTTGTGCTGTGATTTAGCTTTAGAGGGATTCTCTAGCTCGAGTGATGTGTTAACCAGTTAGCGAGGGTGACTGGAACTAGCCTTTTTTAATGTCATTTTAATTTGGAAACATGTTGAAAATATTCTTAAAGGTAAAGAAAATTCTGTTTAAAAAATGGAGCTAATATCTTGGGAATTAATTTTCTTTAGATCTCGATTTTCAATATATTAAGCTGTATGTCAGTGTCCTTGTGCATGAAGGCCACCTACATGTACGGACATACCAACAATGATGCAGGCCGGAGATTTATATTTAAGGTTTCCTTACTCCCCATTTAAAGTACATTGCACCAGAAAAAAAACACAGTAATACTCTTACTTATTCCAGAATGACGGAGAGACAGACATGTCAGGCAGAAATGGTGTGAAGACGTACGGATATGTCAGTCCACAGCTCAGTTTGAATGATTTATGGTCCGAATACACGCTGACACAAATATCTGGTGGTTATAGGGTGAGCGGTGACCTTGTGCGGCTGCTGCGCCCGTCACTGGCAGAGATTAGCTAACCCTGCTGTGTTCGATCAACTGCTTTGGTACTTCTGCACAAATGTAGTAGATTATCTGTGGCTCTGAGCAATGTTCCATATAGCTGTATGCATGGAATGATGTCCTGGGAATGGCGTTCGCTCCATTTCGCTGGCCGTTCTGGGCATATTGTTGTGTACTGGGATTGATGTGTTCATGTTGATCTCACTCTTGTAGATCATGTGTCCTGTACCACAATCAGACTTCCTCTTTTGGTAATGTCTCTAAGGCACTGGGAGAATCGGTAAAAACTACCAGAGGGAGATTCCATCTGTGTGCAGATGAACCCGTATGTTTTATTGATGTTTTAGTCTTGAGGATTTAATTAAAATTTCTTTTCTTTATGGTTTAGCTAAAATTACATTAGAAGCACTGTATTGATTGTCTTGCTGGGTTTTACATTTGCTTTCTTTACTGTACTCACTGTGTCATGCTGTAGAGAGTCGGGGCACAGACACTATTAGGCTCAGGCTGGAATATGTGGGTCCCTTTTAGCATACAGACAAGGACACATATCCTGTAGAAATATGCGAAAGTCCAGCAATCGTAAAGCAAACCTGGCCTGCTAGAACAGGAGAAGAGATTGATGTTAAGAAGCGGGGTTTTTCAACTTTGGAAGTAGGGCCAAGAATGCATGGTAGAGAAAATACTTTTTTAAGCCGTTATTGCTTTGTGCAAAAGACAGAGTTTTTGGAATATCAGGTTATTGATAACTATTTGTCCTCAAAGGCACGTAGATAAAAGTGGGGGGGAACATGGCACTGTAAGATTTACACAATTATGTACTGATTATTTAGTCATAAAAATACATCGCCTTTAAGTCAAAGAAAAAAAAACACTATTAATAAAAAACAAATTGTAAATAATTCAAGGACTCTTCATTGTTTCACTGTGAGGCTGTAAATTTTCCACAAAGCCAATAGTTAATTAAAATGTGACATGAAGAGCTGAAAGGTAAGCCCCATTGAGGTATATGATTCGATTCCTTTACATCTAAATCAAGATAATTATTTTTTTTTTGGGGGGGGGGGGGTAACAGTTTGGTTATTTTTGCAGTTAGGAAACACTGACCTCTTCAGTGAAACCAATTGTTAGAGGCAGTGGCCTTGACAGAGATAGCTCCAGTGAGGTCCACAGGAAGCTCATATCCATCCCTGACCAAATACGGGGCGCAATAACCTTCAGGAGCACCGGGCCGTCCTTCTGCTGGCCCTGCCGAAAATTGCCTCTTGAGTTAGTGAGCGGGAACAGTTAGGATTTATAAACAATGATGGAGCTCGTCATGCGTCTTTCCCCATCCGTCACGCTGGCAGGATGGCGGAGGCTTGAAGTGTTCTTCATAAAAACCAGCTCCCTGTGAAATACGCCCCTGCGCTGTGTTTACTGCGGGACGCTGGTCGGCGGCGGGCCACTGTAAATCCCCCAAGGCGGTTGACGCGGCCATATTTCACCTGCCGCCTCGCGCGCCACAGGCAGCCGATTGAGGCCCCGGCATCCCGGATGAGGTGCCCTTGTTGAGTTATGTAGAAATTTCAGTGTTATACGAGCAGCAGCATTTGGCCATTGTTAGTTTTGCTTCCTTTGTTGGAAGAAAGTTTTTTTCCTGAAATGGGACCGTATGGCTTTTTCCTCGGTTAACTTTGTCCTGTGTTATTCTGGTAGATCAACAGTGAGGGAATTTATCGTGGAATTGCCGTATGATTAGTCCATTGTAATTTTGCTGTTATCTTTAGCTATGTCCCATGTACAGATACAACTGGTGATACGTTCCAAAGAACCCATCATAAGTTGAAGATATCATAAGTTAAATATGAATATGATATGATCAATAAATAACTACCGTCACAGAATTCTAACATTATGTTAAACACAGTAAAATACCATTCTTAAGCTCATCTTGAGATTGTATTACTGACGATTGTTTTAAAGACTGGAAGCGTGGCTGAGTGGATGCTGACATAGCTAGCCCAGGAACGAGAAGAATCATACGGCATATCGCTAGCCCAGGAACGAGAAGAATCATACGGCATATCGCTAGCCCAGGAACGAGAAGAATCATACGGCATATCACTAGCCCAGGAACAAGAAGAATCATACGGCATATCGCTAGCCCAGGAACGAGAAGTTTGATTACTACTGAATCGCTATCACATAAAAGTCAAAATATCGTAAGTCGAAACATCGATGTATCGATGTATATTGGATTTAATGCAATAACAGGCCATCTTTTCTGCTACTTGGCCTTATCCACGAAAACTAATTGTTGATGAATGTCTCAGAATGCTTAGGATGTCTGTTCAGCCTCAGGCTAACATGTCCAGGTCGACCTCTCACAATCCCCATAACTGTCAATAAGCACCCGGCTACACAGCTATGGATTGCTAAAACATGGCTTTAATTGCCTACTACACACTCTTATACTTATTTAATGTGATGTACAGCATCTCCATTAACAGTTGCCTTAGGCTATAGAAAGAGCAAACAGACAGTTAAAAGGGCTTTGTTTTATGTCCCCATCTTCAAATGATAAAAGTCACGTGGCTTAATTTGCTGTGAGGTATAAGCTCCATCTAGCTGCATCATATTTGTGATTGCTCTGCAGCTGTTAATTGTTTTTTTTTTTGTATGGAGAAAAAAATTGCAGCATTACTAAACTCCTGAATTGGTACATGTGGTTTGTTTACGCTTGTTATTCCTTAACGTAAATAATTCCCTCCGTTCATCGATTGCCAGTTAATCTCTAGGATGTTTCGACAGATCAGATGGAAGACCTAAACCTTGAGCAGTGATCATCTGGGGTTCAGTGAGCATCGAGGGTTGATGGGATTATTACCAGATATAGTGATTTAACAGTGGCATGCGACACTTCCCAATGACATGTTCATTCAGGACAGATTAGTTAACAGCGCAGGGTTAGAGGCCATTATGTTTTAATTAGCCTCTGACCCCACCACAATTACCTCTGTCAGTGATCACACACCAGCGGGTACATTTCTTAAAGGAGTGATAATGGGAATTTAAGCAACCCATCCCTGCAGGACAAAATCCTGTCGAAAAACTGATGAAGACACAGTATAGCGTGGAAGTCCGTTCAGTTAAAATGATAGGAGTTAGGCTACTCTTGTTACTTTGTTGGTCTTGGGGACGACTTGATGCTTTTGCATGGACTTTCATCCTATATGGAGGGATGTGTAACTATGACTGTGTTAAACCCTTTTAATACTGGGACTTTCTTCCAGCAGTATTGACTCTGAAGCATCTGTGTCTGTTTGAAGGACCATCCCCTGCTGTTTGACAGTTTTCCACATCATTAAGCTTCCCCACTGCCCTAATGATCATCAGGCCATTGTTTAGGTGAACTTCGGTGCTCTCAGGGGCTGTCTGCAGTCAGTCAGCCTATGGGGGCTCATGACAGAACCCCCTCCCCCCCCCCCCCCCTCCCCCCCCCCCCCCCCCCCCCCATCCTTGGGCCGGTTTCTTTATGACATAAAAAAAAAAACAAAAGAATTTTTAGATTGTTGAAAAAAAT
>JAABNY020000119.1:13268243-13290470 GCA_015164015.2 Brevimyrus niger | reverse complement strand
TGTGTGTGTGTGTGTGTGTGTGTGTGTGTGTGTGTGTGTGTGTGTGTGTGTGTGTGTATGTGTGTGTGTGTGTGTGTACACACCCTGCTCTGAACTGGCATTAAATCCAACTAGTTTGGATGTGGTCTTCATTAATTCAATACTTTCATTCTTCCTATTGACCAGATTTTCCTTAGATTCTTTGAAATCAGTTCCTCTGACTCTTTGTCAGTAATGTCCAGCCTCTCTCAAATTGGTT
This sequence comes from Brevimyrus niger, assembly GCA_015164015.2. NCBI lineage: Eukaryota > Metazoa > Chordata > Actinopteri > Osteoglossiformes > Mormyridae > Brevimyrus > Brevimyrus niger. The sequence goes on along the minus strand of JAABNY020000119.1, from coordinate 13,290,232 downwards.
CCTGATGTCCAGTAATTATTTGGGATTTGATAACCTTGTTCCTTTTCCACGTCACTTAGAGCTTGGGCATAAATTCACCGTCTCTATCACAATCTGCCTGAGGCAGTGTCATTCTTATCTTGTGAAACTTTCTCTGTATCTTCAGATTTCCTTTTCCAGCATGGTAATATTGGCAGTTCCAAATACGCTCTGATCTCTTTGTATAATATACATCCATAAGGTTTTCTTGGTAAGATGGCAGACAAATTATTTTGTTGTAGGAGTCACCTAAATAATAATCTGATGGTCTGGAAATAAAATGACATAAAATACTGAGATAAAATGTATTACATGGAGATTTGTAACTTTTTAATGTAAATTATGAGAGAATGAGGTGCATTTTTAAGTTTTTGTGTTTGTTAGATAATTGATACATATATATGTTTTTGTTTTTTAATGCAAATCCAAGATAGAAGGATAAGATAATTCATCTTACAGTTGAATAGTCTTTGTTGGGGGGAGGGGGTTGTGTTAAGGATTTTTGCTTCGTATGATAATCTGATTTAAAAATGACAAATGTTTTGCCAAGGATTGAGAATACCATCTATGGGGTGTTAACGTATTTCCATATTCAGTTTTTCCATTCAGAATTCTTCTAAACATTAAAAATAAAAATTGCAAATGAATAATTGATTTTCAAGGATATACTATGAAATTGTTTATGTCACCTTTATGTCCCTTAAGCACTGCGACTCTCCCTATTGCCGTTTTTAAATATTTTGGGGTCGTCATAAGAAATTATTTTTTTTTGGGGGTTTTGCCAATGCCGTACGTGACAAGTGAAGGCCAGCAGACAACACACAGAAAGCTTAGTGACTCATAAATGCCCCCCTGATGTGGAAGGGTTGACTGTACAGTGCTAGTCAAAAGTCTGAACACACTTGCTGAAAATGATTTGTGTCCATTTCCTCCAGGCCATTAACTTATCTGGTGAATAACGTGGCTAAAATACACACAAATGTATTATAAGTCGGAGTTTCCCTACTTTTGACTGATACTATATATAAATGAAATTCTGTTATGTTGGTACTTTTTCCTTTTTCAGTAAAGGTACATAGTCCCTCCAAAATAAAATTTTAGAAAAATTATAAAATGAAATATAGGTATATATTTCCTGAGCAACTTGAAAGCCAAAAGTAGCAAAACGTATTAATTGTAGCTGTAACTGAAACTAATTAATCTGCATTTATTATAATTAATTTCTTATTTGTATGTTTCCCCACCAAGATGAAGTTTTGGCATTTATGCAGAGCAGACACAGTGATGGAGTTCATGGTGCTCGAGCAGCTTTGAGCAGCTCTGTAATTGCTGTTAGGTCCATCTAGCTTTCTCCGCCGTAGGTGACTGTTACAACGAAAAAACAGCAGCAAGCCAATTTATGGCTTGTTTAAAAATAACTAAATAATCTTTGTGAACATAGTAAACAACTCCCGACATTTGCATGTGAAAGACTGCCCCGGCGTTGCATGCATATTGCCTTTTTATTGGGGATGAGGTTGGTTCCATCATTGGAGGCAGGATTTTACAGAGGAAGCCAAGGTATTGGAATTAATTTTATACTGGTTTGATTTAGGCTAATGTGGTTATTTTGCCAGTTTCTGCTGATTACAATGTTAATAACTTGTGCAAACATTCATTGATTCTCTTAAGACCACAAATGGAGACCACATTTTTATGTTTATTTGTAAAGTTCAGCATTTTCATTATATTGTTTTGCACATGTTGGCATCCAGTGCCACCTGCTTCGTGTCCTGTGCTGTCTGGGATGGAATTGGCTCCAGGCTCGCTGCCACCTTGTCCTGGATAAATGGTTAAAGAAATTTAATGGGTTGATGGATGGGTTTTGTACTTCCAAGGTTAATAGGCTTAATTTTTATTTATCTGTATATTTAAGCTTGTTTTATTTGTCTAAATATTATGCTATGTATGATGCCCAGATTTAAATATTATTTATATGCATACATACATGTAGATACATACATACATATACACACACATGCACACACTCCTCACTTAACGACCGAGTTCCATTCCTATGACTATAGGTCGTTAGGTGAATTGGTCGATCAGCGAGGAGCCGCCACTTACCAATATTTCACTGTACTGTACTGGTACTGGTAGTGGATTTGTGTCAACCGACTCTATTTATTGTTTTATTGTCAACTTTGCACCATTTATAGCATTTTTAGTATGTTTTTAAATGTTTATAATGTAGTATACTGTACACTGTAATAAGCATTGTACTGTTCCCGCTGCGTGTTTTCTCTGTATATGACAGTTGAAAATCTATGAGAAAAACTGTAAAAAAACAAAACACAGAAAAGACTTAGGAGATCTTTTATCCAACATAGCAAAATTACAACTAGCTGCAACTTTTAATCGTCGATTGAACTTCAAATACATAATATGCTAACATATATTGGCATGTATTGGCCATTAGCATCACTGCAATCCAGTGAATCACTGTTAGCATCCTTTTGCACAATACCAAATACTTTGCTTTCAGAAACCTAAGAAAAGTATAAGGCACAGGGGAACTTAAACATTGCACACATCTATGCTTTGCATGCTACTGGAGGTTCCCGCTCCCACAATACAAAGCATATGCATCAAACTGAAGGCAACATATATCGAAATAAAATCAGTGTAAACTGATGTGGGATATCAAAATAAAGGTCAATTGCTGCAAACAATATAAAACCTTCCTTTGCCAACCCAAATAAATCAGAGACCAGAACAAACCGAATAGATTAGAAAGCTGCCATTTCCACAAGCAAAGTTCTCATACGGCGTACAATAGCGACTGGTCAGAGAGCTGGTCATAAGTCCAGGCAGCGGGTAAACAGGTAGGTTGTTAATTTAGGAGTGTGTGTGTGTGTGTATTTGTCTGTAATTTCTCAGTATTTACTAAGTTTGATGCCCCGGAGGACCTGACAGCTTGTCTTTTATTCCCCTTCATCTTAACCACAGTTTGAGGGCTAGGAGATGTTGTGGTATCAGTGTTGCATGACTTGCCCTTGTAATCCATCATTACCTGCAGAAGTGCTTAGATCCAGCATGTGTTTGCTGAATGTGGCCGTGTTGATGTCCTGTGTTACTGCAGTGTTTCCCCATGGCAGCATCAATGACTCTGGCCCGGCTTACCTGTCGATCAATTCCCTGGTGACTTCTGAGGCAAAGCAGGAGTGCAACAGCAGTTCTGAGTCAGGAGCCTTCGCTGTGGACTCGGTCATTGAGGGGACTGGTGAATGAAGCGCCAAGGGAAGGAGAGAAGTGCTGGAGTCTGTTTCCTGATAAAAAAATACTACTGTCAGTTCCTGAGTATAGCACTTGCCTTAAGGGGTTTCTCAGTTTTTTGTTATATTGTTATACTATTGTTTCTATTTACTTAATCAGATGAAACCTTTTTTATGCTTGGGAAGGAACAGAATATGAGTATTTTGAGTCAGCTGTATAAATTTTACAAATTATACCTTTAATACCACTGTTAATAATGATTTTTCTCTAAAACATTTTATTTCATTGACATACTAACCAGGTCAATTCAGGGAGCGCTTTTTTGTAACATTTATGTAAATGTTGACTAAAAAAGATTTTTTTCCAAAGCATGAACAGCAGTCAAAAGAATCATCAGCGGTCAATGCCAATTGAAGTGTATTCAGACTTTCAGTGCTATTGTCATGAGCAATGTTTTGTTTTGTATGTGACACACTGCATACCCTGCTGAAGTTTGTTTATACCTGCATCACTCAAACTGAATTTTATTAACAAAGGCATTTTCAGGTTTTTTGTGTAGAAGTTCATGTTTACGCACTTACTGTTTTCCTCTTATGGATCAGAATTCTTAATACTTTTAAAAAGTGCATTGCTAAGATTTTTATCTTGAACCTTTGATTACATAGTGTTACTACTTTTAGTGTATAAATACACAACTTTGCTTCAGTCTGGTATAATTTTTCCAACTTGTCTTCTGATAAAATGTCCCCTTCTTATTATGAACTAGGTTGGAAAATATGGAATAGTAATTGTAAGTAATTAGCTATATATCCTAAGTAAGCTGTATTTTAGAAGGATCTCTTTGCTGGCCATTCCAGATTTAGTAGGGTCACCTCACTTGTGAAAAGGTAGGCTACATTCTGGCAGTATAATTTACTTTAAGATGCTTGCAAACACCTTGTCATAAAATATCCTACTTGCATTGTCATTGAAGGACAACCCCATTCATACAGTTCAGTGATAACATGAGTAGCGACTTCACTCAGATTAGTTTTATAAAAATAATCACATGCATGCTTACTTACTTTTTTGTTGTGAATGGGTCTGTTTTTATGGACATTTATAATGCAGTTGTGTGCTCTAGTGTCCTTTGGTTACATAAACCACAGGTAATTAATAAAATACATCTATCTATTTTCATTATCCTATAGAAGGCTTGTTTCCATGGTTTTAAATAAAACAATGTTTAATGTTCAACTGTGTTTTGTAACTGCAGAGTTTGTTTAAATAAAAATGTATTTCAGTTTGTTTAGGGATGTTTTTATGAACTGGAGAAGAAAACAACTTGTATTCTCTTTGCTGTGTGCTTCTAAAACATCAATTTGTTTTAGGCCCATCTGTTGTAATCAATAACCTTACCATCTTGTTTTTTATTAAATCCACTTACTCTTAATTTCATCCACCAGTGGTTTTAGAGAGAATAATGTGGTTACCTATATAGGTTTGACATTATAAATCATTTCTTGAGACTGGATTGTAGGGCAATATTGATTGATCCTGATATATCACAGAAATTTACTGTCACTTCTGTTTTCAATTAAAGATACAATCAGTCAGATAATGACTTAATTTGATTTTACGGAAGATTGAGTTTTATCGCGTGTGGCTTTATGTTTATTTAAGGAAGACAGTTTTATTATAGTTGTCACGTACTTCCTCTGAAGTGCTGGATTCTTCTATTGTTTCGCCCAGCCTATGTATAAGTTCACGATGTAGTGTCACTAGATTTTTTTTCTCTTTTCACCTGCTGGACAATGAATCATGCTTCGTGCACTGCAGATAAAGCTGAATCCATCCCATAGACAGCACCCCGAAAGCTTGCTGACATAATGGTAAATATAAGCACTGTTGACAGTGCGAGTTTGATGGTGACCGTCTTTTCATTCTATAGGGTTGTACATTAAACACTATTTTGTTCTAAGTAGAGCTCACTATAGATCAAATAGACCTTTAAATGTTAAAAACCGGAAAACACATTAAGGCCATCATCAAATTCTTAAAATAGCCATACAATTCTATAAATGTTTATGTGTTTAATACACTTATTATTATTTTTTATCACAAAACGGTATGCCTATAGAAACTATAGTGGATGATTGCTTATAATAAATCAGTCCCTATATTGCTGTGCTTGCCTATGCGGCGACCTTGAATAACGTTTCACCTTAAGTTTGTTTCAGTTTTAATTGAGGTCAGTGAAGCTCAGAAAAACGTTTTTTAATTTCAGTTTGACCTTATTGCTGCATTGAGTTAGCTGAAGAGTAAATGAAAGTTTACCAAACTTTTACAGATTTCGCGGTACTTATTCTGAATGGGCTGTCGTAATTGCTGCTGCCTTCAGAGCTTTTACACGTTCTAGTGCGTAGCAGGTGCTGTTCTCCGCCAGCATATTATTAATGCGCAGACTGCATATATTAAAGTGATCCCCACAAATGAAAATAGGAATCTCCGTCAGGACCTTAATGGGGTTTATTTTACATGCCCATAAACAGCCAGAGGCCAAAATAGTTTTAAGGTGAAAGGAGACATTGCTAATTTGAATGGTTTACTAGGACAGCAATCCGAACCATTATTCCATAAATTGCATTATATTTATGCAGTTATAATGTAAATCTGAAAAGGATTTATGAATTTATTGAAATTTTAGAATAAGGTGTCAGTATATAACCACCAGGCCTGCGGGGGTTTTGTTAGCCATGGCCTTAAACTTTTTGATGGTGGTGTCGCTTAAAAAGCCAAATTCTTCCTAGTTTAGTTACTTGAGTTGGAATGTTGTTAAGGTAGTTAATAATGTTCTGTTATTTTCCTTATATCATGGATGTTTTGGAATCCAAATTAGAAACGTTTAATTATTTTTATTAAAGTATTTTGCAATATAGTCTCCGGCTAATGCAAAATTAAGCTCCTAATTTGCGGCTTCATCGGAGTCTTTCTCTTTCATCACTTATTTGTTGGTGTGGGCGCCATAGAAATCATCGTTATTCCATGCGAAACTCGTTATCATTTACTGCACCCAGCGTCTAACACTGGTTTTCCATTTCATAGGCCTGCCGCCCCTCGACAGGGCGGTGCCAGTCGCTGGTACATATAGGTCCCTGTTGGGGTCTATTTATAGGCTTATATAAATGTATAAAATGTCACCATCCTGCCTACTAGTCGATTGTTCAGGTCTGGCAATCCACTCACGTCAGGCTTCGTTAACATATTATGTTTAATGTAATTATGATTTTTCATTTATTTGTTTCGTTGTTAGTTGTAATCGAATTAAATACTTAGATGTTCCTTTGATCATGTTTTTGATTTTTATATCGAATGCGTATTAAATTAGTGTTTAAAATGTTAGTGAAGACTGTTGGGTAGTTTATAACGAACGAGCAGATTTTTTTTGACTGTTACTTATCCTAGTTATCCTGGACCGTTCATCTGATTTTTCTCATTTTGGATCTTTAAACGAACTGTGTTTGAGGTTTATTTTTAATAGAATAAAAATGTTTTTATTTGTTTATTTGTCTGGATTTTTTCCATTGAAGCCTTGGTAGGATGCATGGAATTGCAAAAACAAAACATCACCTCAAAAATTATTAGACGATTAACTTTATGTCTGAAGGGACATATGGGTTTGCAAATGCAGCGCGGTGCTTCGGTTTGTGCTGAGAATGTGGGGCTGTCATTTGTGTAGCTTGTCACAGCTTTCTGTTACAACAATTAAGGAGTAAAAGGAAATTTCACAGGGCAGATGTCCAGCAATAATTCACTTTCTTGAAACACACTGGTAACACCCATTTTAATTTAACCGCTCACCATTGTCTCAAACAAAAAAAAATATTTTTCTAAGAGCAATACCCTTAAGCTTACTAATGTATTCTTTATCATAAAACAATATAATTATAAAATAATATTAGGCCTATAGTTTTTCCACACAACTTTAACAAGACATGAAATACTGGTACAATACACTGAAAACCATACTGGCAGTGTTTATTAAACAGGCGTCATGAATAAATTAACTGCAATACACTTGCAGCTTGTTTGTTTATTCATTTGTTTGTTTGTTCCACGATATTCCACATATTTACTTAGATAAAATGATTATCGCTGAACTCCAATCCGCAAATCAGTAGTCCAGCTGAACAGGTAACTAGTTGGCTGGTTTGCTCATAATATGTCAGAGAAAAATATTTTATACCTTTCGGTTATATGAAGAACTATAGGCCTATATATACTTACATGTATATTATGTACTTATGTGTGCTTTATATATATTATTTTTATTTGGATAGTCTGTATACAGAGGGTATAGAGTATTTGAAACATTTCAAAAACGTTGAAATTGAACAATTAATATAACATCGATTGAGTGAGTAGTCAAATTCAATTAAATTATTCTAAGAATATGTAGGTATATTCATAAATCGTTAAATATATTTTCTATACGGTGTATTCTGTTAAACATTCACAGACAGCGAAACAGCTGAATTGCTGTTAAATCTCAGCTAAGTTGTTGAAATGCTACAAATACTCTGTAGGGCAGCTATTCCCAATAACATGTTATCTTATTTTCTTTTTCAAGGAAATTTAAATTCCAGTATAATATTTTGAATCCGTTTCTGTAAAAAAATGTTTATATTAAATAGGCCTAACTATACATAAGGTATGCTTAAAATATTAAGATTTGCAAAAAAGTCAAATCACTGACTGCTACTCACCAGCGTCATACACATATGTGAAAATAGCAATAAGATAGCGTCATTACAGCCCTCTTTTTACGAAAACTGTATTTTAGGGAAAACCAAGCCAAACACTGTCATACTATAAAAAAGGCCAGTTGCCGTTCGAAAGTTGCCTATAGGAAAAACAGAATCCCCTCTAATAATGGTGATATGAAGCATAAACATTTATTATGCAGAATTGGTCCCTACGTTTCCCCTCCAATCTCACACTCCCACCTGCAAATTTACTCGCCATGTGCAAAATTCGAGCACATTATAGTCACGTTAAATATTCCTGTGCTATTTTCCAATTAAAAGATTAATAGCCCTGGAAACGGAGTTCATGTGGTGAAGTTTACCATTATGGTTCCTATTCTTAAAGGCGTTATGCTAGGATCCCATTATTTGCTTGAATAAACCTTTTTAATGAGCGAAATGGGACTCGCAGTTTAGTTGTAGTGTTTTAATATGGTGAGGGTTAAGGACATTTCAGCATCAAACGAACACCTTTTTTCTTTTTTCATCATACATGTTGTCAAACAATGAAAGATCCAAAGGCCAGCTATACCGTTTAGCCCACCATAATATTACAAACCTATATCAGTAATGTATATAACAGTAAGCCTATATGGAAAATTAAATCAAAATTTCAGTTATAAACAGCTAAGGTAAAAATAATTCCATATATGAATATATTGTAAAAGATATCATTTACTTATAATTAGATGAAATATTGGAGACGGTTAGTTAACAACAAAATTAACTTACATTTATTTCACATAATTACTGTTGATTGATAGGCACAATGAGCTACGTCTAGCATGCAAGAGACTGGAGTTGTTTACATTTGATTTTAAATGTCCAGATTATACTGTAGAATTTGCAGCTAACAGGACAAAACAAAATGCTACATCGTATGCGCTTTATTCATAGTCGAATTTGCAATAACTACCCTTATTAGGTTATTACAGCGCAATGTTTCTGAATTCCAGATTAATAGGTAGTCGGCGTTATAAATCATGGCGATTAAATGTATTTACAAAACGTTCACTGATTAACTCTTATTCAGCCCTTCGTGGACGTTCATTTATTGACCAGGATCCTTTCATTCAAATACTAAGAGGCCTGGAAGCTTGAAAGGCTGTCAAAGACCAGCCAGTTATGAGGCCTATAACACCTCAGTCGAGCTTAAGGAATAATATGCTACAATGTATATATTAAAACTAAAATTCAACTTGAAATCTGTCATTTTAATACATGATATTTTATAATCGACACTGTTTTTGACAGAAATCATTTAACCTAACAGCTTAGACACTAGGCGACAACAATAAAATCTAAAAAGAATGAATGAATGAATAAATGAATGAATGGATGGATGAAAGAAACCTATTTCAAACTTTCTTCGTGAATATCGTTATCTGTATGAGATGCGGTTTCTGTGACTCTTCAGAATGTATTGAAAAGAATGCTGAGTCTATAAATCTCAGTAATATACACCAGGTAGGTGTGCTTTGACGACTAACAGAGCGTAGCAATTGCGATAACCAGTTACAATGCACATGACAACTGCTGTGGATTGGGGTTGGATTCTTCAACATAAACAACGGCTGTTTGAAACACTCCCTTTAATGGATTCGTAATCATTCGCCATAAAGGAAGAGAGGAGGAGCAATCCTTGGTATATCACTGTGATCTGGTCTGCGAATGACACTCTGGAAAGTGAGATGTTTAGTAACTCGGGTCTATTAACGTTTATTATAACGTCTGACGTTCTGCTGTATCACTAGAAAACCGATCAGACTTTTTTTTTATCAGGTTGCTTTATGCTCGGAGGGAAGCATAAGGCTTGATCTCCTACAGCTGTCAATATTGCGTCGTCCTGGATTAGAATTTCTAACAAAAGTCAGAGGCAAATGAATGGCTACGGATCACCCTATCTGTATATGGGAGGTCCAGTCCCTCATCCAAGAGCACCTATCCAAAGGACACCCAAGTGCGCTCGATGTAGGAACCACGGGGTGCTGTCGTGGCTGAAGGGACATAAGCGATACTGTCGTTTTAAAGACTGTACTTGTGAAAAATGCATTTTGATTATTGAAAGACAGCGAGTGATGGCTGCCCAGGTTGCTCTTAGAAGGCAGCAAGCAAATGAAAGTTTAGAAAGTCTTATTCCGGAAACGCTAAGAACTTTACCCGGACTTTCAGTGTCTGGGACGGACGAAGCCAGCGAAGGGCCACCGCCGCGCATCGGAGGAATGGACGTGAAGTGGGTGTCAGAGCAGTCTTGTAGCACACAGTCTACGGCAGGTAAGATGGAGTGATGTTTTCGATTTTTTCCCCCAAATATTTAAGTAATAGTAGTGATTTTTTCAGCCTAATTACTAACTTATTTTAACGTATGATTTTTGTTATTTTTTCAAATAGTATATATTGATATACATAATACCAAAGTTAAGGCGTAAAAGACGACTTTGAAAACTTGTTTTCATAAGTACAAATCCTGATGTGTTTTTTTTTTATGAAATCTGTTAAATAAAAATTAAGTCAAGACGTACACAAATGCTGCTCATTTACTAAATATATTTTGGAAGGACAACATATAGGCAAGCAACAAACATACCAAGTACAAATATTTAAAATCTTTCGATCCCTAGCATATAAAAATAGACCTAAATATTGAAATAAAAATATATTTAGAACTTTTCATTCACACTTTACAGGAGCCTAAATTTGTACTCAAATATAAAAATCCGGTTGAAATCGTACTGTAATATGCTGTTTTAATTATATTTAGTTCATAGAGGGAATACCATGCCATGCTTAATAAGACCTTTCTATAAATGCAATAAAATGTTTTTATTTTGACTGATATCAAGTTCCACTTTTTATCTTATGACAAACTTTCTTGTAACGAAAAACTGTTCATCTTATGAAACTAATACTTTAACACATTTAAACGCCAAACCTGCGATGGTTTGAGAACGGTAGCATTGGAAATGAGTTGTGTCGTTTTAGGAAACATTATATTCAGTGACACAGTGAAATGATCGACTTTAAACACGACAACTTACAGTAGGACGAAGTCAAATTCAGGTGATTTGTTGCTAGCGAGGTAGCAATTACCAAAGCGAGGAGAAAATACACTGATAAACCAGTCTTTAAAACTGGAGACTTTGATGAACAATAAACTCTTAAGAGCCTTAGTTGGAAATAAATTGTATGTAGACGTATTATGGATCATCCATAAAAAGGCGTATTTCCTTTTTAATAGGTTATTGTGAAATAATGGATATTGTGCCAATTTAATACAATTTTATACTTGGCCTTCATTCCTTTTTGCAAATAGCTTAGAGCAAGGAAAACTTACCTTTAATTTTGAAATTCCTGTGTCAATTCCAAGTAGTTTCTTTTTTACACTAGATTGAAAGTTGCATTGCATAAAATGTTTCTGCTAAATAAAATTAATAAATAACAATAACCAGATACAACTATATTGTATTTTGTGTCCCTATGGTTATTAGAGTCTTTCCGTTTTAATAATTGAAATGTGTCATGGATCATTCCACACAATATTCCTCAGACTGACTGAAAACAACAATTATTGATTGTTGATTATTTATTGATACTTTTCCTTTTAGACCCTAATGAAGATCGGTCAGGTGAGCACTCAGAAACAGACCATGGCAGCAATAGTGACAAGGAGCATGACCGGTCAAGTTCCCCTGAGATGTCAAAGTCCAGTTTATGCTACAATCTGGATTCTACTGATGTCTCCACTGCATCAAAGGAAAGTCACTACAATCTACAAGAGAGCAGCAATGACACTGAGACCAAATCTGACAGTGCCAAATTCCACAGAGAGGAGAGTTTAGTCATCGAGGGTCTCTCAGGGTCTGTGTCCCTCCCTTTAAATCTCAAGGCTAATCGTCCTCCGTTAGAGGTACTAAGAAAGATATTCCCCAGTCACAAACCAGCAGTTCTTGAGTTGATCCTTAAAGGTTGTGGTGGGGATCTGGTCGGAGCCATTGAGGTACTTCTGTCCAGTAGATCGACCCCCAGAGTAGATAGAGCACCCACTGAAGGCAGTGACAACCTTAACTTACCATCTAACAGGCACCTGTTTGAACACACCTTGGGGTCCTATCCTGTATCCTCATCTAAGTGGTCAGTGGGATCTGCTTTCAGAGTTCCTGATTCTTTGAGGTTTCCCTCTGAGACCACCAATGTTGTCCCCAGTCCCTTAGCTGTACCTCTGCAGCATCCCTTTTCCCAGGGGCCTCGCTACCCCCTAATGCTGAGGAATTCCATATCCAGGGGCCAGACTAACCCGTTTGTGCCCAGTGATGTGACTCTGTGGAATACCATGACTCTGCAGCAGCAATATCAGCTCAGGTCCCAGTATGTCTCTCCCTTCTCCAGCGCGTCCAGCAGCATCTTCAGCTCCTCTGTCCTTCATTCCCGTCCCTCTGATGATCACAGGATTACAATACAGGAGGACGGATGCACCATGGTACCCAAACAGACTGTCTACACAGAGGATGACTACGATGAGAGACCCGACTCGTCAGACTCTAGGATTTTAAATTCCTCAGCCTGACCTGAATAGCTAAGACAAATCTAAACAAATAAACAATGGAAAAAACTTCATTGAAATGTCACGTGCTGATGATTTTTGCTTGAAATATTCTAAAGTAGCAAGTAGCCCTATGGCACTTGGCACTTCTAGAACATCCCGAAGAAAACGAGTTGCAGAAATAAATAAAACATGTATAAAGCCCATTTTGTCCATTAATATTGATATGTATCACAAGTTTGCATGTAATCTACAATGGATATGCCCAACAATTAGAAATGACCAAATTATGTAGCATGTTGAGTGTGAACGAAATAAACCCATGTGATGTATTTCGTCTCATTCTTTCTGTTTTTACAGGATATAAGACAGATTAATTAAAACTAAAGCATAAAATAAAGCAAAAACTAATAATAGAACTAACAAGAAATGCAGATTTAGATAATGGGAATCTAATAGCCATCCTATCAATACTTTTGCAAAGAGATTTCTAAGAGATTGTTATATATTGGTGCTTGATCATTAGACAAGACATTAATACTACTGAAAAGAAGTGCTTTGCAACCTTGACCGATGATGGATGGATTAAAAGAACTGCAAACACTTAAAACTGTAAAACAATTAATGATACTTCACTTGCATATCACTTCGGGCAAAAATATCCGCTAAATGTAATGTAAATGCAACTGTAAAATGATATACTGTGAATTTGCTGGATCCCATTGCTTAATTTACGTTTTTTTGGATTTAATTTAAAGCACCAAATTCCCTAGAAGGTATTCGCCTATATGATTAGCTATATAAAAACCAAAGAAACATTTAATGTTCTTTCATGTCTATATTATATTCATTTTCGTAAAAAATAAAAACTTAAAAGTACGTTATCATTCCACCATTCCGGTAAATACCTCACATTCCATTTTTGTGCAAAATGTTTCATATACACGAAAATATAACAGAAAGAACAATTTCATAATGGCAATTAAACAGGATTAATGAATCATTTTTCCTCGCTTAAAAATGCGAAGGTTCAGAAATATTGGTAAAAGCAAATACCGTAAGACCAATATGTAGCTGGTAAGCCATATACCATTCTGGAATTATTCTAATTTGTTTTATCATATGAATTTATGATGCACTACATGGTATTTACGCATAAAGTTACTCTTGCTAAGTTACGCAATAAATTGATTTTGGGAATGAACTTGAACTAGGCATTAATAAAAGACATCGGCTGTATTACGATTATAATGACAGTGCACAGGGAAAACAGTTTTAAGCATACAGAAAAAAATGGTAATGTGGTTTGTTTTCTCTCGGCCACTGAAATTCCTGGTATCATTCTACTTCGGGTAGGCTATCCCACGTCGGTAATAACCTGAAATAATCCGACATACTGTTATCCTCTTTTGTTTATGACCCTAGAAACACAGTATTTGGAGAGGAGGCATTAGAATCAATATCACCCTGTTTTGAAATGAAGGTTTAGTCTTGTAAAACGTGCGCATAACAGCCATCACGCACCAAGCAAACACAGACGTTACTTGCACCTTGATATAGTCGTGATACTACACATTGTATGCTGTGTAATTTCTAAATACATCAAAATTGTATTTTATTTTTTTACTGAATATAGTGAAGAAAATGTCTTTTAAATAAAATAGTTTACATAGTTGCATTTGGTATATAAATTTCATAGCTTTAGTATACTACGGTAAATATATATATAGTACATGTACTACGGTAACAATGACAAAAATGGAGCAATACGTCCATCTACTGGCAAGGTTCAGTACTTATTTTCATTTGGAACAGTTCCTTTAGAGCAATTCTTGTACAAAGTGATCCATTAATTTTCAGTCTCTTTGAAAAGTATTTATTAAAATAGTTTAACGCATACTTAAATTACGGTAAAAAAGAAAAAACGAGTTAAAACATAGCTAATATGGCAAATTCAATTAAAAAAATTCTGCAGTATATGTAGGAATTACTAATTATATTATGCATTCTATCACATAGACTTAAAAGTCTTGCCCCAGTGGCCTTGGTTCAGTGGTGATGCTGTTGCTGCCTTTATTCAGTACTATACTGCAAAGCTCAATATCCACATTATTTTTACTTGATTATTTGTTTTTATAGTAAACACAATTTTATAATCAACAAATAGACAAAATACAATGAAACATATAGCCAACAAATCTTAGGCCTACTAAACCATGTGTTTAACTGCAAAAACAATATTTTGGAAACAAATACTTAATATGAACCCAACTTGACCCTGCTGTGAACTACTTTCATCATAAACAAAATAAGCCTGTTGAACATTTATCCTGGTAAAACATGGCTTCATAATGAACACTACTGTGTTAAAGGAGGCAAACAATTTCACTCCTTTGATTTACAGGCGACTATGTGCAGTCAGAAAAAATTACCAATTCGTACTTGTCACTGAGGCTGTACCCTCAAGGGTCTGATAGTTGAACCCTCTAGCTGTAGGTAATTATACCTTTTAAAGTACATAAATGGACTGTGAGGAACATCTCTGTATCATTGGGGCTACATTAATGGTGTTCATACATTTGGGTGCAATACCGTATACCAGTGCTGTGGCCTGACACCTACAGGTCTGTGGCGGGATTGCAAGTCACGGCCCTTGTGTGGTTAGAGTTAGAGATGAGCGATCCACATTTTTTCAGTTCCGACCCGATTCCGATACACAACTGCCGATACCAATACAGATTCTGATCCAAGACTCTTTTTACTTTAATATACTTCATATATATATTTTTAAAGCTAGTAAATGTATGACAAAAATATTTAATTAGGCTACTACAAACATGCATAACGTACTGTTCCACCTCGTTTGTTTTAAGCGTTTTTGAGGCACTTGCAGTTCAATATGAATATCTTCAAAGCAAGTATACACAAGTGGCGAATGCTTAAAATTTTAACAGTTTTTCTCTCATTGGCGTTAGCGCCGTTACACTTCTGTCGCGATGGCAGCCCCTCTTGTATCACAAGCTGCAACGAGTTCGCAAAACAGTCCAATTAAGTTAGCGACTCCCAAATCATCCATTGCTTTGTCTCGCAGTTGCGTGCGCTTTGATAAATGGGATTGTCCATTAAACGCTATTCCCACCTCAAAACTTTATTCTGTGCTACTGGTTTCTGTTAAAAGCGTTAAATTACTCCCAGATCCTCACGTCGAGGGGTATGCGCATGACGTCACAGCAGGCGGAAGTCACTGTACTCACGCCCACTGAGCAGCAAAATAAGACTTCTTTTTATGCCTGCTGAGAGGCAGCGATAGCGTTCGACTTGAATGCCGCAAAAAGCACACGTAAAATGTGAAAGAGCTGTCTTGCGATTAATTGCTAAAAATTAAATAAGTACGTACAGGACGTGGATCGGTAACGCATGGCCGATACCCGATCCGTAAAATAGGTCTGGATCGGCGCCGATACCGATCCGAATATCGGTGCATCTCTAGTTAGGGTTAGGTGTCTCTAATCCTTCCTGGGTTAGTGTTCAGGCTTCACATAGACCATGTATTGTTTAAAAGTTGTAGAAGATGCATGAATTTACAGGTGGGTGTTTGGAGGGATCTAGGTAAAAAAGTTCTCTAGAAAGCTGGCATCAGTCTACATGCAAAAATGTACCCGTTTTCAGTAAACCAATTAGCCATTGCTTTTGTGGTGAAGGTACTGCAAGCTGTCCTACGAAGTACAAGGATACCTATGGAGTGTGGAAGGGAGCCACACACATAATGCAGACATTTCACACAGTGCTAGCCAGATGACAAATAAAGCTTCTATTCTATTCCATCCAGATCTACATGCATAAATAAGCAAACAGATTGTTACATGGAAAATAAATGAATGGGACCATATAAATATATACAATACATAGAGTTACATACAATATTATTAGTATGACAAGTCATTTATTACAATAAACCAAACAAGTATATTTTAGATCAGTTGTAATATAGGCCTAAAAGGTGACATACTGTTACTATTTTGTTGGGTTTTTATAGCCCGTTTACCACATCAAATAATACATCGTTCTACAAATATTCTTGTGTTTATATTGATAATTTAGTAAAATAAGATGTTTAGGTATGGCAGGCATCTCTGTCGTTTCTGTAATCCATTTAAATTACTTGAGGTGTTAAACCACAACGTAAACTGAAAGTTGAGTATTTGCATGGCCCAACTTGTTAACCCGCGTGCGTTGTATTTAGCTATGCCTCCCTCTTAAATATCGATTATTCAAGCAAGCAACTTTGCTATAGTCCATAGAATTTGAATACTCGTGAAAAGCCCTGAGCACTTTTTTGCATTTCCAAAGACTGATTTGAATTTAGATGCCCATCGTTCCCTTTTGTTGACAAAGGACGAGCTTCCATTATTGCTTTCGTTACTGTCGATTAAACATCCCTTAAAATATGTTATCATAGAAAATAAAAAGTTATTACCCATGTCCTTTCGACAGCTTAAGATATCTTCGACTATCTCCCAAACATCAAAGTTTTGGGTATGTTCTTTAATATTTACACGAATTTAACATAAATCACACAAACACAAATACGAACGCAAAAACACTACGAACTTTAATACAACCTAACTCTTTTCACGATTTAGTTTTGGTTGTTCCCGGGTGTGCCAGCACTCAGGAAATCTATGTTATCCCATTATGAAGCTAAAATTAACAACATCAAAAGCGTTGGGGTAGTTTGCAAACCCAAGGGACTATTTAAAAGGTAATAAACTCTTACATACATGTAAATATGTGTGCAGATTTGCCTCGAATTGAAAATCTCACTCCAGCCAGCTGACCAAACTTGGCAAACCCGGCTGTTCACTGCCGAAGGGTCTTCAATATGGGAAAAGCAACACCCCAAAATCCGGAATATCCAATAGGGGCGAAGGTGCCGAGCGGCCCAATGGTAACTCAAGTTTGCCTTAAAAACGAAGCACTATGTCGCTACTCAGGGGAAAAAGCCGATGGCAAACAGGTGATAATTATTATAGTGGAAGTTTATGCATGGTAATAGACGTTGAGAGTTCAAATCACAGTCTGCGCTTAATCGACAATATTTCAAAACACTTAAATTATGTCCCTTCAAAATAAAATTATTTAGGCTTTTAAAATACAGTTGATTTTTCACTGTACAGAATCGCGTGTTGGACGCATTTAGGTAAGTTTCATTTTTAAATCGTAGTATTTAATATGTTTAAAAATTAAATATGAAGAATATTTACTTAAATTTACGTGAGAATTATATTTTCTAAGCTATTGAATATTCATACTGATTTCCATATGTATACGGTATACTACAGGATATGGTGTCTCAAAATTTTCTTTTGTCTTTTTAGACGAGGACACGTCTGAGTACCTGAGAATAAGCCTATTTAAGAACATCACCTGAGTTATCATGACGGATATAGAAATAGATGTGGAGAGCCTACAAACTGAAAATGACCAAGCGGAACTCAACTTCTCTGAATTAGAGGACAGCAAAACAATTAAAATTGATGATGAAAGGACAGATGAGAATATGCATTTATCAGGGGACCCCAAGAAGCTGGGTCGCACCCCGAAATGTGCCCGGTGCAGAAATCACGGAGTTGTCTCTTCACTCAAAGGCCACAAACGGTTTTGTCGGTGGCGAGACTGTCAATGTGCTAACTGCTTCTTGGTGGTGGAGAGACAGCGCGTAATGGCTGCGCAAGTGGCGCTCAGGAGGCAGCAGGCCACGGAGGTTTGCATCCCAACGACCGCGTCGTATTAACGGCTCCAAAATGTTTAAGCCGTTATGATACACCGCCTAAATTTGCTATGTATGAATATGAGGAGAAATAATTATAGCACATCTGTGTATTTAGTTTTATTTGCCTTTATTATTTTTCAGATGATTATTAATTCATGGAATTGCTATCATTTATATATCAATAATTTTAATAAATTGTCCTAGATTTATTAGTAACATATTATATCACTGTAGGATAAGAAAGGCATTTCACGAAAACAAACGACCCCCGAAAACAGGACAATGTTTCACTTTCAGCCAATAAACACATTGTCCAAAAGTATCCTCCAAGGTAAGATAAGTGTTCTGATTTCTTTAGTTCTGTGTTGGTTTTTGTTTTCAACGGTCGTTTTTTTTCACAAGCATACTGCTACTTCTGACAAATTATCTATCTATCTATCTATCTATCTTTTTGAATGAGCTTGTACTGTCCCTGCCTATATTTTAGATTAAAAAAAATATATATTTTTTTGATATACTTCATTATCTTTTCTTAAAACTATTGTTGAATGGCAAATATTTCTACAGAATGTTTAATTCAGTGAACAAAGAATGCAGGAAATGTTGATTTTTGGGATTTTAATACATTTCTTGTTTACTAGGGTATCACCCTGTTCAAACAAGCTCGTATTTGGAAGGAAGCCAGTTTTTGCCTCTTCTAAGTGACCGTATGAGGAAAAGGAGGGCTTTCGCTGATAAGGAGCTGGAGACCATCATGATGCAGCGAGAGCACAAAGAACGAGAGATGCTGGAGTCCACGCAGAAGCCAAGTTCTTCCTTCTTTCTCAATGGCATTAGCCAAGCAGGGCCCTTCAGTTCCCACAGGACAGAATATGCATCCCCGCGTGTGGAACTGGTCCCCAGTGATATCTGCAATATTCTCCCACGATGCCTGGATCTTTCTCTGCAGTATGGCAGACCAGGGAACATGGAGCTTCTGTCATCCAATGTGAGCATGGCATCCTCTTACCACCAATATGGGCTTCCACCCCAATTCAAGACGTGGTCGGGGCACAATGATGTTGTAGATGGTCTACTCTACAAACAGTGCCTTGTGAATTCCACATCTGTTCAGACTGTAAAACCCAAGGATGCACACTACCCTGAATCACTGTCAACCCCGAGCAGCTCCTCACCAGGTAGGGACCCAGTGTCAGTAAAACTTGAAGACTCACAGATGGCTCGGGGGGCTTGTGGACTTTGGCAAGCACGGGTGCAGTCTCAAGGGGGGCTCATTCAAAGCTCCAGGGAGTGGTCGACCATTTCCACAGTCAAAAACTGTCCCATGCAGACATTCCCCAATGCAACATTCCACGACCGGCAAGACAATGTTCTAAGCCAGATGATTAATGACAGCACAAAGCCTTGCTTCTCCACAAAGTCAAACTCTTTCCAGTCCCTGATCCAAAAGGAACTCAGTGACAAGTTGGATCTTGAACCAAACTGTAAAAAGCGCTCGGGAGAAACTGCAAAGAAACACAGTGACAGCCCTGCAGAAAACCACAGCTTTAGAGCCACTGATAGATGTACAAAGGGACTGACATCCCACAGAATGGAAGTAAAGCTTTCATCCACTGTGTCTTTGCCTTTTTCTGTTGAGTCAATCCTGAAAAAGCGTTCAGTTATTCCAAACTATGCCCATCAATAACATGAACGACCTTGGCGCTGTGGCCGATGCTGTTCACTCCATCACCATTTTAACTCTTGATTCACATTCAGTCTGTGAAATTTCTGAACCGTACTGCAAAATGTGACTTCTTTTTATGCCTACTAATTTTGTAATGCAAACATTTTTTAAAGCAAAAGTATAGTGCATAAATAAATGCTTGTAAATATGAAAATAGTGATGTGATGTGTATTGCTTAAGATAAGGGAGATTTTTTTCTACTTCAAAACATCAAATTTAAATAAAAATGCAAGCGAAATACAAAGATGGAGCACAAATGAGCCTCATTTAATGACTTTTGATTAAAATGCATAATATGAAAACAGCAGAACAGTTAGCAAACCTCTGGACAGTGAAAGTAAAGATGGCAAGAGTTAATGCAGCTGCTCTGCTAAAATTGACTGTAAGGTCTCACGTTACAAACTTGTGTGCAGCCTAATTTTGTGCATGTGAAATGCTCTGCTAACATTACCCCCTTTTTAATATTCAGATCATTTTTGCAAGACAATGAACACAAGTTTCCTACCTCACAATAAGCAATATTGGTAAATGCTTAATTTTTTAACCAGCTCTTGAAAAATATGATAGTTCATTAAAAAAAATCGATTTATATATTTACAAGTACATGCCAGTACAATTTAAAATCATGTTAAAAAAACCTGGTTGTTATAAGGGCAACCAATCATGGAACAACCTCTCTGTGTGCTATGAACCAACTGAAATCCCATATGGATCTGTACCTCAGCCTTGTCCTGCCTGCATGTGATGGGCTCTATGCCCTCTGTGACCTTGATTAAATATGTGTTTGTATGTTCAATGGATGGATAATTATTTGACTATAGGGAAATTTTAATCTGAACAGTGAAAATAAGTTGGTAATATAAATGAAATCTAATCAAAATCAAGCCTGTTGGGGTAGCTGTGGAGGCTTTGCAGACTTTGCAGATGTGGAAAAAAGCTCCATTAAAATGTACAATCCAGATACTAAGAATCAAACTCCATTTGTGTTTGTGTGATGATACAAGATAAACCTCTGATGACAATACTTACAAGACACAGCGAAAGATGCCTCCAGACTTAGGTTTCAGGTTACTAAAAGCAACAATGGCTATGAAAAGGGCAAGGAGCGGGAATTATAAGATAAATCCTCCTTGAATTTCCTAATCTTGTGCATTCACATTTGGGTGAAGAAATCTGTGCTCTACTGTTCATTAGAATGCTACTTGAAATGTCCTTTTTATAGTCAGAAGTATGTTACACATTAATCCCTATAACAAAGTAATAGTAGTGGAGAAAGTACTAAAAAAATATCTTCAAGATTTTTTTCTGTCATCTTAGCAGATTATCTGACAGAAGTTGTTTTTGGTTAATGTCTGTTGACACAAAGCACGCCATTCAGTATATAGTCCAAATCCTATTCATGAAATTATTTGGTGAATTTAGGCTGTGGTATAAAAGGATTAATGCTAAATGTATAGGTAGATACAAAATAAAGGCACTTTTTAAGGCCTTGAACATTTACAATGCCGTTATTACTGGAGGTTTTTAACGGTAAACAAAGGGAAATGCAATGACTCAAATTTGAAGACATCCAGGTGTGCGCAGTTCCTGTGCAGTCTAGTTTTTTAATTGTAAACTGTTGAAAAATGGGATTTAGCATAAACTGGTGAGGACAAACGTAAAAAAAACACTCGTACAAAATATTTAGTTAGGCTAAAATATTGTATTTTTGTTTCTTAGATTTCTATATTTTGTTCTACATACAAATTATATAATTATAATTGTGTATATATATATATATGGATATATATATATATATATGGATGTATTTATGGGGGGCGGCATGGTGGTGCAGTGGTTAGCACTGTTGCCTCACACCTCTGGGACCCGGGTTCAAGTCTCCGCCTGGGT
>JAABNY020000119.1:13249859-13262929 GCA_015164015.2 Brevimyrus niger | reverse complement strand
GCATCAATAGAAGACAATTATTTATTCCAAAATAATAACAAAAGCTATACAATAGTGACAAATTTTTATGAAATATATAATGGTATAAAAATGAGTAAAACTCTAGACAATTAAATGTTTTTAATGCATAACTCTCTAGGTTCTCTGATTTACTAGTGCAGTCCAAAAACATGCAGTCAATCTAACTGGCATCTCTAATTTACCCATAGTGCACATGTGACCACCGTAACCACCGTAACCACCTTGCACTGTTGTAAATGGTTGGTACTTTTTAGTATTCAAATTTGTTTATGCTGTGAGAGTGACCTAATGTCTCCTTTAAAGAATCTTTGTGGCAGGTTGCAGTCTGATTCAAATATTAATGATAGACAGTGGATGTTTTTACGGTCCTGATTATTGGATCTCTGGTATCAATTCACCAATGATTCACTTGCTAGTACAGAAGGATTTCCAGAAAAAAAAATCAAAAACAGTCTGTGTGGATCAGTGCCTTTTCCCTGATGACAGCAGCTGCACTAAACATTATTTGTTGATCTCTAAAGTGTGTGTGTGTGTATGTGCGTGTGTGCCATTAAAGGGACCACAGGGAGAGGTTAGAGTTTTTGACTGTTTCTGTTGAAGCTCTTTGTTTGGATTTTTCTAGGCAAGATACACTGTTTGTGTTTGAAAAACCCTGCATTTTGCTCTGTGACCTTGTGTGCTGGGTCTCATGAGCAACGTTCTGACCCCTCTCAGGCTCTTCTCAGGTGCTGAACACATGTCGACACCATTTGTCAAGAATGATGTCACCATGGTGAATAAACATTCTTTCCATTAATGAAAGTATAATGAGTTTCACAATGTTTTACAATAAACTGTTTTTTATTTGAAAATCTGCACAAAATAGAAAGTGATATTTAATAATGACATAACTGATGGCTTGTATCAGATATACTTGGGTTTTGCACACATGCATTAAACTGTACTTTTAACCTAAAACAGGCACATGTACTAGTTAAGCTCAACCCACTCCCGCTTTCATATAATCAAACAGTGTGATGTAGTAAAATACAATACTATTAACCATATACGGGATTGTGAATGTATGAGTGTATGTGCATAAATTACCTTTCATGGTCTGGCTTCCTGTCTAAATATTCATGTTCATTTTGCTTTGTGCTGCCTGGCATAGACTCGAACCCCCCATGATCGTGTGTTGGAAGGACTTGCCGGTGCATGGATGGAAAATCCTATATCTAGCTGTAAGACTATAAAGTGTTTTTGTGAAACCATAGTGTGACCGATGAGTGCTATTGCTATATTCCTATCACAGTAGGTAAATCTCACAGTTTGTAATCTTCTGAGGTTGTGTTGTCTTTCCATAGGCCATGGATTTCTCTAGGCCAGTTTCACACTAAGTTTAATATGAAATGTAGCTTTGTTTAACAAAATATTTGTTAAAAATCATAATGGCATTGAAAGTATAACTGATTTGAACTCAATGAATGGGCCAACACCAACAGAAAATGTCCTAATTATAAACAATCAGATTTGTTACCTACACTTTGCTGACATTCTCTTCAGTCAAAGCTTTGATTTAGATCCCTCTTCAGAACCAATGCTTTTATGTAGCTTATATTCTTGCTTAAATACACCTGGGGAGCTTAGAAAAAA
This sequence comes from Brevimyrus niger, assembly GCA_015164015.2. Lineage (NCBI taxonomy): Eukaryota > Metazoa > Chordata > Actinopteri > Osteoglossiformes > Mormyridae > Brevimyrus > Brevimyrus niger. The sequence continues at coordinate 13,261,276 of JAABNY020000119.1, read as the reverse complement.
ATACCGTCAAACTAAAGGGTTCTACTTAATCCTATCTAAGGACACTGCTAATGGTATGGCTTACTTTGTGCCACATTCATTTATTTATTTTATTCTAATCCATTCCATGATTAAATTCTGATTCTCTTTCCTTCTCTAGTGATAGAGAAATAGAGGTCAAATAAATGATTCAAAATAGATACCCTAAAAAGTTAATGGCCCAGAGCAAGAGATGGGAGTGTCCAAGAGAATGCCTGCTCAAAATAATAAACTGCTTTACAAGGTAATAACCATATATTTCCAGCATGTGTATTATTATGGTTTTATTATGTTTTTTTAAGAATGGCTTTGCTATCTTAAACAAAGACTACTGCATAAAATTTTGCTTATGAATATATTATATCTGTAACAATGGCATTCTCAGCAACCAACTAAAAAATATCCATGACTAAAGAACTTGATAGTCCCAAGTGCATGTGGTATAAATCCATCCATCCATTTTCTGAAACTGCTTGTTCCATTTAGGATTGCAGGAGGCTGCAGTGTGGCATAGTTGTGCAGTGTGGTGTGATGGTGCAGTGTGGCATGGCGGTGCAGTGTGGCGTGGTGGTGCAGTGGTTATCACTGTTACATCACACCTGTGGGACTCAGGAGGTTTGAGTCTCTGCCATTCCATGGAGTTTGCATGTTCTCCCTGTGTCATTATGGGGTTTCCTCTGGGTACTCTGGTTTCCCCTCACAGTCCAAAGACATGCTGAGGATAATTAGAGTTACCAAATTGCCCGTAAGTGTGCCCTGTGATGGGTCGGCGGATAAACGATTTGATGAATGGGTGTCTGGAGCTTATCCTGGAGGCTTCAGGCAAAAGGCAGAGAACACTTGAGGATGGGGCATGTTACAGACCACACCTATGGGAAATTTAGTGACTCTAATTAGCCTCAGCGTGTCTTTTGACTGTGTGGGGAAACCAGAGTACAAGGCGGTATTAACACAGGGAGAACATGCAAACACCATATATGTAGGTGTGGTACAGACTCACATCCGGGTCCAAGGTGTGAAACAACTGCGCCATCCCAATATTTTATAATCTCACAGATAATTTTATTGTATTCAATGTTTCATATTCCCGTGCATCTCAAATCTAAAAGTAGTTTGATATAGAGGAAGAAGATTAAGCTGATACATCACATGACCTTTAAGATGGAGGTCACAAAATGACAGAAAATTGACTTGCTTTGTGGTGGTAGGTGTTGGCAAATGTAGTCATTCATGAGGGGGTGTAGCTCTAGACCTTAATGACATTATAATGAATATGTCTCACTGACTCAGCCAGTCACTGTTCTGACCCCCCACGGCTTCTGACTCCAGTGTTTTAACCTCTGAGGCATACAATTCATAGCAAATGTTTCACATTACTGAGTGTGAACGCCTTCATATAGGCCTATCTTTCTTTTTTTTTTTTTGGGCGGGTGGGGGGCAGCTTATAACACCGTGGAAACATGATATTTCATATTTCATTCTGCCCTGTGCATGTCATCGTGAGGGATGATGAGTCGCATGCAACCTGCCGCCGCCACTTTTGATGAGCCAAAGCAAAACTAATTGCAGATGGAGAGCAAATGACAGGAATCTTTACAATTTCATGGGAATGCCTGTAACAGGAGCTTCCCTAAAACTAAATCCAAATGTCCATTTCATGTTCACTGTAATATTTCGGCTTGCATAATTGTTCTGCGAGTAAAGTTGTTACCAGTGTCAAGCAATGCACTTACATTATTAGGAACTTGTCCTATCTAAAGCCATCTTTATACCTAATACTTTATATACCACCAAAGAGAAACCTATATATTTTTATACAGCTATGCCACTTTTCCTACAACAACATTATTACAATACCATTGTCTCCCCTTAATATGAAAAAATTGCATTACCACACAGACATTACAACCATATCCAAATGCACTTCTGATTATAGATACACGCTATAGACAACTTAGCAAGCTTAAACAAAATGCCCAAAAACCATTATTGTTCAGAAACAGTAAATAATATTTTTCAGATTTGTGTAACATGGCATACCTGATTTAAATATTTTTTTCCTCTTTCATTTCATCTTATATTCTTGCCACTTATCCTGGTGAGGTTCATGGATATTATTTTTATTATATTATAATTTACGTTCAATTATTTTTTTATTTTTTAAATTTTTTTAAAAAAGCACTTTGTATTTTGTATTGCAAATTTCATATATTTCAGCTAATTGAAGAATAATTCAGCTGGCGAATAACTCAACAGTTGATGTTCCAAAACTGTAAAATAATCAATCGCTCATCTACAGTACAAATGGATAATGATGTAGATATATAATTAAACTAAAATATACAGTGCACTAGATTTTTTTTTACTAGGGTCTAATGTACTAAGTGATTAAGCCAGAATTACATCAGAAAAACTTCCCTCAAATATTTCAAAGATCATAGCTCCCTAAAAAAATTGAGAGACAGAAATTTGATATTGAAATTTATATTCAGATTTGGCTTTCCAAAGAGACTCTTCAAGCCCAGCTTTTAAGGCCTATTTGATTAATGCCTCTGATAGATTTCAATAGGTTTTTGGACTAGAAAAAGTATCTAAATTTAGTAACTAAATTTGAAAACATGCAGAACAATTTGTTCTATTTGATTGCAGAGTTTGCTGGTTTCAAACAGAATTTCCAGTTTTGGTGATACAGATCCAATCGGTCATCTTATCATGCACTTATAATTTCATAAACGACATAAGTCACATGTAAGGCAAAAAAAATTCTAAATAAATATGAGAAATAAATCAAAACTTGGTGTAACCAACCAATGTCATTATCACGACACAGAAGACGAAGGACCCAAGGACAAAACAAACAGGAGCAGGGAAACAAAAAGAAAGCACAAGGGATCAGAATGGGAAGACTAGCACTGGGGAGGCTGCAGGCAGGAGGACTTATGCAAATGAGCAGACGAGGGATGACGAGAAAAACAGGGACTTGTTTACAAAGACTAATGGCAACACACAGTAAATACTGACTGAAATGTTTTTTTTCCTGATCCCACTGATTTGGAGTGATATGAATATGGCTGCAACAAACGTGAAATATGCCAAACTTCATATTTCAGTTCAAAGTGTGATATTTGGGCCTAAGTAATAGTGTTGATCCAAAACCTGGAAATAGACGAATGAAGTCAATTCTGAAGTCAAACTAAGAGTGAATACATAAAATGACAAGCAAAGAAAACTGATTATTTTTTTCAGTCAGCAGAATCATTAACAGCAGTTCAGACGTTTGGTTGCATTTTGTTTTCCATACCTGTAATAAGCAAATGTACATAGTATGATTTAGATTTTTATACCATGTTATAAGCCATGGTGAAAACAGCATATTGCTGCAACCCTACCTACAAAAGGCATGATTTATATGGAGGGTGAAAAAGAAATGGTGTATACATTACTTAATTCCAGAAATATATATGTACAAAATAATATTACCCATAATCTGCCAAGAACTTAGTTAGCATAGACCATAGGGGAAGCATCAATGGTCAGGGGGAAATGCCAAAAACCAGATACTCATGCATAGCAGAAAAGAGTCTTTTTGCATTATTTCTGTGCAAGCATACTTTATAGCATACAGAAAATCCGCTCATGCATGCTCATTCAGGCCCTGTCCCATTTCTCCTCTTATTAATTTTACACTTCATTCTGAAGCAGCACTCAATATGAATGGTAGCACTCTTTATTGTACTTCTATTAATCAAACAGAGTAAGAGAGAATGGAGAGTCTACACTCATACAAACACAGATCTAGTATCTATCTTTGTGGGGACTCTGCATTAATTTCTGTGGGCATAACCCTAATCACAACTATGACAACCTTAACCTCTACCCAGCCCTAACCTGAATCATAACTAAATAAACAAAAATACTTTGGGCATATTTTTTTCTTTCTTTCTTTTTTTAATCGAATTCACATTTCTTTTTTATATAATTAACTTTCCCTGGAAAAATGTCCCAACAAGGTCATTTTTTTTTAATCACATTTGAACCCCACAATGTAATATACGCAGCCTCTACCCCCTGAAAAAATGGTCCCCACATTGAATTGTTTTCTTTGTGTACATTTTTCATTTGTGTACCAAAGAAAAACAATAAAGATCTTTATGAGATAAAAAATAATACAGCGCGATAAATTTTTTGTTATAATGTCTAAATTTAAAAACTTCTATTTGAGGACAAATACTAGTGTAACTCTGGTGTCACAATACTACACTCAGATTCTGATTATGGTAACAATCCGTAATCTCTTTTTGGCAGTTCAACTAATTTCAGATCCCTCCATTACAGTAGGCGGCGCTATACCATAAATCATTTTTATACGACTTAGTAAATAACCGCCGAAATAGAAGACGAGGACAGTTAAGGTGGCGAAAAGAAATGTAGGCTGAATGAATAACAAAATGCGCACATGTCGTTCTAAGTAGGTTACTTCACCACTGAACAACAGAAGAATATCGCGAACAGCCGTTCTTTGCACTAAAGTGAAATAGGTAGCTTTTCTTGTTTCTGTACTATAACGTAGTACTATTTGCTAGATACATAATCTACATGATACCTTAAACTACTTAGTCAGCAGTATGTTGTTTTATTGTTTTTATTTCATTACTTAACCTGCTGTTGGTTACTTGAGTTGGTGCCTTTTTACTACATTGTTTTACAGGTCTTGTTTTTTTTTTCGGATTAGCCACTACTACGTTACATTGCTGAATCCATGATAAACCACGGTTCGTTAGATTTAGCTGTATCTTTTGATCAATTAACCATATAAAAACATCCCGTTCTTTTTAAGTCACACTAATTATCATACTGCAGACGATCATAAACTGTATGTCGTGGGACCTTTTGGATTTTATTTATCCTCTCTTCACGAAATGACAGCAGTGTCATTGTTATAGCGTCGAGGTCATACGTCACATTATTAAAAAAAAATAAAATCACTTTATGTAATGATTAATCAGTAGTGTGAAAATGCGTAAATATGCAGTCTTTGAAGGTTTTTTCGATACATATTGAGCGAACATTTATTAGCACATTATAAGCTACTATAAATATATTCCACTTTGAATCTAATAATCGGAAATATAAAACTGCTTGAAGGAGAACAGTGTTTACTTCTCTCTCGACTTATTCTATATTATTTTATTTTAACATTATTATGCATTTTTATGTACTGCGCAGAAGAGAAACCACTTTGGATGTAATATAGCAAAGAAGAAGAGGAAATTGAATGAAATAACACTGAGATGGGAGTTTTTGGCCCATGAAACCTCCTGGCAGCCAAAATCCAGCAAGTGGAATGAAATTGCAGCAAACCTGGGAGCAAAGTAGAGTAGTATCAGAGCAGAAAAGGGGGTTCAGAGGAGATGTATCCACATGAAGTGTCTGTTTCTGGAGGAAGTCAGAGCGAAGAGGTCACCTTCCCAGCTCAGCTCATAACCAGGCATCCTCACTGCCTTGTAGCGGAAGTGGATGTCACTGTTGAATCTGCCTCCTTTGCTTTCTGTTAATTTTCCTAAAAATGGTGGTAAGTATGTGAACATGAATTTGAATTTTAACATGGTCACATGCCTGTTATAATTAAAACTAACACAGATGGAGTGTAAACAAAATAATACATCTAAAAAATAAAACTTAGGAAAAAAGGGCACTTAGGAAATATCTCTCAAAAAAAATATGACGCAGTTGATGAACTTAGTAGTTTATTAATATGCAGTGTTTGATACCCATCTACAAAGGCAAAATAAGGGCACATACATATAGAAATACATATAATTGCTATTAAAATTCCAAAAATATATTCATATGATCTTTCTATGAGACACAAAGTCCAAGTTAAGTAGAAAATACAATATATGTCTTGAATGAAAAAAAAAATAGAATTCAGTATGCTTTTCAGTGTCTCAGGAGCAGGTTCAAATCTCCTCATTTTGAAGGAAATTGAAATAATTCTGTATAACTTCCACAGGGAGCTTCCTACCACTATATTTCTACTACTAACATTCATTTAGTGGCCACTTGCCTGTGTAGTACCAGGTAGAGTCCCATTCTTTTCAGAACCACTCCAAGCTGTGCATTCAGATAATACTTTTGTACTGCTATTGCTATAAAGAAACATAATTCTCAAATAAGTAAACAAATAATGATAACTATTATAATTAGAATTAGTTTATACTAAAATTAAATATGTCTATAATTTGACCATTCTAGCATGAAAATGGATATAAATATAAATGGATATAAATCCTACCAAGACAATTAGCCTAAAACTCTGGCTCCATGTTTGTTTATCGTTCTGATGTGGAGGCGATTTACAGTAATGATGTTCTGGCTTTTGATAAGACTGTTTCAAAAAACCATGCAGGAATTTTGGACAGTAGAGCATTATGGGAGGAGGAGCCAGTGTCTGCTCATGGCAGAGGTGTTTGGAACAGCAAACGGAAGAGAAAGCTCTTTTAAAATGAAATACTGAGATGGGATAAATTTTGTGGCCTTACAGGTACTTGCCTACCATATTGGCAGAAAGCCGATGCCTGGAGTAAAATCGCAGCCTGGTTCGGGGACAACAGGGAGCCACAATGGGAGGCAGTGTCAGGAGGAAGTGGCTCCGCACGGAACATTCATGGAGAAGGTCATGAGCTCAGCCCAACACTGACTCAGAAATGATAGATTCACTTCTCACTCAGCCTCTTAGGCATTCTGCTAATGGTGAGTATTCAAATAAGGCATATTGCTATTAGAATATCGATTGAGCTCAATATATTTGTATTTTATGTAGAGGTGCACCAATCCGATATTCAGATCGGTATCAGCACTGATTCAGCCCTATTAGGCGGATCAGGTATCGACCAAATGCCACTGATTCACTTCCAATACTTACTTATTTGTTTTTGACAGTTTGAAAAGATAGCTCCTATTTTTTGTTACATCACATGATAGCCCTTTCCCATTTCTAACGCTAACGCTGCCACTCAGGTTTTTTTCCACTCAGTGGGTGTGGGTGCAGTGACTTTGGCGTGCATTGACATCATGTGCATACCCTTCGCAGTAGCTGGGGTGGAAGAACATCAGATAAGAGGGTGACTATGAAGCATTTTACGCTTTTAACAGCAACTAGTAGCACAGCAATTTGCAATCTTTATCAAAACAAAGATTTTGAGAGGTGGAAGTAGCGTTTAGTGGGAAATCTCACTAAACAGACTGCATGCAATTGAGACAATGAAAGTAACAAGAAAAAAGCAGTGGATGATTTTGGAGTCGCTTGGGCTGTTTTGTGCACTCGATACAGCTTGTGATATATGTAGGGCTGCGATCACAACAATGTACAATGACAGTGTTACCTGTGGGAGGAAAATTGTGGGGCATTTTAAACATTCGCCACTTGCATATCCTTGCTTAGAAAATATTCTTATTGAAATGCCTCAAAAATGCTTAAAATAAGTTGCACAAATGAAGTGGAACAGTATGTTATGTGTTTCTAGTAGCCTAATTAAAGAATTTTTTGGAATGCATTTTTTATTTGTATTTACAATTTTTTGTATTTAATATCGATAATATCTAAAATAGGGCTGCATGGTGGTGCAATGGTTAGCGCTGTTGGTTTACAGCAAGAAGGTCCTGGGTTCAATCCTGGGGTTGGGCATATGTCCTTTCTGTGTGGAGTTCGCACGGGGGCTCCAGTTTTGTTCCACGGTTCAAAAGTGGGCAGGTTGATTGGGAAGTCTAAATTGGCCCTGTAATTGTGTGTGTGCGTGCCCGTACCCTGCGGAGGGTTGTCGACTGCCCAGGGTTGGGTCCCACCTGTGCCCCTTATTCCCCAGATAGGCTCTGGTCCCCCCCAGTGACCCCAGGTGGGATTAAGCAGATTCAGTGATGGAATATATAAATATTTATTATTATGCATTTATTGTATTAAAATATCAAAGTATAAAGAGCTTTTGTATTGGTATCGGAACCTGATCGGCCCATCCCTGATTTTATGACTATTAGGGCTACTTGTATTGAGACCCTGTTTTGGTTGGATGGATGGGCATACGGTTATTTTGTGTTGTGACAAAAAGAAATGCATGTGTCATGAACTTACTAATGTCATGGTGATATTTTCTCTATCTTATTCTATTGTAGCTATTGTTTTATTCTGTACAGTCTATCCTGCTACAACATGTGACATCACATCACAAGTCTATTCTAACATGATTGATATATTAGTACCCAAATTCAATACGACATGGAATCACATTTGTATTTGCGTGATTTTCAGTCAGAGAGAAGAGCAGTACGTGAACTATAACGAGAAACACTTTGATACAGAAACTCCAATGTGAAGATCAAGAGTGGCCCAGTCCAAAACAATGAAAAAAAACAGGTGACTAACTAGGTGCATAAAACATACATACCCTAAAACAATAGAAATTACAGATAAAAGGCAAACACTGCCCCTAACTTTCTAACTAGCCAAAACAGCCCAAAGGTAGCCACTCCCTACAGAATTACCCAGGGACAAACATAAAATACACAAGTTATAAGATAACACAACTAAGGTAAATCACAATCCAAAAAGGGTAGTCAGCCCAAGCAAAAAGTCAATCCCAAGATCAAAATTTAATACAAATATGGTGCTTAAAGTGACTGTTAATTCCAGATACATGACCCTCATATCTGACAAAGTGAGTATTGGACGCAGTGATAACATTTATTCTGTCATAGCAGCCACTGTGAACAGAGGCTATAGATCTGCACTGAACAGGAGAGTGAAGTATAATAGCTGGCAGGGGATGGACAACGAGACACTGAGGATGTTATTTCTCCCGATGCAAAAGCCTCCCTCCCGGGTTTAACTCCCCACACTAGACCTGTTCATCCTCCTCCCATAATCCTCCAATTAGAAGGGCTGGTCCCAGCACATGGTGATGTGCTGCTGGAGCAATTTCAGGTTGGTTGTGGAAGTTCCGGACCAATTCATTAGGTTCAAGACACCAGAAATCTAAGAACAGAATCTAATAGTGTCCTGAGGAACAGACAGATCTTTATTTCAACTGCTAGAAATTCTGCTCTTCAGCAGCACGGTGGTGCAGTGGTGTGGTGGCGGGAGCACCTCTGGAACCTGGGTTCAGGTCTCTGCCGGGGTCCCAAATGTGTGTAGTCTGAACCATACTTTCAGCCTCCTGCCGTAGACCACTAAGGAAAGTGGCAGCAACTTGGCGTGCTGCGTTCTTCATGATCTCAGCGGTCATCACCTAAAGTGGTGGGGTGGTGGCGGCTGTTTGCTGTAGCGGTTAGGTCCTGTCTATCCTGAAACTTTGCTGTGCTAGTTGTTATCTGAAATATGTGTTACATATTGCCTATTAAATCTGAGGTTTATTATAGGCTTTCTGAAATATAGACAAATCTGGGGCTTTTCAAAATAATTAGTTTGGTTGTAAATTGCTTGTAAGCAATACTACAGTGTTAGCTATATTCAATTCAGCTTCAATTTAATGTATTTTTATATAGCGCCTTTCACAACAGTGTCGCCCGAAGGCATTTTGCAAAATCTCACAAAAGTGCATCACATATAAAACCACAGTTTTTTTTTAATCCCTCCATGTCTCTTATGGGGTTCAGTGAAAAACATACCGAACCGTGATTTTGAAACCGATTTTTCTGTATCATTACGCCCCTAATACATAATTGAATATAATATCTGGAATAATACACAAATCTCATTTATTGCTTCTGTCCAATAGCAGTAGTCAGCGTATTACAGTATCAGTGAGTTTTTGCATGAGAATGTCATGTACATGAAACTACTTCAGTTGGCAAGTTAACTAAAAAATTTTTATAATGACCTTAACTGAAGCATTAACTAAAATACAGTATTATCATTAGTACTACTTTAAAGTAGTTGTATGAGTATGAATATTACTCATCATTCATCAATGTATTTTCTTAAAGTGATATTTTTTTTATATTCAGGATTCTTATCAATATTACAATTATGAGCTACGTTTTGGCTGATGAGTAAAAATAATTTATTTCACTGTAGCAGGATGTTTATTTTATTTCTTAAAAACAGTTATCACCAATGCTTGCTTCGTCTTGTATGTAGTATGTTAGACCCCATAAACATTTTGCACATAGTAACAGGTTATAATCATTGTTAAATGGTATTTAAGTGCCGCATTTTATAAACGTGTGGGCACAAAATGCTCGTTATTGGCACAGGTATGCACTCCAGGTGCACTAATGGTTTTTTAGTTTTATTTAATTCATATATGTTTTATCATGGAGTACATCTGGTCCCTTCCCGTAATCGTACTGTTTCACGTAACACCACAAGAAAAGCATTAAGTAAAGAACAAATCGTATCTTTAAAAATACCTTTGAGTTAATTATCTGAATTAAACAATGTAATACTGTAATTGGAAGGACATTTGGATTGCTGAAAATGTATTTCAGATATTTAGATAAGTGATGTAAACATTACAATGCAGCCTTTACAAGGTCACGGTATTCTATGTGGCATGTTGTATGCTGCGTAACATTACCATGCGTGATGGATGCTTGTTGCACATAAATGAGGACACATTATAAGACTTTAGAAGGCGTGATGCTGAACTGCATGTGCCGATGCCAACAAAGGAGCATACAGCTGGCAGGAGAGCTGAATCATCTGTAGGCTGGTAAGGAATCTAAACTGTGGTGTAGATGTAGGAAAACAATAGGCCTATTGTCTTTTACTTGAACATTTTAAAACACCCTTAAAACTGGAGGTTTTCTGAACAAATATTGTACTGTACCTTTATTTATATTTTGTGATCTCAGACCCAAAATTAAAATCAAACATACAAGCATAATTAAGTCCCCCCTCCCACCTGCTGCTGTTGTTCAGCTTCTCTTTCGGCACTATGCAGATGATCAACTGATGCCAGAGAATGAGGACACACTTGCTGCTACCTCATCCCATGTCTGCTTCAGATGGAACAGTGGTGCTCCCTAGGCGACGTGCTCATGCCCTTTCACCTTGCGTATGAGCATGTCTGTTTACTTGGGCAGAAACTGATCTGGCTTGCCGGGAAAATGCACAATTGTAATAGCCATCCGCTGTGGATTTTTGCTTCTTGCTAGATTTTTGCTGATTTTAGTTTCGTGCAGCAAAATACGTAAGCTATGAAGCATATTGGCAGGAGGTAGACAAGCTATTATCTGTCTATTTTTAGGAATTTGCACCTCAAGGATATTGATGTAGGTAATGTTTTCTTCAACAACACTACAACAATGAACTGCAATTTTAAACTTAAATTCCTTAAATTACTATTCTTCAAAAAGTACCAGTACTATCAACATCATGAACTTTTATTCCCTTTTTGTGAAAT
>JAABNY020000119.1:13239163-13249759 GCA_015164015.2 Brevimyrus niger | reverse complement strand
AAATTCCTTAAATTACTATTCTTCAAAAAGTACCAGTACTATCAACATCATGAACTTTTATTCCCTTTTTGTGAAATGTGCAGGCAAAACAGGTGCGTAAATTGGACTTTTTTCCACCCCTGTCAACACCTACTAGTTGCTCTTCTTCAGGCTTGACTGTGGATTAATGGCATGGTCTCAATCATCCTCAGAGGCTTCAATTATTTGATAATTTGCATGGCTCTGCATTAACTTTTTGATTTAATCAGATTTTCATTTTGTTTCTGTTGTCTTTTTCATACTGTTGTTTTGGTATGTTTTTCATATCATATCTTCGCGAAGAATATAGTCCTTTGCCCTCAGTATCTTGGAGTAATTCTGATGCTCTGTAACATTACTAGCAACATCTGGACTGATCGACTTCTCTTTTGGATGCCTTGTTTTATCGTGCGTTATTGTTCGGGTCATGCATTCCTCTCCTGCTGGGCTTTGTTAAAGAGATCAAATGTGGAACTTCTGTCTTACCCTCACCCTCCACCCCAATGCTTCACGCTTTTCCAGTTGGTGGGTGCCTTAGTCAAAATCAGTGATGGTAGAGAATACTTTTGTGTGTAGCGCCTTGCCTGCTGTTTCCCCCTGTGTTACTTTGGCTTCCAAGAGCTTCCAAGATCTATGATCACGTGGAAATATTTATAAACCCCAACAGGCCTTAGTGGGTCTGTGAGATGCATCTGTAAGTGGGTCACTGGTGTTCATGTTGCAGCTTCATCTTCACTCCAGGGGGCATATTTTTGTCTAGATTTTTTTAAGCATCACTGGGGAATATCTCTGATCCTGGGCCATGACGAGATCATTGTAATTTGCGCTGACACTGCCCACCTTTTGCCGAGTCCTATTGTTTAATCTCCATATGTCTCCTTATCCTATACTTGCGTCGGTAGCCACTTTCAGTCTCCTGAGTGTAACTTTCTTAAGCCATGTGTTCCTTGGTTACTTCAGATTGATGCAGTAGACATTGCCGTAGCTGGTTCACTCTGCACAGCTGGCTATTACAATCCTTTTCGGTTGACTTACTTGGTCACTCTCCTTCTAGTGGTTTGCCACTTTTACCAGTGGAATCCCCTCTCTGTTTTAAGTGATCTATCTCCTTCTGACCAGGATCAGACAGAAGTCAGAGACAAGTAGAAAAGGTATATCTACAATCAGCATAAATGTCGACTCAGTCCCACAGTGCTTCTCATTCTGCATTGCATTCTGTACTGTACTTTGCATTCTGAAAAAAGCTGGATTTGTTCTCTAAAAGGTTCAGGTCACTTAGGGGACATTTTTCACAAAGTTGGTTCCTTCTTATTGAATGTTTTGATCACTGAATATGCACTTTTGCAAATTACTTCAGTAGGTACACTTTTCACTGAGCTCACTGGCTATATGCCATGGATCAAACTAGTTTTTGTGGCCATGCCAACAACAGAAAGGGATTTCCTTTGCTCAGATAATGCTTTTGCTTTTCAGTTCTACAAAATATAACATTTGACAGAGGGATAAACGATGATGAAGAGAGAATGATGTCTCAGGAATATCTGGATCTGTTATGGATTAGCTTTTTATGTATAAGGTTTTGTGTATAATTTAATATATTTAGGATGTTACAGTAATATGCTTGTCAGGTCAGTAAAATGTTGCATTTTTACTCCTGGAAGGCTTGTCTGCCAAAATGATGTTAGTGCACACATTTTATTCACATTTTAAAAAAAATTGTGATATAGGATTCTTCAACACCTCCATGCATAAAGTAACCTGCTGCATTAAATTGGCTTGATAGTAACTGGCATGTTCTTTGGCTTAACACAGTTTGCGGTTCACAGTATGGAGAAGCCATCATTTAACACTGTAATTCACACTAGACACACACTTTTCTTTGTTGTTTTGAAGTGGGTTGTCAAAGTAAGTGGAAAAATTTGTGGCACATATAAAATATGCACCATATCAGTCCACTGTTTTGCAGTATATCACATTACAGACCACATATTAACTGCCTTCATAGAAGGTATTTTATAAATTCTGAAATGTATGCACTGGTGTGGGTGTAGTTTTTAAAAATATCCTAAATAAATATTGCGAAATGAAAACCTTTTAAAATCAGATACCATTTAGGTTGCAGACCTGGCACATTCTGTAGCTTCTGTATTTGGGAGTAAAAGTCATCAAACGAGCTTGATGAACGGAACGGCTTCCTCTCGTTTGTAATTTTATAATGTTCACCATTAGGCTGGCTGAAGCACAATTTTTTTTTAAAAAAGATTACACATTTTGTTAGACAGTCCTGGAATATATTTAAAGCACTGTATAAAAGTATTCTTCGTCTATACAAGGGGTGGCCAATCTTATCCACCACTCTTATCCAAGGGCCGCTGTGTATGCAGGTTTTTGCTGCAGCTCCCTAATTATATTACTATTTAGAGGACTGATTGGCTGAAGAGTCCTCACACCTGGGTTTGATCAACTGACCTAAAGGTTACCCCAAAAACCTGCTTACGCACCAACCCTTTGCGGATAAGATTGGGCACCGCTGGTCTATATAGAACAGCCAAGGTTAAAAGTGGTCTGAACTGTGTGATGCATTTAAATAAATAGAATACAGGAAAGACAACAGCAGAATCCCAACATTATTTATTGTTCCATTGAAAAAGCATGAATGATCTTTTTCATGAAGCGAAACTAAAGGATTTTAAAAAGAACCCATTTAATGATCAATGTGTATCTAATATATCACTGTCTTGATGCAAACAAATACACAGGGTTTTATGTATTTTACATAGTTATAGTCATAAAGATACATCACAGGATTTATAGCGCTATTAGTTAATTGTTCTGCCAAACAGAAAATGCTTCATAACCAAACACATACCTTTATGACAATAAAATCACATCCTTAAGTGAAAGAGTATTGTGCTACTACTGTAACCTGGCAGTAACTATAGCTGTATTTCTGCAAATATTTTAAAGGAGCTGTATGTGCTGCCCGTAAAGAATAAATGCAGAATGTTTACATTAACCCATTTTAAACATGACTAAAGGAATGTTTCAAAAACAACATAGTTGTTCTTTTAAAAACAACATAAAGGGTCTTTATCATTATAATCCAAGGAGAAAATATTTATCCAGTGCACAAGTCTTACCTTGGCTGCTGGGGACTTAGTCAAAAAAAGTATCAAATGGAAATGTTTAACGTTTGACAGATGCAGAACAATTTGATGGTGCAACAATGCAAACTGTTTTTAAGGTTTTTCAGCACTTGAAAAGAAACTTATTGCCAACAAAAGAGCTACACATTGCATATTAAAAGCCCTGCTTGTCAGGTCTTGAGTGAGTTCATCCACATACCCTGGCATGTAATGACTTGCTAACTCAGGCAAGCATAAAGGTATCTAAATAATAAGTGGAAAAATATATTAGGGATCTCATTATTTTTTTTCTTATCATCTGTCCTCTAAAGAGCCACTTTGCCAGCAAAAGTGTGTGAAATTTCTTAGAGCCCAGGCTGTTTATAGCATTTAATTTAAAAGGGGTGTTTATTGTTTGATGTGTGGGCCATGAAAACTGACATCAGTGGTATTGTGGAGAAATTTCTTTGACACTGACCACCTGTGCTATGTAGGACAGTTGTGGGCAAGTTCAGAATTTTAACTACTTGCATGTTTTCCCTGCTCAGGGTAATTTTAACTTATTTAAAAAACTCATCATAATAGAAATTTATGTTAGAAGCACAATCTAATGGTTGGCCACTCTACTTCCATGTTTTTACTGGTGTTCTATTTTACACTAAACATGTATGGTTTGCCGGTAAGATTATTTTTGCAATAAAGCGATTCTGTCAGCTTTAACAGTTCACAGATGTTCACTACATTGTGGCGGGCACGTTTTCAACTGACTTCATGTGGTCGAAGGGGAAAGTATTTAGTGTGACAAGTTCGAACCATCTGAGAATAATGATCTTTTCTTCTACAAAGGAGTGTTAGGAACACATTATACAGACTTCAGTGCAATAATAAAATGGATGAAACCATTTTGTTGGTTAGCTATATTAATATATGGCGCAAATCTACTCACAAACTGTGTTAAATTGATTCAAGGGATATATACATAAAACAAGAATGAAGGAAGTCCAAATAACTCCCCGTCACCCATTTCCTTTAATCGTGTCAAGTAGATGACCTCTTAGGAACCCACCGTGCGCTGAATGAAGACCTGTCCTACCATTACACGGCAAGCTCTCATGGCAAGTTAAAACTGTGCTTGTGAACCGGCATGTTCACAAGCAGAAATGCTGGGTATGCAGAAACCAGATGTTCTTGGGGATGTATGGAATCAAACACTCAGGATATTTATTAATTAATTTTTACCAAGTGCCTTTTAAATGTATGCAGTAATGAATATACACTGATTTATTTCTGGCATTTACAGATTACGACAGGATAATAGTATAATACTACCCAGCTTGTGTTTATTAGCTGATTTTAATCGATATTATATTCACAAGCTATTTCCTTGCTAATCAGCCAGGCTAGACCACTGTGAGAAAATAAACACCATGCCAGATGCCGTATGCAAATACAAGGTGTGCTAAATATAAAGCAAGCAGACACTTTGTTGCTTTAGAATACACCTGCAAAAAACAAATCTAATGATTGTGCTCCACCCCTCAATGTCAGCATTGTCACTGTGCAAACACATTGAGTGTCTAGGGGGGTTAGACTGGGGGAGGTGACTTGGTAGTTTAAAGTGACTGTTATATCTGCATTGGTAACAATTCAAATGATTAACTTGTAGTGTAAAAGACCACATTTTAGAAATTTATATGTAATTCATATAACAAATACTTTTGACAATTAAAAAAAGAAAGCAACCATAGAGATGTAGAGTGTTCTCATCATTTCATATTTACAGTAATAATAATAATAATATGTATAATATGTAGTATTATTATTATTTGCACACTAAACCATAATATATTTATGATATTTGTGTTATATCATTGTTGTAAAACACTATAGACATAATTCCTTTAATATTAAAAGGTTTTAAAAACAATAAAATAGCTGTAGCCTCAATTGCAGTAGACACAATTGTCAACATTTGATTCGATAAGAATGCTCTCATGTTCCAGTCATGTGACAATAATGGTTAAAGACAAATTTTACATCTTTTTCTTTAAGTCCCCCCAAAGAGAACCTGATACCAAATGCTGATTGATTATATTTTTAATAATATAGTTCTCGTATACCCTGCCTGGTTTGGCATAAATATATTTGTGAATTTGTGTAAAAAAACCTGCTACTATTGCAGTGCATAAAAAGGCAAGGTATATGTATGTGTTTCAGAATTTTTACTATCAAGAGTTAAAAAGAGTACATAACGATCTCCAAATATGTGTCCTAGACACTTTCTTAGTTATTCAAATCCAAATGCAAAAACACAAACCTTTGTATCAGGTAAATAAAGTGTTCCGATAACCGAGAATGCAAATGTCACTGAGCCCGTTTAGTTTTGCCTTTCCAAAACTTTGGCACTATCCAATAATACACTATGTAAACTGGGTTTTGTTTGCAGCATTTTTCATGCCGTGCATGTGATATGTTACGGCCCTTAGTAAACATCGCATCTCACATCATCGTGCCGTCAGTCATGTTCCGCCACGGGCAGGAGGATCCCAAGGTAGAATTTCACTATCATCCTGTCAGGACTTGAACTGCACACATAACCAAATAAAAAATAATGGATGACCATGTTCAGCTGCAATATCTCATTATTAATAAACTGGGATTGCATTAATGAATTATGTCTAAAATATGCATTAATCATCTGAATCTGACTCAGAATAATTTTATTATCTTGGAGGAAATTGCTTAAAGAGGTGTTCACTTACAAAAATGTATTATATTTTTCCAAAGCTGAAGACGTCAGGTTGGAGAGTCAGCTGTTTGCTGTAGAGTGTGTCACCTGTTCCTAATTGTGGTTTTCAGTTTGCATATGTGTGTTTTCCTTTGTTTTCCCAGTAACCCCAGACCTGAGCCCCTTCATCCCAGACCCATGGCTCAGTGGAACAATAAAGCTGTCGTTTGCGCCCCCCCCCTACCAAAATGGCAATGTTTCGTTTGATGCAAGAAGACATGTTCGTGTTTTTCTTGTGTTGGAGACGTGCCACCTTCCCTTTCAGAGCTCAAACACAAACAAAGCTTTCTGTGTCACATGACACAACGGCTTTCCTACAATCGTGTGTTTTTATGTATTTGTATGTGTATAGCTACCAAAAAAAATTTTGTTTAAAGGTATCTTCAGTACAAGTATATTTACTCAGAAATAAACACTATTTAACTTTAGTTACATCTATATTATATATACTGTAGATGTCTTGCTTGTCACTGTTTTGTGTTGCATGTATATATACTGTACATACATGGCATATACGTACAGCTATAAAGTTAATGTGTTAACCGTTCATTTATTAACTAACCTGGGTTTTGGAACATTACTTTTTCTATGGCTTACAAAGACTTGATTTATCAGTGTATAAATCACTAAAGAAAATACATTATTGTGCAA
Source organism: Brevimyrus niger (assembly GCA_015164015.2). NCBI lineage: Eukaryota > Metazoa > Chordata > Actinopteri > Osteoglossiformes > Mormyridae > Brevimyrus > Brevimyrus niger. The sequence goes on along the minus strand of JAABNY020000119.1, from coordinate 13,243,177 downwards.
CTTTGATTAAATACATTTTTATGAGTTTTATTCAGATATAGAAATGCCAAAATTGATGATTAATTTAAAATATTTTTAATATGTATAAAGCTTTTGACCATTTTAGCCTTTGTTATTTAAAACAGGAGCATATTTTCTGAGTGAATTATTCAATTAACCCATCATGCGTTGGACTGTGAATAAAAATGCTGGACCGGTTCAGGGCCCTGTTATTTTTGACCATCAGGACTGATCTATAGGACGAGATCAAAGTGATTTTTAATGATCTTGAATGATTTCAGTTTAATTGGAAGCAGCCTCAGTGACGCTTGGTGTAACGCTGGTTAGTTAGGTTGATGCTGGTCGAGGGAAAAGACATCATCATCTAGGAATAACTGTGAAATGAAGAACATACCCCTTGACCATAATGTTCATTTTCAAGTTACACCAGATGAGCTCGTTGACTCCAAATGCCAGTTTTAAACACTGCACTTTGATAAAGTACAGTGTTGAGAGAGGAATAGTATGCTTGGGTTGCAGTACATAAACCCCTTTTGACATTACAATAAATTATCACAATTGCTTTTTTGTGAGTTAAGACTCAGATAGTGGTCCACCGAGAAGTGGAAAACAGTCAGATGACTCACCCTCAACAAGTGGACAAGTACATGTGCAGTACATGCCAAAGAAGATTGAGTGTTTCTTTCCCCTCTGTGTTGCGTATTGGCAGCTCTATTGTCGCGTGGGGTGGAATTTACTGGCAGGTTTTAGGTCCACTTAAGAGACATAGATTTTGGGATGTTAGTTCGTCCAAATGTGCACCAAGTTTTATCTAATATTTTAAATATATATATATGAAATCATTTACCTACAACTATAGGAAAAAGGCCTACGTATCGAAATCATGGCGATATATAGAATGAAGTGATTTTGAAAAATTCATTGAGCTCTTCTTTTAAATGCTTTCTGTGTTGCGTATTGGAAGCTCTTTTGTGGCGTGGGGTGGAATTTACTGGCAGATTTTTATATAAAAATTCATATATGTCTGCGATAGGTTGGCAGCCCATCCTGGGTTGTTCCTTGCTTTGTGCCCCTAGCCGCCTCCGGGATAAGCTTTGACCCGCCTCCGGGATAAGCTCGGCCGTGACCCTGAAAAGGACAAGTTTCAGAAAGTGTGTAGATGTAATTCATGTATTTCATGATTCATATTTATTAGCATCCAATTGCAAATTCACAAATTCTGAATTTAATGGAAATGTCATAGTTATGCTCCATTCCCTGTTCAGGGAATAATTTCCTTGACTGGGTGTGCATATCACTGCATCCCAAAATGCATCACTTCTTCTACATCTAGATGCCTGTCTATCAGGATCACAGTATAGCAGCCAAAGAAAGACCAGGCGCTTGCAGAAGCATTTCTGACTAATAATTTGAATAAATACTATTTCGAATTCATCTGGGTGGCACCTGCTTACCCTGCTTTATTTATAAGAAGGAATTATGATTGTGATATGTGCTATGGAAATTTTGCAAAAGTGAGGGAATATATGTTTTCACGCATTTGAATCTGTGTAGTCAACTATTTTGATGATTTCTATTTTTATTTACTGACAACAGGAACAGGAATTTCCTAACAGGAAATTATGCTTGTAATTTTTATAAATTGTTAATCCTTGCTGCCCCCTTATGGTTATATTTAATATTACCCCTTTCAGAAATGAAAGGACATCTTTTTCTTTTTAAATAAATTTAAGATTAATTATAATTTATAGTGTAAATAAATATCTAATCAATCATATTTTGACTCGAGTTAAATAATGTATGCATTTTGAAATCCATGTATAAAACACAGAATACTATTTAAAAATTAAAAATTAATACATATTTACGTTGAATTTACCTTTAAGAAGCTCATTGATGCAGTTAAGATATATTTTTAATCTTGTGGTTAAGTGGTTAGCACCATCTTCAGAGCTATTGCCCCAGGCTCTGTGAGTGGAAGTTGCATGTTCTCTTCTTGCTGACATGGGTTTCCTCAGTTCAATCTGGTCTCCTCCTGCTGTCCAAAAATGTGGGATGAATTTGTGTGTCTAAATCGACCAGAGTGTGTATGTGCGCTCTGCAGTTGACTGGCACTCTGACCTGAGTGTTTCCTGCCTCGTGCCACAGACTTCCTGGGGAAGGCTCCAGGTCAACATGGTCCTGTGTTGGATACAATAGATAATTATGAATTATGAACTAGTTGCATGTACTGCATTATTTTGAGGATGTTCCATCTGACAATTGTTATTCTCAGAATTAGAAGAATTTTGATATCTGCATAAAATGTCTGATGTAGCTTATTTTAAACGCAATGGAGATTTCGTGTTAAGTAAATATCTTCAATTTGCTGGACAGGCAGTTAATTACCAGTCACCTTTGGGAAAGCCATGATTTCATTAGCTGTTTACCTGTGAAAAACGTAGCTACTGACATGAAAAACAGTGCCTGCTGTATTTGTTAAATTAGTGGTTGTCAGTTATTCAGAAAGTGTTCTGGTGCATGCATACATAAACAAAATGTATATATGAAGTAATTTATTCCCAAATAGAGTCAACTGATAGAGCCTTCCTTTGTTTCTTTGTTGCATTGATTTTTGAATGCTGTGACCTGAATAATTAATGCTGTGCTAAAAATGCTCGTGGTGGCGTGAGACATGTAAAAATGAACATGAACATCTCTGCAATAACTGCAAATTTTAATATGAATATTTTATTGTACCTCATGAAACTGATATGAGATGGAAGATCTTAATAGCTGACAAGAAGAATGGTTACATCGATCATTGTCACTGTCAACAACATACATCCATGTTAATACTATTTCCATGTGCTTTCCTAAATGCTGTGAATCAAAACACAACACAGCATGCCATTTTAGCCTTATGAAAATGAATGTAGTGTGTGCTGGGTTGGGTAATGTACTGGAAGAGAGTTATTCTGGCTCCTGGCATTGTTAAATGCTCTTAAGTATGTATAGTGCCTTTAAATAGAAGCACTATGTAAATATGATTTGTACGGTTAGTGATGCACCATAACAGACTGTGTGTGAGTATGCAAACTGTGCAACCTGGGTAAAATATGCTGTAAGCCAATAAATCATAATAATTCAACAGATCATGGTATAGGTATAGTTGTCTATGCTATTAAAATATTCCAATTTAACTGTTTTGTCTTTTGCTGCATACAAATTCAGAGTGATGGAATTCAGTAGCCTAGGTCATCTAGTGAGCCAAAGGGCAGTCCTTTATTCTACACTTTATATGTGTGGAACACAGTCAAGCTTATCCTTGGAATTTGAGTAGTGAATCAGTATAGCACTGCCACAGCAGATATAAAGAGAATTCTCATTTGTTACCCTGGGTGAAATCCACTACTAATTTACCGTTGTCATGGCAACAAACATCAGAGGAATTACTGTGGATCACAGGTCTGTGCAGTATGGAAATCAATGTGAATGGCCACATGTTCATATTTCACTGAGGGAAACAGTAACACATGTGGTTATTTATAGAATGTTGTACATGTTTGTGAAATACAAGTAAAATAAGGTTTTCAGCCACTTAATATAGCATGCATATACATAATAGAAATAGAAATAAAAGATGAATTGAAAACAGGAGGAACTGGGTACCTTAAGATAAAATCGATTCTAGTCCATGAAGGGATTTTTTTCATGGACATTATGAAATGATGTGAAAAATGCTGAACTGACCTTTAAAACCACTCATACGCACAATAGACGAATAAAATGGTGCTAAATTACATTAAAGACTAATAGAAATAAAGAATAATAATTTGCTATTATTTTAGGTTAACTCCTGTATCTGGATGCTGTTTTCATGCTTCTGTTCAAGGTTGATTTCACAACATGAGAAAAACACGGTTATCTTTAAGTCATGGTAAAAATGCATTAAATCTTTTCAAAGGTAGGGAACACAATATTCTCTCTCCCTCTCCCTCACTCTCTCTCTCTCTCTCCCTCTCTCCCTCTCTC
>JAABNY020000119.1:13221747-13239135 GCA_015164015.2 Brevimyrus niger | reverse complement strand
ATATATATATACATATACATATATATTTTTTTCTCTATATATTTTTTTTCTTCCCTCTTCACAATGTTTCTTTAATTAGGTTTTGAACCTGTTTAATCTTTTCCTAGATGAATTTTAAAAACATTATTCAAATTCACATGAATAATTCTCTCTTTAAAAATTGTTTCATTAATGTTAATGCTCCTTAGGGGGACTTGTTTCAGTTGAAAAGGGAAAAAGGAAACATCAAGGATAATTTTCTTAATTTGGTCTATATATTCACATACATTTAATATTTTATTAATAACAATTACGAGTCATTTAGGATTGTGTTTGGAGAAATGAAAGACGAGTCTCAAAGATGTAGCACATGTCAATGGGCCAGATAAATCCACTGCATGTGTGACTTTAAAATGCATTACTTGATTCTTTTCAGGTAATGGATAGCAACTGGTAGCACTGAGAGACCAAGAACGCAAAGCATGAGGTGCATTTGTTGAAGAATGAGCTGCCGTACTGGATTATTGAAAACAAAATGGAGTCTGAATGTTGTTTTGGAGACAAAGAGGAGGAGGAGACAAAGGGCTGTAGATACAACTGTGGCTGCCACCCCTGGTGATTTTGGAGCTTCCAACACAGAAGAAATTCTGGTTACAGGTACATCATGTCTTTGTAGCCTATATGTGGATGAGAAAAGTCTGTACACAGAACCTTGATGACTCCTATGTAGGTAGCTAGACAAATGTATGTTAAAATATGTAATATAAGTATAGCACGTTTGTTTGCTGATTTAAGGCTACCCACAATATTATGCTACTTTTACATAATACATTTCTAGCGGCATCAGAATTTCTCTTGGAAATAACTGAGAGCATAATTTTCATGCTGAATTGATCATTGTGAAAGCAAGGTAATAACATGCCCAGTTCATACCTGCTTGTGTACCTTCTCTTTACTTTCAGCAAGCTTTGCTTATATAGAGAACACATTTGAATATGTGTAATGATTGCAATAATGTTTAATTTTCAATTTGATTACCAAAACTTGAAAATGTAACCAAATTGGATTTGGGATTTGAACCCCTTGCATTAAAGTTATGAGGTAGTATTGCTACTCATTGAGCCACTTTCTCCATACATGTATGTGACTGTTTGTACATTTTTCAGTATTGTTTCTTCCTTCCTGTGCCAAAGAAATGTGAAAATGGCTTATCAAAATACGGAAATTTTCATTATATTATTCTCTCTTTGGCTTTTCGAGTTAAAGATCAGTATTATGTAAAAACTTACTGAATTTTCACTATCTCTGTCCCATGTGGTTGCTTTGTCATTGACTTAGTAAGTCAAAGACAAAAGCCTTCACATAGATCTCCAATATCACTTGATCTTTGCTTGGAAAAGAAACATGAATATATGTATTTAGCTGTTCATATAAATCAATAATTAATGAGGTGAGTTTATTATACAGGTAAAACAACTGTTATAACACAACCTTACGTAGGGTACGCAATTTACTTTGGGCCTTCTGCTAGCGATATTCATAGTGCTAGCATAGCAGCATATGGTCTCCCTCATAGATTTATAATGTATCACCCTGAACCCATTTTATCCATTTTGTGTACAATCAACTACTCATGCCCACGTATACACAATGTACAGTGTGAAAAATTATTTTACGGTAGCTAGTTTAATGCTGGGATTAGAACCATAATTCTGTTCAGGGCCTTAGCAATATTTGTTATCATATTATGCTAGACCGTTTTTTCCCAAGAAAAAAAGTTTTGCCTTAGTGGTAAACAGAATGTATACTCTAAAGAATTAAGTTTGGGAGTATGTGGAGTCTATAGAATGAGATTAGTGTCAAAAAATGACAGAATTTGCTTTTAAGTTGAATTGTTATTGTATGTGTTTTTATATTATTTAAAATTTTATATTCATATCCGAAACAATACAATTTGAATTTCAATATCTGTATTCACTTTTTTATATATTAGATGAACAATTGAACCTTTAATTTATTCAGTTCTTTGAAGGCATAAAAATTCAGAGCTTGATTGCTTTAGAAAATGTATATATATATGGAAACAACCGAAGAAATGAAAGATGAATTTATGCTGCATTCTGAATTGTTTGCATGCTAAATGCTAAATGGTTGGTATATTCGACAGTTTGCTCATAGCATGTGAATTCGGTCTGGTCTTGTTGTTTTTGAGTCATAGTTTTTACACTAATCTTGATTGTTGGACATAATGTGCATGTTTGAGATGTGGAATTTAGACCCTCATGTAGCTTAATCGCGCCTACACTTATGTATGAGGACTGTAGTTAAATCACATTATCATGTGTAAGGCATGCACAATACCAGTATTAATATAAGGATGATATGGGGAAAGTGCAACCAAGGCTTGGAAACTGACAATGGATTAAATGATGCCATGGATTCAGAGCATTGAAGCACACATTTAACCTACCAGCAATGTAATATGATGTAAAATTACACCTTATTGGCTTCTTTAAGAATAGTGCTTGAGAATGGTTTAGAAATAAGCCTACATTGTTTATGTTCAAAGTATATTTACTGTTTACCACATCCATAATGTATTTTGTTTCCAAAACTGGTCAAACATTTCCAGAAGGCACAAGAAGACATACATAACATATATAAGACATGTATAACATGACAAGTGTTTAACACTTGTTAAACTGCATACTAAAGTATACAGTTTAGAACTTGAAATAATATCATTAAGATCTAAAAGTAAAAATGTTAATGTGATGTTGCTCAAATACTTTACTTTTGTTCTCAATTATTTTCTACAATAATACTGCCGACAATATAATAATACATAATAAAATAACGTTATGGTACATAAAATAAGGTGTGCCCATTTACACCGTTAATGTGGAAATGCATAATACTCAAACACATTTTCATTATATAATTACAGACTTATTATTGTAACTTGCATATGCATCTACTGCATTTTTTGCCAAGAAATCAAATATCTATTGACTTAGGTTATGCTTTCTAGGCAACTATTTTCTTTGTCCAAAAGTGCCATTTGCTATAATTTTTCATGCACGTGACATATTGCTACTTTGTGCATAAAAATAGCTACACTTACCTCGGCACTAGCTTGTGAGGATTTATGTATGTGAAGTTTTGCAAATCTGCAAAGAGCTGTGCAAAAATGACTGCAGTTCAGGCGCAACAATTTCTTCTCAAAATCTTCACAAATCTTTTTTTAAATGTGACACATTTTTTCCTGACTGAATTTCACACTTCTACATAGCTAAGCTATGATTGCACCCACAATTTCATTATTTTTTTTTAGGATGGAGCTGGTCTGTTAAATATCTCATGGAGATATTTACAGTCAGTTGCTGAAAGTGAATTTTGACTTTGAGGCTAATTTTGTACTTTCTACAGGTGTGAATTTTGTGTCTTAATAGAATTGTAATTGAAAACATTGCCTATTTAATTCTTAGTAAAAATGACTACTCACACACAGTTTGATGAGATATTTGCTTTTTTCACCCAATTATAACTCAACAACTGCAGCATGATTGTAAGCATAGACTTCATCAACCATTACATCATTATTTGTTGCTGTGCTTGACAAATTGCCTGTGCAGTGATTGGATTTTAAGATGGGGCAGTGCTGAAGTGTGCATTAAAGCAAGCATCTCTGTTTCGCCAAATGAAACTGCATGTAAAACGAAATAATACTAATAATAAAGAAAAATAGATCCGACCGCTTAAACACGTGGAAAAAGAAAAAAAAAACTGGTAAGTGGTTGTCAATATTATAAGAAGCCTTGGGAGAAAGATTTCAGGCCTTGCACAGAGAAGAATGAAATTGCAGAGCTGGAGCGGATAATTCATTCAGTATTAAATTTTCAAACAGAAAAGATAAAATTACTTGTATCTGAAAACATAGCATTCCCCCAGCTCTCTGTTTGACTGATCAGCTGATGAAGAGACTAGCTGCACGCAGCTTTGCTGGGTTGTTAATTTTATCCCCACTAACTGTGATTTCTGATAGCCGGCCTACTGATTGCAGTCAGGTAAATATCCTTCTTTATTTTTATCCACAGGATTTAGAGAGGCTACATCACAGACACAACATGTAAGTGTGCAACAGATCAAATATATTCTCAGTAAAGGCAGCCTTGTACTTGTGGCGATTATACAGAAAAAGGAACATAACAAAATGCATGCAGCAGTTCTTTTTTTATTTTATAGATAATGCTTTATCCTCTGGAATTCAGCCAAAATAACTGCAGCTCTCTGAGGAGACGCTTGAAGCGTTTTAAACTTACCGCAGTCAACCAATTATTAACAGATTTTCCTGTCCCTGTCGTCTTTGCCGTATTCGCTCGTCTCCGGTATTTACGTTTGCTGTGGAATATTCTGCATTCTCTCGGAGAATGATGGAGATTTTGCTGTTGATTATTAGGCCTGCTCCCACAAGATCCCTGAGGATATGTATTTGTTGTTTGCTGGATTCAAGCATCGGCTGGCTGTTGAAGCTTTTGAGTTAAATCTCCCTGCTCAGGGTTTTTTTTTTTCTCCTTCCTTTCGCTGCAGCCGGGTGGACTGGTCATATTAGGTGCAGTTCTCTTAGAACACATCTCTCTGCCTAGTGTATTGTTAATGCTAGCCTCACAAAATGTCTTTGTGCTATTTCATTGCTCTGCAATGGAAATGCACTAGCTGCGTTTACCGTGGTGCTGCAGTGTGGAAGATGAAAAATCTAGGAGAGTAAGCTCGTTCTGTCTGCAGAAGGGAGATAGGAAGGGCTGCTGGTGCCTCTCCTCTCTGCGTGAACAAAAGAAATAAGATTGAGAAGAAATGCCAGGCTGATTAATTTCATCTTTTTGCATAGTTCAGGAATATTTGACATATTTAATTCTGCAGGCATGACGGACTCTGAGAGTACTTTATACTTTGGAAATACAAGCCTCTTGAAGTCAAGGGTCTTTTTGTACTATTTGCATTTTTATATTTATAGTGCACTGTATCATATACTGGTTACTATAATAGACATATATATGCATGGATATAAAAGACGTTTGCTTATTGCTGTGAGATTTTTTTGCGGAAAGAATGTTCTATAATGCAGTAACTTTAGAGAGATAGTGAGATTACTAAGCACTCTTGAAGAATGTGGTGAAGTAAATCGTGTTTCATATAATAAGAATCTACAGTGTCATTGTCGTTTATTACAGGAATGCAGCTAGTCGCCTTCACACTGTGGTTATACTGTAATTCATGTCAGTATATTCAGCCATTAGTTGTGAATGCTTCTTGTCTTTTCCTAATATTTTATAGTTTTCTATTGAAATAATAATGAAATTCAGCGGGTGGTTGCAGTCAAATATTTTATGCTTTCTAAAAATGAAGTCTGTCCTTCATTATTCGCTACATGCTGAGGTATGCCAGATCAAGCAAAATGCAGATGTGGCAGTGGTTTATGTTATGTATATATCTGCAAAACAACGCAGCCTTCTGCAGATTATCTCCGGAAATGGAGTATGTGTTTAATTGTGTGGCGACTCAACTAATTAGACTGGTCATTCATTGTAACGCATACAAAACGACAGTCATATATTATCCACAAAATATAACAGTAAAATACTACAGTCTTTGTAAGACACAACAATTTATTGGTGTTCTGTCTATATCATCATACCTACCATTTCCTTTTTTTGTGTCCAATCAAACTTTTAAATTCTGTGAGTATAATTATATTCCATCCATCTTCTAACTGCTTGTCCAGAGTGGCAAGGTTGTATTAATTATACCCTAAATTTATGTAATATTAGTATGTAATAATGTTAACAATTATACTACTAGTATGTGGACTGTTACTCTTTAATGTAATATTCTTTAAAAAAGTGACGAATAGACTTACCAGTAAATTAATCAGTTGTATCTGATTCCAAACTGTTTCATGAGGAATGACTTAAGTTGTTTCCAGATTATACCTGGTTATTTTGTAGCACTGGAATGTTGTAACTCACCTGAGACTTTGATTTGGGATGATTTAAGTTGGCCATGGTATTCAAGCTGGCCTCTGGACAAGTAGTTTTAAATGATTTGTTATCCAAAGGTTTCCACATTCTAGCAGTGACAGATGTGACTCGTCCTTGATCTGTAGAAGCTGCAGTACAAAAGTAGCCTTTGGTAGATAAAAGTGTCAAGTCAGCTATTGATTCACCGAAGCTTTCGTGGCATTTTTTGGTTCAGAAAAAATAGGATAATCCAACACAATAATGTGAGAAACTTGTAGTTATGATATTACAGGTTTAATAACGCAAAAAAAAAACATTTTGTAAGGCAAATTTTGTAAGACAAGTTTTGTTTGCATTCAGGTTTTTGTATAGAAAATAATCTACTGACGGTTGACAGACTCTCCTTTCTTATTTGTCGTTCAGTAGATTACAGTACATTTTCTTGATATTTAAAAGACAGATCCCAAGTAATGTTTGAAATTATTTCTACACAGGAGTCTGAAGGTGGGAACTTAGAGGAGATGGAGGAGGTCCGTCTAAAGAAGCGAAAGCGCAGGAGGCACGTTGTCAAGGAAATGAGGAAAGAAGATGGGGAAATAGTGAAAAAAAGGCGTGGCCGACCCCCGGCAGAGAAGTTCCCCCCTAACCCTCCAAAACTTACCAAGCAGATGAATGCCATTGTGGAGACTGTCATTAACTACAAAGATGGGTAAGACTAAGACAGTAAGTTGTTTTTAGTATAGACATAATTATGTAAGCTACCTGGCATCACTGCCCCTTTAAATAGGTATAATTCTAAAATTACACTCAGTGAATCCTATGAAACCACAGTCAATGTTTGAATGTAATGTATGTAACATCAATCAGCCAAAGCATTTTTACCGCCTCCATGTAAAGCAAATAATATTGACTATTTAGTAAAAACTGTTCATGTTTTAGTGTGAGATATATTAGACGGTAAGCAAACATTCGGTTGAACTGACAAGCCCATATGTGGCACGGATTCATCCACTGTGTGTTGTGACTCCCGTGAACATTATAAAAATGATCTGTCATTTGTGCTGCTGTCGCCCTTCTGTTGGTTGGTACCACATGGGACAGCTTCGTTCACTCTCTCTCAGTTGGCGCTCACCATTGACCATCAGCACCCCGCAAGCCTGGTCATTATGGAGATGCTCTGACCCAATCATCTGACCAAAGTGATATGGCCACTGCTCAAAAAATTAAAGGAACACTTTTTAATCAGAGTATAGCATCAAGTTAATTAAACTTCTGGGAAATTGATCTGGTCAGTTAAGCAGCAGAGGGGATTGTTAATCAGTTTCAGCTGCTTTGGTGTTAATGAAAATAACAACAGCTGCACTAGAGGGACAACAATGAGACGACCCCCAAAACAGGAATGGTTTAACAGGTGTTGGCCACTGAGATTTTCCCTTATCATCTTTTCTGACTGTATTTTCACTAGTTTTGCATTTGGCTACAGTCAGTGTCACTACTGGTAGCATGAGGCGATACCTGGACCCTATAGAGCAGGGTTCTTCAAATCTGGACATCGATTCCAAATCCAGGCCTTGTTTTCAGTTCTCCAAGGTAGTTAGTTTAATAATTACAGATTCTGATTGGTCAGAGGCTTCACACCTGGCTCACAGGTAAAGGAAGGTTGGAAAACCAGCAGTGCTTGGACCTCAAGAACCGTGATTTGAATAATAGTGCTATAGAGGTTGCACAGGTAGTCCAACTCCTCCAGGATGGCGCATCAATTTATGCAATTGACAGAAGGTTAGCTGTGTCTCCCAGCACAGTTTGAAGGGCATGGAAGATATTCCAGGAGACAGGAAGTTACTCTAGGAAAGCTGGACAGGGTCGTAGAAGGTCCTTAACCCATCAGTAGGACAGGTTTCTGATCCTATGTGCAAGGAAGAATAGGAAGAGCACTGCCAGAGCCCTATATGACCTCCAGCAGGCCACTGGTGTGAACGTCTCTGACCAAACAATTAGAAACCGACTTCATGAGGGTGGCCTGAGGGCCTGACGGCTTCTAGTGGGCCCTGTGCTCACTGCCCAGGACCATAGAGCTCGATGGGCATTTGCCATAAAATACCAGTATTCGCAGGTCCGCCACTGGCACCCTGTGTGTTTCACAGATGAGAGCAGGTTCACCCTGAGCACATGTGACAGACATAAAAGGGTCTGGAGAAGCTGTGGAGAATGTTATGCTGCCTGTCACATTGTTCAGCATGACTGGTTTGATGGTGGGTCAGTGATGGTCTGGGGAGGCATATCCATGGAGGGACACACAGACCTCTACAGGCTGCACAGCGGCACCTTGACTGCCATTAGGTATTGGGATGAAATCCTTGGACCCATTGTCAGACCCTACGCTGGTGCAGTGGGTCCTGGGTTCCTCCTGGTGCACGACAATGCCTGGCCTCATGTAGGGAGAGTATGCAAGCAGTTCTTAGGATGAAAGAATTGATACCATTGAATGCTTGTTCGCCTGACCAAAATCCAGTAGAACACCTCTGGGATATGTTTTGGTCTATCGAATGCCACCAGGTTGCACCTCAGACTGACCAGGAGTTCAGGATGCCACCATCCAGATCTGGGAGGAGATCCCCCAGGACATGTTGTCAAGCATGCATACAAGCATGTGGGGGCCATACAAACTACTGAGTACAATTTTGAGTTGCTGAAACGAAAGTCCGGCAAAATGGAGTAGCCTGCCGCATCATTTTTCACTTTGATTTCAGCCCTCTGTAGGTTGATCATTTTCATTTCTGTCGAACAATGTGGCATCCTTTCATTCCTAACACGTTACCCAGTCCATATCAGTATAGAAATCCAGCATGGTTTTCCCATTGAGATCTGATGTGTTTTCAAAGTGTTCCTTTAATTTTTTTGAGCAGTGTATTTTAATAGGTTACATACAGACATTGGCTGCCAGTGTATCTCTTTTACAAAAATCATTGGTTTATGACCTGAGGAAGAAGGTCCCCTGGCTTGAAAAGCTACTGAATTTTCCACTCAAAAAGGGAAATTTATCTTGGTAAACTTAGCTTTTCAGTCAGACACACATAATCCCATCAAACAAAGGCTTTGCCCAAAAATATAATTATTGTTTTTATTTAATTTATTTAATTCAGCCAGGTAAACACGGCTTGTTTTTAGGATCACAATTTGAAGAAACCCATTATTAAATAATAAACCATTACTGAATAATTGTTAACGGGAGTGCTGTTCTGTGTTGCCAAGACACCAGCTATACCCAGGGCTGTTGCATAAGAGTGCTGACAGGTATATTCTGTATCATTGAAATTCTGGGCCAAACTGCTTTAAAAACAGACAACTGTCTTATGGCCATATCTGCCAGTCCTTTTAGTGTTGGCATTTTGGTGTTTGTACTGGGAATAATTCGTTTTAGGCGCCATAACAGTTAAATAAGTGGATCTCTGACTGAGGTATATCAGCTTCATGCAACATCAGACAGGAATGCAGGAATACAGTTTAACCTGAATGATCTTAAACAAAGATATTTGCATCTTAATGGTGTAACAGTAAAAAGATGCTTATAAAGTAATGTATGAATACACTGAAATGTGTTCTACTATTTTAATATTCTACTTATAATTTTAATGTATTATTTATTTTTGCTTAATATGATTTTAATATGAAAAATATGAATTTAATTCAGAATAATTTCCATAGAGGGTATGCAGTAACGTCACTTTCCTGCCAGAACATGCAACCTCAGATGAATGGAGTGGCAAACATGGCTGATTTTAGTCAAGGAATCTGTGCAACAAAAGATTATTTGTTTAAAGGCAGTTGAATTCAAAAGGGAACCATTTAACTTCCAAAGGACCCGTGGACCCTGGACATTGATATGTGACCTGGAATTGGGTTTCCTGAAAACATATTTTGTAGAAACTTTTAAAGACATTTGGCCGTCTGCACTTGCTTTGTGGAGTAGCCCCATAAAAGGAGAACCAGCTTTATCTTGGATAGCTAATACCATCCCCCACTTTGTTAGTAGAACACAAGACTCAATATTTAATTGATGAGTAGTCAATACAGCAAGTAACTTTACTTAATTAATTTTTTTTACCCAAAAATCCAACATAACTGACCCAAACCAAAACTTAAAGCCTGGATACCAGTTGCTTCTGCGTATTGCAGTGAAGTTTTCAGCAATCTGTAAAAAGACAGCTCTGATTTCATTTTCAAATAGGAAAGAGCTGTTGTGCAATTCCATTTCAGCTGTGATTTTATGGTATCCAAATTGAACTATAACACTACCACTCAGTCTTTTTGCAACTCGATAGGTATAACCTCAGTGACATGTGGCTACTATGACATCATGTGCATACCCTCTATTGGGGATGCACTTAGAACATCAGATTAATTTATGCTAGCTGTACTGATTCTCATAATATATTTTTTTATTCATTTCAGGTCTGGTCGAAAACTCAGTGAAGTTTTTGTCCGGCTGCCCTCCAGAAAAGAACTGCCGGAATACTATGAGCTGATAAGGAAGCCTGTGGACTTCAGAAAGATAAAGGTCCATCCAACACCAATAATGAATTGAATCAACACTGACTTGAAGCTTTTGTCCAGTCTTGGCAATAGAATATTTTATTATTTCCATACATTAGATATATTAGAGAAATAATTATTGTGATATTATAGAATACAGTGGTACCTCAGAACTCAAACTTAATCCGTTCAGAACTCTGAATGGAATCCTAAAAAGTTTGAGTTTTGATCAAATTTTCCCCCTTAAGAAATAATTTTAAACACAAAATGAACTGGACAAAACAAGAAAAGCATATACTGTACTAAACACATCTATGCACATTTATCAAAACAGTAACTTTAAAGTAAGAAAATAAACAATGTGTTCTGCCCTGATCATCCGCTCCTTCCGTGTGGAATCCCCGTGTGATCAGCTGTTTCTGGTTTCTTGTCAATAGTCCTCTGTATTTAGTCCTTGTTTCAGTTTGTTTCTCCAGTCCAGCTCTTGTATTGTCCGTCTGCATTTGGCCTGTCTTACTTGTAATTAAACTCCGTATTCTCAGATACCTTGATGTCTGCACCTTTGTCTCTGCTCTGTCCCCACTGGGCACAACAATATTATTATAATTAAATGTATTAATGGTTTATTAATCATATTAAAATCATTTATAAGAAATCCTTATTTTTAAATGTATTTTATTATTATTATATAATAATAATTACTGTTACTGTCTATCATTATCTAAATCTATTTTTACTGGCTAAATATATGTATTCAGCTAGTTTAAACATGCATGATGCTATCACAGTGAATGCAAGGCTGAGACAATAAATATATATATATATATTGAACGGTTACTGCAAATGCTTAACTCTGGGGGGATTGACTTGTGTTTTCAGGAACGTGTCCGAAACCACAAGTACAGAAGCGTGGAAGATCTGGAGGAAGATGTCATGCTTCTCTGCCACAATGCTCAGACTTTCAACCTGGAGGGATCCCAGGTCTGTTGATAGAACTGTCCCATGAATCCATATTAAATTCAAATGTTGGAGGTACTGGTGGTAGAACAATGCTGTAGTTGTAATAGATAAGAAATTACTATTTACTTTTTATAAAAAACTATCACTATTTATATAATGTACAGTTGCCACAGCAATATAGCATTTGCAATGTAAGTGATCTGAGAAAAACGTGTTTTAACTTGTTCCTAGTAGTACATCCTATCAGCAGTGGTGAATATACACACTCACCACTGACAGACATCAGCCCATCTAAACTGGAGAAAACTGAATGATCGCCTAACAATGACAGGGACAGGAATTGGACCCTAATGCGTAAGGTTTCTTAGTCATTGAAATTAGGTGCAATGATTTTTTTTAATTTGCAGGTCTATGAGGACTCAATTGTCCTCCAGTCAGTGTTTCGGAGTGCCAGACAGAAGATAACAAGTGAGGTGGAGAACAAAGATGAGAGTGCAGCTGATGATGATGAAGAGGAGCCTGATTGTAAGTCGATTCATCTAGTTTGTTACGGTTTAGAAATATCATCTCACCATGTCGGTGTCGCAGAATGCCATAAACACCATCATTTCCATTGATGAATACTCCAAAAAGTACACAGCTTCTTAGGTAACCCATTTATTAACAAATATTGCACTGTTATTTCAAATACAATCCAAAAAAACCCCCACCAATTTTATCATTAGTTTTGCTCTTGTGTTATAATGCATTAGAATGTATGTACTGCCTGGAACTGATAACAAGCCTTAACTTAAACCAGGGGTTTATTTAGTAAATTTGTGAAGCAAAACAATTGAAATTTGAAATTTTATTTTTCAGCCAAAGCTATGAAGGTGAATATAAAACCTGATGAAAGTGACCACGACAAGGACAAAAAACATCAAAACCGGACCAGTACCAAGCTGGTCGTTAGTGACGACGAGAGTGAAGATCAAGATGATAACATAGGTTGGGTCTGTCATATTATCAGTGCTACGATGATATTACATTAACCTTAAAAATAAGTCTAGTGATGTTATTTCTTATTAACCATTAGTCTACTGACAAAAAAAATATGTATGTAACCGCAGTATTTCTGTTTTCTGCTGCAGGACTAGTATGAGAAGTAAGTATCTATGCCCTATATATGTATTTCAATTACTTCTGATGTTCTAGTTCCTCTGTACAGTAATGTACTACTTGAGCCTGCCCATAAAAGGTTCTGTTCTGTGTTTACAGGATAATCCAAGGATGCTTGGAACAGAGATGAGTGAAGAAGTGAAAAGCTGATGCACAACTTTTTACTACGTTTCTTCAGTTGTTTGATTTTCTGTCTCTGTCCTCTTTTTTAATCCCTTTCTCCCTCTGCCAGCTTTAACAAAAGAAAATCACTGTGGAGAGCCTTCCGACGCCGATCACCCCTCCTCATTACTAACACAACGGGGAGAGCCACTACTTCTATGTGTATGTGAACTAGTGTATGTTAACTAGTTACCATGCAAATATTAAAACAACCCCAAACAACAGGATCTAGGCTGTAATAATCAAAACAATCAAATGCAGAATTATAAAAAGCATGATAAAAAAGGTTTACTATTTTAAAAAAGTAAATTTAATATTTCAATAAAAAGTATAACAAATATAATCATTATATTTGTAGCAGTTTATTTACTCACAATTCATTCAAATAAACTTAAATGGTAAAGGCAATTCTAATGCTGCAGTAGAGATATTTTAGTGAGGCAGTCGGTTTTCTATGACCTTATAGAGTTGTTAATACATCACTATTCTTTTGGTAAACAAGGAACAACTAAATTTCAAAACATTAATTTTTAAATTAAATTTCCTAATTTGCAAAATTGAATATAGTATCATTCTGTCCATGTAATTATGTATACAGTCATAAAGCACATTAAGTTGTATGTCTTGCAAGCTTTCCCAGGGCTGTGAATAAAAGGTTTTGTTCAAATTACATTTAGCTAGGTGATGACAATTTATCTCCTGTATCCAATTAACAAGCAGTGATTGTGTAACCATAAAGCCTTGCCACTACTGTTTTGTATTTTTATACATTTAAAACTTCTACACAACTTAATGGATAGTGAGATTTTCAGTTCAGTGGCTTCATTAAGTTATGCAGTTCCTACATTCTTCCAGATTTTTACATTTTATATTTTTCATTAATGATTTCACATTCCATAATGATTTAAGATTCCTCAAAATGTATTACATTTTACTTAGAATGTTGAAATTTTTCACTGGCCAGTAATGGAGAATTTGGATTATGATTATTGTTAAATTGCTGTTACTAACACAATTTTGAAGGAGCGATGAAGGTGTTAAATTTATTTACAGAATATTTAAAGAATATAAATAAAACAATACACGACAACCTTCCTGTAGTGTTTTAAGGCACATATTCCATTCTGCATCACTTTAATTGTTTTCAGTGTGACATATAATTAGCTATTTTACATTTTGTGGCTTCGTGTTTGAATTATATTCATCCTAAAGGCACATCTGGTTATTATACATGCAGTTTAATCCGACTTAAACATATCCTGTACAGTATGAGGGATAAGTCACCTTCTCCTGAAGTGTACTTAATTAGTCTTTGGTGGTAAGTTGTAGCCCGAGGCCAAAAAAAAAAGACGAAAAAAAACAAAAAACAAAATTGATTCTGATTGCATGTGATGTGTGTTCTGTATCTGTTAAACTTACATTTTGAAGTAAAATTGTCTGAAGTACTGCAGGTATACTTTGCATTATATTTGTTTACTTACAATATTTTGTATGTGAAATATTCAAAATACATGCAAGTTTACACTGTGGATATTAAGAACATGTTATTTCAGATAATATGTAAAAATGTTTGTGCTTTATCGTTCTATTCTTGAATTTAACAATGTCAAGTCAGCACTCGAAAGCATCATATCTATAAGGAACATTCTAAAATAATTTATTTTTTTCTGCAATGAATGTCTTATAAACTCTGATCCACATTATAACAATGTGATTTCTAAAATGAATCAAAGCATACAAAATAGAAGCAGAAGATCATGCTACTTTTTTCTTTGCTTACATGAAACATTTGACTATCAGTGCTTGATTGATATACGTTGTTCTTATTTTCAGGTCGTTAAGAGTAACTTGTGTGATTTTTCCACTATCTGACTGTACCAGAATGTACCAAGAAGTTGTTTCTGATTCTTTTTATGTGACATACAATGGCCCTGCTCCATATCATTTCCAGAGGCCACCTTGATTGGGGCTATTTTGATTTTTCAAAAAGGTCTAGTTTTCTTTAAATGTTGTGTGATTATTGGTGAATTAAAAATCTCGTGTTATTAAATGAAGCCCAAACATTTTTAAACATTTATCTAATACTTCATAATCTAGCCGGTGTTTGAACATTTGAAGACTGATTGTTATGGTATTTTCTTAATGGTATTTTAAGTTTATGCTGTGAGATTTTTTAGCATTTCAGAAAAGACAGAAAGCCAGAAAACCAAGAATTTTGACTTGGCAAGCCCTGTGACAGCCTTTTTAATACGTCATCACCTTAGTCTGGAAATGTGATTGTAATGTCAAAAATAAGTCCACCATTGTTGAGCCTTGGTCATACTCAGCATGATAGTGGGGAAACTGCATTAGGGATAGTAATTTGGATTAGGAATGGATTCATCTTGACTGTGGTACTGTATGTTTTTCTTTCTGTATTGAACTTAACGACACGCAAAAAGGTTTAAACACAATCTTTCTTGAAACTGACTTTGACTAGCATTGGATTCTTACAAGGGCCATTGTGGAAAAACACGACTACCTTAGGGAAATATGGTTGCATGTAAGAGGGGAACAATATTTAGAAAATATAAAATTATATTTAATGAGACTAAATAAACATAGATTACACTAAAATGTTATATATAAAATATGCAATTCCCATCACGTTACCTGACACTGAACAGGATGCACTGAAAATCAAACAATAATATAAACCCACAGAGCAATGCTTTTCAAAGTGCAGTTCAAAATCTTATTAAAAAGACAACAACTATACTGCAAATGGTACTATTGCTATCATGTCTTAGGTATAACAGAAAGCTGTTTCTGCCAAATGACCCTGTATGATGACAGTATATTTTGTTGAGAAAATCTTTGCACATTTTTAATCACTGTAACTCTGCTATAGCTTTTATTGACAATAAATGTTGGAACCCTATAGCACTGTATTCAGCACAAAAATGAAATATTCTGTCCTATTTCACAATTTATGCAGTCTAATCTGTTACAGCTGGAACAGACCTATGATTCTTTTTGGTGGAAAAAAATTGAACACTAGGCACCGAATTAATTTTCCAGAAGCTATAGCCATGGCAATTTAAATCCTTGATTACAAGGACTAAGCTTGTCGCATTTTGTTGAATGTCTTTACAAGGCTTCATTTGACGTAATCTGTATCTGCATAAGTCTGTCTGTATCTGGTGGAATCATATACCGTAGGAAGTATATGGAATGCCTATGATAGCTATTAAGTGAACTTCGAACCCTTCGATTAGAAAAAGAATTACTGCCCATTGACTTAAATTCAGAACTTTTTTGGGTAATCTAATTTTAACATATGCTATTAATTGTTAGCCACAGCAGCCTCAGATGTTCCCCATTGTCTTATACTCATTGTTGCTTTGCTGTATGTCTGATGGAATGGTAAAATGTGAAAAAGAATGTTATCTGGAATAGATTAACTTGTAAAAAATGTAAACAGAACTCTAGAACTCTGTAACTGTTTAGAACTCTATAAGCTTTCTAACATGCATATGCTTGATGATTTCTTTAAAAATATTTGTACCTCAGTGAATTTTCTTTGTGCTTAATTACACACTGTTTTGCCATGCAATAAAGCAAATAAGAGTAAGTAAAAAGAAGAATAGCTGGATAATTTTAAAATATATATGTTAATAGACCACTACTCTTACAAGTTGGATAACTGTCAGAAATAAAACACTTCACTTTCTGTACAGAATTGATATATATCAGTAAAAATGGTCCCTGAAGTTGTTGGAAGAACCAAACCAAAAATGTCCAACATAGACAAGCTGGCTCTGAAACTACGTATATAGACAGCTGGCTGGTACATCAATTAGAGGCTTATTACTTTCAAAGGCATTCTTTTCATACATAAACTTGAAACTTGATGGAATGCCATATAAAGAAGAACAAACCTAGTATCTACTGAGATCTGGGAAGTTGTAATGGGGAATGACAATGTCCCAACGCATAGTCATGGTTGTAGAGAAACCTAGGGCCTCCTAAAACTGTCATACTGCAGACCCTTGTACTTTACTTACCAGTATAAGCAGCCTAGTTGACACCTTTTTCAACAGCTCACATACACTACACCCTCAATAAGGGAGTTTCTGCAGGACAGATTTTCCTGCCCTAGCCCTGAGCTCAATAGCAAGTAAGTGCTACTGTTTATGCAAACCATAACGAAACAAGATTCATTTATTATAAAATGGATTCCAGTCACAAGATACATATATATTATACCAGTTGGTGGCTATGTCAACCCTTGAACTTTATACATATGATTACACATTTTCCAATAATAGCTAGAAAATTCCCAAAAAGGGCCTAATTTCTGAAACAGTAGTGGGGTGGGGCCAATTAGTGATAGCCATTGCTATGTACCAGTCTAGGGTCGAGGTGAAAACGGGGAGGGAGAAAGGAGAATGGGACGGAAAAAGAAATGACACAGTATAGCTATCAGTGATGCGCAGGTTGACCCGAAATGGGTTACGAGTGATCCAAAATTATTTTTAATGATATTTGGGTCGGTCGGGTCGTTTGAAATAAAGATGCCAATTAAACCTTTGTAATT
>JAABNY020000119.1:13207202-13219178 GCA_015164015.2 Brevimyrus niger | reverse complement strand
ATATTTTGCGGTCCGAGTTGCGGGCGGGTTATTGAAAACGTCGGTCGGGTTTGGGTTGTTTATACAGTACATTGACCCGCGCATCACTGATAGCTATAGTTAACATCAGATATATTTTGAGTATATTTTGATATAGTATGTGAAACACCAGGATGAACCTCAGGAGTGGAAAAAGCCAAAACAATAAACAAATCAAGTGAACTACCTACGTAGGCACCAGGTAAGACTTTCATAAACCAAAAGAAAAGAAAAGACAATTGCCACCTTCACAACCTCACTAACCAAAAAACAGAGAAAAAATTCATACGCAGAAAATAATGGGCAGCCACTACCAGCTTGGCTGGACAGCAGAATCGAAATGGGATCTAAAGAGAGATGGAGAGACATACACACCATCATATATGGATGTAACACCACTATTTGATTGGGTTAGTAGAAATCATGTCATTAATAATTACAAGGTCTAAATATGATACTTCCTGAAATAGCGCCAATTTTCTGGGTAGTCTCCCCTGGTTTGTGTTAAGTATCAGATCCAAGTGGCCCTCCACACGAGAAGGAAAAACGACAATGTCATACACAACAGTACAACAATACAGCCTAATAGTTTAGGAGCCTTTGTCACAAAGCTGGATTTCTTGCTTAGCCGGATAACTGGTTGAAATTAAGGTGCCCCAGTCTAGGAGTCTAGGGGTAGGGGACACACTTTCACTGACTGGGGCATAGTCACACATATTATTCGATATCATAAACTCAATTCATGGCAAATTATTTCTTATATATTTGTTTTGGCATTAAACTCATCATTTTAATGTACTTTGTAAATATGTTAGATTTATGTGAAGTTTGTAATTTGACATCAAAGTACAGTATAGACATTGCAAAATGCAGTTTGGAACACTTGCATAAACATTATAAAAGTACATAGTAAGCAATAGTGGCAGTTTGTTTTGATCCCGGATATCTGATCACCAAAGTCTTGGCTACATGAAGATGACTAAATGATGTAGTTGCAACATTCCATTGGATAAATAAATAAGAAAAAGGTAACTTGTCACTGTTTCTGGCTCCTTTTATTGAATATGTAGCAACTTTCATGTGTATGAATGAGCCATTGTCACCTGGCCACGTCCCTACCCCCCTTTTATGGCACTGATGGGGATGTTTCTGGATTGTGTTTCACCATTGTGCTGTTCATCAAATTACCATGTGAATGCGATCTGAATGCGTGCTAATGTGGCTATTTAGAATGTGAATAGCGATCTTCGGATGAGAGCGGTATTATATACCCCCAATGCAGGTAAAACAAAGTAAGATGACATGGTCTACTTTTTTTGCCAATTTAACCTAATTTTAAAAACTTTAATACTTCCGACAATGAAGTTTTGAAAAGAAGACATTTTTTTTTTTCATGTTCATATAATTAGATTTCAGCGAGTTATGAACTGAAATACACGAGAAAGATACGCGGCATCGCCGATGATGCCGACAACTCCAAAGGGTCAATTGGACTTTATTTTTGTTCACTTACATTTAGCCCACATTACCTTAAATTTGCTTTGTGAAATAGACCCCAAGTCTCCAAACACCAGTTGCTGGGAAAAACCAGGGGCATTGTACAATACAAATGGCATCCACTTAAATTCAAATAATCTACTCTCAGCTGCTTATGTGAAACTAGTTTAATTCTGGTTCAGGGATTGCAGGGCAGAGGCTTCGCAATGTCATTTGGTTCAAGTCAGCTGAGGGACTTGCGCAAATTCAGCATGTCACACTGGTGAATCAACTCAAGTTTGGTTTGTTAGGTCAGTCTAATTCAGTGACTGGAAGTTTGTCTAAGTCATTAGATTGTAATCCACAATGCTTATGCTATAGTGTGTAGTAATCCTGGCCAGGAATAGCAATAATCCAAGTACCAAGACAGATAGTCAAGATATACAATTAATAAACACAAGGTAATTGCTGGGTAAGAACAATACACATCAGTTAAAATTCAAACCAAAGCACAGAGTTACCACTTAGTTATATAACAACTATATTGCACATGTACAAAACAATAAAAAGAGTCAAAGAAATTCATACCCAGTACAGTATACACATAGTAAGTGTGAGAATGGTCGGGCTGCAGATGCTAATTACTCAATACTGTAATGTTCTTGGACAACACAGGCTACTTGATACCTAGGTAGCTTGTCCACTGCCACCACATTCATCAAATCAGCCCACTCGAGGAAGAAAAACAAAATGAGATATTTTATTATGAGAAATAGTTTACTTGCAACAAATATCCTAACCAGTAATCAGTGAACACCTGGGTCTGAAATGGGAGTTAGCTATATTTCTGATGCACATGTTAGACTCACTCCATGCTGCATGAATTATTCTCATTCACACAGCAATCCCTCATCAACACAATATTTAATTTAGCACCCCACTTAACATACTCTCTAGCCCCATCACCTGGATAATATAGCTCACATCGTTTAAGAACCACAATTATCTTAAGACTGCAAAAGTACAATTCTAAATAGATGCAACCAAAGATTCTAGTTTTTGATGCAATTAGCCATTGCCAAATTCATTAGTACATAGTACTTCAAAACTACTATGCCAGGTACACAAACAAATAAATCCAATTTAAAATTCTCTAAATTGAAATGACTGACCTGGCTTTGCGATGTGCATATCCAGAGTGTGTGTCTGAATGCTTCTCTGTAATTTTGTCTCACACCATCCCAAGGAGCAGGCATTCTGTCTTTCAATCCACAGTCCCTTATCTTTAGCATCATAAAGTAATGTCCGGATTTTCAGTCAGATACTGGTCTTGACAGCATTGCGCTTTGACTTCCATGTTATGGGTAGTTTGTTGACTCCTCTACTTCACCGATGCTGCACCCGGCCCTCATCTCACACAAGGCCTCCCTGTGCTCTGCTGCCTTCTCCCCACTCCTCCTTAACTTTTATCAGTCTTCACTGATTGTCCCAAAGTCCCTAACTATACCTATTATTACAATACTGGAATATGGAAGCAATGTGGAAACTCTGACTATAGAGTGACTCTTTAATAAACACTAGACATAGTAAGTGTGATAACCACACAATACTAGACAGGAGCTGCAGAGAGTCCTCTCAGCCACCTTGTAGACTCTTCCTTAATTAAATCTCAAACTATGTGATAGGTATTCCCACTCAATAAAACATTCACTATACATTACAACTTGGGGCTGGGCTTTCTAGGTAATTATTTCCTAACTTATCATAATGATATGATACACTGTTTTAAGATTGAGGCCATTGTACCAGTCATACTGGCACCATTCAAATGAGCACATGCGCACATGTATACTAACTACATTTTTATTAAACAATATTTGTCCTATATAGGCATTCTATGTGGACTTTGTGTGAACTCAGTCATAGGATAAATGGGCAAGGGAATAGGGGGAAAGGCAAGGAGGGGTGTGCAGATGCCTGTTTGCGGGCCACTCCTTGTTCAGTGGGGGCTGAGATTGATCCAGCAGATCAATGCGAGTGGGTGCATGTTCAGTCTCTCTATGGCTGAATTTATAGCAGTGAATAACAATGCAGACCCAAAGGATCCAGAACCACAGATTTCTGTGGGGCCAGCAGCATTACACGACCATGTTGATACACGTGGGCATTTAAAGCATCATAGTCCAAAAGTGGTATGTGCCTGTATCTCTGTCTAATGGATACATCATCCTACAGTGGAATATTATGTGAAATCAATGTAGAAAATCAATACCATCATTGAAGTAACAGATTTATAATTATATAAAAGAGACCTCACTCTTTTTTGATCCAACACTGAAAGAACAGTTAGGTCAAGAGTATAAGGCCTATTTGCCCCAGTTTTATGTTACTTTGGATAAGGCTTCCCATTTTCCCCATCAGCCTTCTCTATTATCAAACAAGATTCAATACTTAGGCAAATACACATTCCTACTTCTTACGATTAGGATGCTCTTTCTCGGCATAGAATTGCAGAAGGACTCCTAAGACTAGATCACTTTTTCTACAGATAGAGCCAAATTTATTCTGCCAGAATATATATCTGATTCAAAGTCAGCAAGCTGTTTTATTCATTGTCACACCAAGAACTGCTCAACAATTGAGGAGAAGATGACAGCAGCAGTGCGGGTCCAAAACAAAATCATTAAGGGTGCATAGGTTTTTGTATTTTTCTGACTTAATGATGTTGTAATGTTTCACAACACACCCCTGTAAGAGGGCGGCCCTGTTGGGAAAGGCACTATATAAAAATAAATTGAATTGAATTGAATATAAATTTAGTGAGAGGCCACAGCAGCATCAAGTGCCATTGGCTAATGAAGTTGGTTCTTCAGACATTTGGTTTCAGAGGCAGAGCTCATCTCTGGGAATTTGAAAAGTAGTAGCGGAATGTCTGACTAATGACCCATTTTTCTGCTGGAAAGACCAATGCCTGCAGTTCAAAATAAAGGAACCCAATTTTCTATCTTTGGGAAATGTGGTGCGTAGGAAGTTCAGATACTCCCACTCTCAGGAGGACAATAAGTAGAGTGTTGCATAAAAGTTTTTGTGTTATATGTAGTATGAGGGTTAGGTTGACATGCTATTAAAATTACAAATGGAATGAAAGTTTCATGCCATGGCAGGCTATGGAATCAGTACTTGATCACCATGCTTTTGTCCTATTTACATCTCATCACAGCCTTTTGTTCAGGATATGCACAGATTTTTTTTTTCCTTAACAAGCACGTGCCACTGCATCCCCAGAGAGAACAGTCCTGTGTGACACTTCCCAGTTTCCTGTACCTTAATTTATGCTATCTACTGCATTTGGTTTGAATTAGGTTACTTACTATTCTGTATAAACAAAATTAAATATACTTAAAATTATTTATTCTTGAATTTGAAGTATCTCTTTTGTGTTCCCATTATTTCATGTGATTTTTTTTGTGGTCTGCTTATTTTAAGCCTTTGAAATTGCAGTGCTGACGTAGATTTACCCAGATTAGGCAGCAAGTGTTCATCGTCTCCAGAATTGCATATATTTGTAGATGGAGAAAGGATTTAGGTTGACTTATTATGCTGCTTGGGGAACATGGTGGCTAATCTCTCATTCATAGGTTTGTAGGAGTCATAGGTCTCCTTCCAGAGTCATAAAAGATGTCTGTCCATCCACCCTCTGTAATCACCCATATTCTGTAACCATCTGTCTTATTCAGGGTTGTGGAGGGTCTGGAGTCTATTTTGGAGGCAGCAAGCAGGGAACAACCCAGGATGGGGTGCCAACCCATCACACAGTACACTCACGCACCTTTCCTAATGGCAGTTTAGTAATTCCAGTTAACCCCTCAATGATAAGGTGAATGAGAATGTGCAAACTCCACATGCATAGAGCCATGGTAAAGAGTTGAACCCTGGTCCCAGAGGTGTGAGCTGACAGTGCTAACCACTGCCCCCCTCCCCCATGAAAGATGTGATTAGGTTCATTTGGTTCATCCCTAAACTGCCCACAGCATGTGTGTGTGTGTCCCCTGCCTCATATGTTTCCTGGGATAAGCTTCTGGTTCCCTGCAACCCTGTACTGGGTCAGCAATTAAGGAAAACTGATAAGCATACCTCATATTTTTATTCATGTGAAAAAGCAAGTGATTACAAGACATCACAAAACAAACAACCTATGTTGTTTGTTTTTAACAATGTATGCATTTTATGTATGTGTTTAACACACAGATGTCTGTCTTAGACCCTCTTAGATTTTTGATATTGGATTATTAGCTAAGACTTAGAAGCATATGGTTTGAAAACGACTACAGTATATGTTTATAGAACACTGAATGCTTAACCCTCTGGGTTCTGCACGCAGAATCAAACAGAAATCTAGACAAACCATTTAGGAAACTATATTTTTAGAGCTTTGTTAGGAGAATAAAAAGCACAAGAGTCACTGACTCACTGAGTCTTTAAGCCACGCTGATCACCCACCCATTTGCAAATAGTGCTATTCATGTGATAACGATATGATAATCTCACAGTTGTTACTGGGTCAAGGGAATGCATAAAAACTCCCATAAGCAAAAGCACATGTCTGACTTTTATTTATAATGAGTTTATTTTATGATGTAAGAGTGTTTTTACTGAGGAAATGCGATAAAAATGCATCGCTTCAGTGTTGCTTCATTAAAACAATTATAATACCTAACAAGTAATTAGCATAAAATCATTTGATTTACAAAATAGCAATGTGATCATTTTTAAAAATGACACACATTTTATTCAATAATAAATGTAATTTTAATGAGGTCAGTTCATTCTGAGGTGACCGTTTTCAGTTGGAATGAGAATGGTGATGCTGTCTAAGATAAAAAAAAACACAGACAACTCTTGTAATACACTTAGGCAGACTGCATGAACATAATATCATACTACATACTGTATAGCTTCATCACAAAACTTGATGTGCTAGAGAAAAACTAAACACAGATTTGAAATCAGCATGAAAAATACTACAAAACCCACATGCAATTACCTCTGATGAAAATTACCTGTTAACCTGTGTAATTATTAAAAGAGGTATACAGGAGGAGCTTTTGGCCACAGACAGATTTTAATTTCTGAGGGTGTGTTTCACATTACAAAAAAATTGCTGTCTCCCCTCATGGACGAATATGTCAATGATTACCAGAATTTCCACATTCTGAGGAATAAACGCTCTAGGAGCTATTAGACTCATTGTTCCATTTCAATATAGGCATAATGATATGATTCAAAAGCTCCAAGTTACTGCTTTCAGCATCATTCGATATCTGCCAGACTTCTGAATGTCTTACTCCCCACTCGCAAGTGGGACGATGCGCGACACTGACTCAGAATAGTTGAAGACACACGGCAGTTTCCCACTGTCCGGTAAAACCTCACTCAGCTCTCAACTCTTGAGACAGTATCAGAATCAGAGGTCCCTGGTCTACAGAGCAGAGCAACCTTTTTAGGTGGACACTCTGGATGGGCAGAGTCATGTTGCCCCACCATGTCCCTTTAAGGTGTCCCCAGCATTTACAAAAAGCATCAGAGCTTCTCTGCGGACTCCTGCTTCCCCACCAACAGGACAGCAGGCGGATATACACACACACACACACACACACACACACACATGTATATATATATATATATGTTATTTTTTTTAAGGGGCAGTGGAATCGCTGTGTATGTGGTGTTCACACATTTCCTTTGTCTTCATGCTGCTCAATGAAGCACAGACCTTCTCACTGTATTTGCAGAAGAACCTAAAATTAGCCAGATTAATTTCCTTTGATGGATTTAAGGGCATCATAAAGAATTTGCTGAAGGGGATAGGAAGTTGTTTTTCCTGAGAGGTCAGTGAGTTTAAATAACTGTGTAATGTCTGGATTTTTTTTTGTGTGTGTGTATGTTGTATTTTTAACATGTCATAAGTTTGTATGTCTGCTACCTTGGCCAGGTCTCTCTTGTAAAGGAGATTTTTAATTTCAATGGGGCTTCCTGGTAAAATAAAGGTAAAAATAAAAAAAATATTACAAAATCATTTATTTACTGGTGAGACGTTTTCTGACTGGGAATTCCAGAGTAACAGGTCTCCCTCAAGTTGTCAAGGTATCAGCTGTCATATTTTTATATTGTATGGAATATTAAACGAGAAGCAAATGAAAAACAGAGCCCAACCTAGCCTAACAGGGAGTGAATTGCTGATACTGATATATATACTCTAGATTTCAGTGATCCAAGAACATACTAAAGAGATGCTGAACTCCCCTTAACCAGTGACACTGCTTTTTCAGCACTAATTTAATGACTAAAAGCTCCCTGTTCCCTACTTAATATCCTCTCACACCAGGTGATATTTCAAGAAAAAAACCCAGGGATATAATCTGGTAGGATTTCTGTGACATGATGGCCCCCTTCTGCTGAGGTGTACACCTTGACTACAAAAGAAGGGAGAGGACCGAGATGTTCAAGATTCAAGATTCTTTATTCTCATCTCACCATATAAGGATACTGGTGCA
This sequence comes from Brevimyrus niger, assembly GCA_015164015.2. Taxonomy (NCBI): domain Eukaryota; kingdom Metazoa; phylum Chordata; class Actinopteri; order Osteoglossiformes; family Mormyridae; genus Brevimyrus; species Brevimyrus niger. The sequence goes on along the minus strand of JAABNY020000119.1, from coordinate 13,211,130 downwards.
CAAGCATTGGTGTACCACAGCCCAAATGACTAGCATGGAATGTCATGTCTCCAGGTAAGATAAGTTAGAAATATAAAACACACTCTGAAAATCAACCATACATTTAACATACTAATATATATTTTTTTGAATAGTTAAGCAATATACACACATGTTTGATGCACACATGCCACAAGCATACAGATTTTGTATATATACTACATTGCCAAAAGTATTGGGACACCCCTCCAAATCATTAAATTCAGGTGTCCCAATCACTTCCACAGCCACATGTGTAATAAATAAAGCTCTTAGGCATGCAGACTGCTTCTACAAGCAGCTGACTGTATGCCTTACATCACCAAGGGCAATGCAAAGCGTCAGGTGTAGTGGTGTAAATCATGCCACCACTGGACTATAGAGCAGTGAAGACATGTTCTCCGGAGTGAACCATGCATGTTTCTCTCACTGACAGTCTGATGGTCGAGTCTGAAGTTGGCGGTTGTCAGGAGAATGGTACTTGCCTGACTGCATTGTGCCAAGTGTACAGTTTGGTCGAGGGGGGATTATGGTGTGGGGTTGTTTTTCAGGTGTTGGGCTTGGCGCTTTAGTTCCAGTGAAAGGAACTCTTACTGCTGCAGCATTCAAAGACCTTTTGGACAATTTCATGTTCCCAACTGTGTAGGAACAGTTTGGGGATGACCCCTTCCTGTTCTAAATGACTATGCAACTTTGTGGATAGAAGAGTTGAAATTGTTATAGCTGCAAATGGTGGGCCGACTGCATATCAATATTAAAGCCTATGTATGAAGAATGGGATGTGATTAATATTCATGTGTGTGTAAAGGCAGGTGTCCCAATATTTTTGGCAATATAGTGTATATACATGCAAACATTGTATAAGACTCCAGCGCTTGCTAGAGGAGTCCCAACTGGGGCACATTACCTGCATTGTGAGGGAGCATCAGTTACGGCATTACGCCCATGTGGCACGTTTCCCTGAGGGTGATCCGACTTGCAGGATCCTCATTGCTGAGAACCCAAGTGGCTGGACCAGGCCAAGGGGATGGCTGTGTAACACAGATGAATGGCAATTTCCAGAGGGTGGGACTGGACCGCGTGTCTGTCTGTCGGCCAGAATCCGAAGCAGTTTCGCCGTGTGGTGGGTGCAGCCACGCAGTGCATCAGTGCATGCTCCCCAACCTGACCTGACCTGATTGTGCAAGACAAGAACAGCCACTACCCTTAGCAGCATGATCAACAGTAGTGAGCAAATATATACAGATTCTTAAATCTGAGAGGATGGAGGAGAGGAGCTGTTATGCATGGGGGCTGTGGTTGGGAAATTGAAGGTTCAGGGAAGTAGTGTGAAGGGCAGACAGGTCTTGTATTACTGCTTGGAGGCAATTTTGTGGATCTGAGCCTCTTGAGAGAAAAAGTTGTTTCTTATCCAGGTGGTCCTGGCCAGCAAGCTGGTGATTCTTAAATGTTTTTTTTTTATTGCCATCATTCTAAAATGAGATTTGGGGTTCGTGAATGCTCTATTAGCACAGGTGATCAGGAACCATTCCTTCATGTTTCCCCATCAAAACCTAAAGAAGAGACTGGGGACTGATGAAATATCAAGATCAACTAATCCTGCCTTAGCCCACTTTGGAAGTCTGCAACGAGGGACTGTTCATTCCACTCACTTTTGGCTGCTACAGTTTACAATGGAAAAAACATAATCTACAGTCAACCTATTGCCCTGAGTGAGCTTTACCCGCTGCTCTTCTGCCATTCCATCCCTCTTATGGATGCTGGAAAACTGCCTGAAAGAGATCTGTGAACTAAGATTATGATCTCCTTTCCTCACCTTGCTGTTACCACGCTGTTGTGTCCCACCCCAACAGTGTAATGATGAAAGTGAGCTTGGAGGCATCAGAGTGGTAATGGGCCTCTTCCGGAGTGAGGCAGTTGGAACACTGCAGGAGGAATCACCAAACAAGCATCTAGGGAACCATTATAATACTCCAGAAAAGTTTGAAGGCAGAGACAGAGGGGCTGGATGCTGAGGGGCTGCTGGAGGAGTGGGGGCAGGGCTTGGTGTTTTGGTCATCCACTGAGCTAGATATCAACCACTGATATCTGGTGAGTTTTCCTCCTTCAGTATCCTAAAAGCTGACCGTGTTGATAAATTGCTTTGGGCCTGTCAAAACATTCAGCTCCATGCATTGTTCAAAGGCAAAGTCTATGACAAACACAGTGAACTTGCAGAGAAAAGGAATGTACAAAACATTTGAAGAAACATATATTTTATTCAAGAAATCAAAAAGAAACAGCAAACAAACACGGAAAATGAACGAACAATCACACAAAGATGTTGACACTCCATGAACCGCAACCATGAAATCACTCAAGAAATGTCAGGGGAGAACAACAAGTTAGACAAGATAGTGACAGACTGCCTGAGTCAAGCAGTTGCATTGCTCTTCATTTACCCTCTCATACTCTTTCTCTTTATAATACGGCATGTTATACACAGAAGGATTAGACTTAGCTGTAATATTTAAACGGTAACACTTTACTTGAAGCAGTCTACATAAGGGTGACATGTAACCGTCATAAGAATGACATGACACATGTCACGCACAATAATGACACATTATTGATGTTTGACTGGTGTCATGTGTCATTCGGTTTTTGGAATTGTTCTTATGACGGTTACATGTCACCCTTATGTAGACTGCTTCAAGTAAAGTGTTGCCATTTCATCCTAATATGTTGAACTTCAGTGATACACACACACACACGCACACACACACACACACACACACACACACACACACACACACACACACACACATAACTGTGTTGTGTCAGTGCAGCATTACTGAGAGCACTTCAAAAGTCTGCAGAGTAGGGCCACCTTATTTCTAAATTAAATGCTGTGTGCTACAATTTGTTTAAAGCTTTCAAGAAGTGCACATGAAAGAGTATATGTTAAACGACACCATACCATATACACAAATGCCAGCTGCACCAATTTATTTACACTAAGCACAAAACAAAATATTTCCTAAGATAGTCTTATTTACATTTCAGTCTACAAATAAGAGGCTTATGTGAAGCTTTGTTCATATATAAGACTTCAAACCTTAAATGGATTGATGTTTAAAAGTCTCTAAACACTTGGTAGTTTCCATCCATCCATCCATCCTACATTTTGTTATCTTAAGCACTATCAGTACCACTTAAAAAAGAAATAATGCACAAAATGAAGGAGAAGAATGTGCAAATAATGAACACCACCTATGTAATAGGAAAATCTCAGAAATAGTAAATTTCCAGTGCTGTTAGATGTTTTCTAACTGCACATACACCACCCACAATTTATAATTGTATTTTTTTCTTAATATTTATTCAATTAATATTCTGTAATATTTTGTTTTTCAGGATTCCATTTGTGTACTGTGTACTTCTTTTTATTTCTTTACATTACGTATACTTGTTTGCACAATGTGTACTGTTTTGGCACCTTGCCTGTCCTGCACTAAACCCATTTTTGTCTGTGTACTTTGCTGCTGTTTGCACAAGAATTTCAGTTAAATTGTTCTAATGTAATCGGAAAAATAAATGCACAAATGATCTGCACCAGCTGTCTGTGCAGCCTTGATCTTTCTATCTATTTCACCCCAGATCAGATCAATGGGCTTAAAGTTAGGTAACTGTGTACAGTCATGACTTTAGGGGCATAGCTTTGATTTTATTAGTAGAGACCAAATCAGCCCCCCCTCACCCAGCCATGACCTTAACCATAAGTAACCAAACAAAATAAATGACTGATTACATTGTAGATCAAAGGTCAAAACAACAGGTTTTTGTTATATTATGGATTACACACACACACACACACACACACACACACACACACACACACACACACACACACACACACACACACACACAC
>JAABNY020000119.1:13194714-13206541 GCA_015164015.2 Brevimyrus niger | reverse complement strand
CATCTTTGTGGTCTTGCCAGCTAATTTCGTTGCCCAGGCAACTGTGCAATGACAATAAAAAGTCTTGAGTCTTGAGTCTTGAGTCTTAATTTAGTTTCAGTCATAATTTAGTCATTAGTAAATTATTTTAGTTTTAGTCTAGTTTTAGTTGACTAAATATAAGATTACAGTTGACTAAAACTACAGTTGATTTAGTCAACTAAAATTAAAAGTGCAATGTTTAAATGAAAAGTGTAATGTTTAAGGTTTCCCTTTGATTTATGAAAGTCATTATGTTTACCATGATTAAATGAAACCAATGTTAAGGGATGTATTAAGGTCTGACTGTGGAATACACAGAGACACAGATTTCACTCTTATTGGAAACACAAACATATGTTTATTTACCTGGAAACTGAGTACTGTAAAATCAAATCACTTCAAAAATAAAATCACTTCAAAGAAAAAGTGCATAGGCTATAATGCCACCAGGCCTGCTCTCTCTGGATATTAAAATAAATATATGTAGATGTAGTTTATTGGTGATTTCATGTTTGTTGAAATTTCTGCTTTTTAACTGTATAAAGTATTGTTACTTTAAAAATCAACTCTGGGGAAACAAAAAATGTCGTTTTCAGGGTTGCCAAATTTCAAGAATCTGGCATGACAGTCACGCTTTCAGACTCACACATGAAATCTAAAGCCAAATCTATGTTATACCATTATAAACATAAAATTAGCTACGTCAAAAGTATATTTACACAGTTAAATATAAAAGCAGACTGTGTGCAGATGTCTTGAACTGAAAATCTCAGTCCAGCCAGCTGGCTGAAGTTAGCAACCCTGCGTTTTATTTGAAATGAAAGGTAAAATCCATAGTTTTTGCCTGAAACCATCGAAACTAATACTTAAATCCATGAACACTAAAATATATGACATGAACATGACTGTATTAGGGTTTCACGGCTTAAGTTAAGCACTTAAACATGGACAATTTTCACATTTGATTTATTTTCTATTATTCTGAAATGCAGTCCTACTTTTATTTGGTAAATGAGAAAACATACATATTGGCAATCATACATATATGTTCAGTTCTATGTCACGTGACAATAAATACTGTCTAAAAGTTTTTCAATTGTACTAAATTAATTTGATTTGACAGTCAGGTATTGATTACATGCAATGTTGATATAACTAATAGGCTAATATAATAAATTATATATCACACTAAATAGTTAGACATTCTAATCTTTGCTTAAAATATTTTTTTTCTAACTGGAACTCTTTAAGTTTTAGTTTAATACCTTTAGAATATATTCGTTCTGATTGGATCTCAAACATTTTCATTTGCTTTTTATTCGTTCATGAAATTGTCAATACTGCATGCTTCGTCAGTGTTAGGCATCGTGAAATCATTTTTATTAAGTCATCTTCACATTTTGGTCTGAAAATTAAGGTTGTCATCGATAACTTTGATGAAATATGTGTCATGATTCATTAATGCTGGACAAATGTGAGATCAGTTTTTTCTGTTATTCATTACTTGTTCCTTTAATAGTTCCTTACTAGTTCCTTCAGTAGTTCCTGTAGTAGTCCACTAAGATTTAAAGAATTAACAGATATATACATAAGATATATATATACAGAAGGTAACAAATATACTGTAGTAACTACTTGGGATAAAAGCTGCATCATGGTTCATTAATGATGAACTAACATGACATCAGCGATCAGTATGTGGTTAAATAATACATAGTAATAGTATATTACAAGTAATAGTATATTACTATATTTTTGTACCTTCAAGTGAAGAGTTTAATATGCGAATGGCAAGCCACCTGCAATGAATACAGAGAATAATATGAGAAGAATAAGGCATAATGCAGACAAAGAATATGTTATGTAGAGTTAGGGACAAAAGACTGGTTGAATAACAGTTCATTCTGAATACATACATTATACAAGCAGAGACACTTTATGTGATGATATTTCATGAGATTCCATGATAGAAGATGAATGGAAACAGTTGAAATCTAGAATCAAATTGAAACTGAGCATGTATTTGTCATAAAACAATAACATTTCTCAGTTTCAACATTTTATATGTTGCCTTTGTCCTGTTTTCAGTTAAATATGAGTTTATATGATTCATAAATAATACATTCTATTTTTATTTATTTTATACAGCATTCCAACTTTTTTGAAAATAGTCCATTCATGAAATTTCCTCACTATTAAATATTCCACGGTCAATTGTTAGTGGTAACAAAGTGGAAGCAATTGGGAACAACAGCAACTTAGCCACGAAGTGGTTGACCACATAAAACCATAGAGCAAGGTAAACGCAAGATGAGGAACAGTGTGTAAAAGACTTTTTGGAAGGCTGTGCAGCTGCATCCAAGCCATACTGTACATCACCAAGTGCAATGCAAAGCGCTGGATGCAGTGATGTAAAACACGGCGCCACTGGACTGAACAGTGGAAACGTGTTCTCTGGAGTGATGAATCACGCTTCTCTGTATGGCAATCCGATGCTTTGGGGGTAACCAGGAGAATGGTAGTTGCCTGACTGCATTGTGCCACGTGTAAAGTTTGGTGGAGGGGAATTATGGTGTGGGGTTGTTTTTCAGGGGTTGGGCTTGGCCCCTTAGTTCCAGTAAAAGAAACTCTTAATGCTGCAACATACAAAGCCATTTTGGACAATTTCATGCTTCCAACTTTGTGGGAGCAGTTTGGGGATGGCCCCTTACTGTTCCAACATCACTGCACACCAGCGCACAAAGCAAAGTCCATAAGGACATGGATGAGCAAGTCTGATGTGGAGGAACTTGACTGGCCTGCACAGAGCCCTGACCTCAACCTGAAAGAACACCTATGGGATGAATTAGTTTGGAGAGTACCAGCCAGGCCTTCTAGTCTAACATCACTGCCTGACTTCACAAATGCTCTCCCGGAAGAATGGTAATAAAATCCCATCAACACACTCCTAAACCTTGTGGATGGCCTTCTCAGAAGAGTTGAAGCCGTTATAGCTGCAAAGGGTGGGGCAACTCCATATTAAAGCCTATGTATTAAGAATGGGATGCCATTACATTTCATGTGTGTTTAGGGGCAGGTGTCCCAATACTTTTGGCAATATAGTGTATGGATTAAACTTGTACGTTGTACTTTGGGAATGCATTTCCAAATATGGTCGATAGATGGAGCCATATTGTCAATTTTCTTTCAAAATAACTGTCCCTTTTCACATACATATATCCTTTCAGCTATCTCATCCAATACAGGGTTACTGGAGCCTATCCCAGGCCGCTTAGTGCACTATTATTTCTGGTAATGCTTTATGATTGCATTACAATGAGTTATGAGTCATAGATTCTTATAGACATGGCATTCATCGAAAGTGTTACCGAATACTGTTTTAGCTTTATTATATTAATTTGAGACAATATAGACTTCTAAAAAGTCCTAAGTAAATATTGCAATTTTTTTATAGTTACAAAAATTTGAATTTTTGCCAATATTATTCATTTATTTTATTTGTGAGCCTGATAAACGTTGCATTTAAATGCAATCTGGACAATTTATTAGGAAAAAAGTACAACCGATGTAATACATACGCTTTATGAAATGCACAAGTACTAAGATTTTGTAGTTATAAATGCCTAGCATCTTGATTTTCCTTTCAAACGCTCATCCATGAAGGCTTGTTGTGACTAGTGAGTAAATAATAACCAAACAAGCATATAAATAAATGAAGGATAATATGAAATCAAAAACACTTGCTGTAAGTTGCAAAGACAGGTGCATTACATTGGCTTATAGAGCCTATAACATGAAAAATGATTATAGCTAGCCACAAGAATTGGCTAATGAGAAAGGTGACGTTCTGAAAAAATGTGGACTGCCTGACAGGGAACAAAAATGTGGACTGCGAGAACCACTTCAAGTAAAGTGTTACCATGATTTGTTTATAATCATTTCCCCTTTTAATCATCTATAAATGTTTATTATAGTTTTGTAAATAATTAGTTAACCTGTAACTAATGCTTATTGTTAATACATGTAAGAATTTGTAAATGTGTTTGTTCATCATTAACTACAGGCTTAGTAATCATTTAGTAATGACTTATTCATGATAATTTCCCCTTTTAATCATTTATAAATGTTTTATTAAGGTTTTGCAAATGATTAGGTAGCCTTTAACTATGTGCTTATAAATGTCTTATTAAGAAAAAAAATGTTAAGCAGAGTATTGTTGTGATGCTGCAATGTGCACTTTATCGCAATATGTTGGATATTTTCTATACATAAATATATGTAAAAACTTTAGAAGAAATGCATAGAAAACTTGCTGTTTATATATTACATTTCCATCCCAACAAAAGAGTGACTTCACTGCAAGTGAATCTATTGACTGTGGTCTGAAAAATATATACCAAGAAATATTTTACCCAATGAATAGAAAATAAGTAAATATCTGTGCACCACCACCTTGTACTGTGAGTGAAAAATGGATGGATGAACTAAACATTTTATATTGTAGGGACATTTTCAAATTATTGAAAAAGTCTTGCATTTTTCTGCATCCTGTGGAAGTTTGAAATTTTAAAACCTAATCATTACATTGTCATATCACTGAAAACAAAATAGAAAATGGCAAGGAAAGAAAATGAGGAAACCAATTTGTACTTTTAGGAAGTCATCATTGTCCTTTTTCCTTTGGAGAGCAGTTTTCAGACTTCATTGATGTAGCTGTTCTATATCTCAATAAGATGAATAGGATTTTGTAGTTAAGGTACACATGCTGCATCTTGAGCATAATTGATCCAGGCAAGTGGTAATGCAGTAATCCTAGTTGTGTATGCCAGTGTGTAATCATTAAGGTTCTAGGTGTTAAATCACAAGAGAAACCCTTGAAGATATTATAAGAATGATTAGCTTGCCAGGAGTTCTTTTGTATTACATTAAAATGTCTTTTTTCTAGGCAATAGCCTCATTATTAAGACTGTCCAAAGTATAGACATGGCATGATTTAAGGTAGCAACCAACATTTGCTGAAATGTAAACATAAATATTTAAAATATATTAAATATAAAAAATAAAATGCATCAATTAATTTATATTTATGGTTTAATTATTTGAAAAGCAGCACTAGAGTTTCACATGCAAATTCACAGCAAATGAATGGCCCTCTGTAGTGAATCTGTAGCATACTGACATTTCATTTCCATTGTTAGGTGGCAGTGAGTGACTCGGTGGGCTAAATCTCTGTGCCTGTGATCAGAAAATTGCAGGTTTTAGCACCTGCCTCAGCAGCACAGTCATATGTGTGTGGGACCTTGATCGAGGCCTTTTACCCCCAGCTCCAGGGGTGCTGCACATTAGCTGACCCTGTGTAGAACCCCCTCCTGACCACCATTAATAGTGCACCTAATAACTGAAAAGACCCTCATTTTAAGGTACTGTATTAGCCTTCAACAAAATAAAACAAATACTGCAAATTATTTTTTTCTTAACAACTTTGGAACAAAACAAAAAACAGAGGGGAAAAGGCCAAATTTGACATAATTTCACAAAATACTCAAAAACTGGGTTGGACAAGATTATTGGCACCCTCAACTTATCATTTGGTTGCATGCCCTTTGGAAAACATAACTGAAATCAATCACTTCCTATAACCATCAATAAGCTTGTTACACCTCTCAACTGGAATTTCAACCATTCTTATTTTGCAAACTGCTCAAGGTCTCTCAGATTTGAAGGGTGCCTTCTCCCAATAGCAATTTTGAGATCTCTCTATAAGTGTTCAATCGGATTTAGATCCGGACTCATTATTGGCCACTTCAGAACTCTCCAGTGCTTTGTCTTCAACCATTTCTGGGTGTTTTTAGAGGTATGTTTGGGGTCATTGTCCTGCTGGAACTCCCATAACCTCTGACACAGACCCAGCTTTCTGACAGTGGGCCCTACGTTGTGCCCCTAAATCTTTTGGTAGTCTTCAGATTTCATGATGCCTTGCATACAGTCAAAGCATCCAGTGCCAGAGGCAGTAAAACATCCCCAAAACATCTTAGAACCTCCACCATGTTTGACTGTAGGTACTGTGTTCTTTTCTTCGTAGGCCTCATTCCATTTTCTGTAAACAGTAGAATAATGAACTTTACCAAAAAGCTCTACCTCGGTCTCATCTTTCCACAAGAGGTTTTCCCAGAAGGGTTTTGGCTTCCTCAAGTACATTTTGGCAAACTTTAGTCTGGCTTTTTTATGTTTCTGTGTCAGCAGTGGGGTCCTCCTGGGTCTCCTGCCATCATTCAGATGCCAACGTATAGTTTGAACTGACACTGTCTGCAGAATAGCTTGAATTTGTTTGAATTTGTTTGAAGTTGATTGGGTTGATATTTTGTGTTGACCCAATGCACATAAAGGAAACGAACATGTGTATACCAAAAAATTTCAACTGGTCTTTGGGTGAGCTTACGGCCTGGTTGGCCCCATATTTTTCCCATTGTCTGTCATTACCTTGCTATGCATCATTGATGGAAAGTCCAGACCCAGAAGATTTATCCATCATCCCGAATGAGTATGCAGAGTTTATTGACGTGTTCAGTAAATCTCTCACCTTCCTACTACTATGGGATATGTTGCATAGCCTGTGGGCGAGATGTAGATGTGAGCGCAGGATGCTGGGGAGGTGAAAGAAGCAGGATAGTGGCTGATATGCGGTCGATGTAAAAGGTGTTGCATTAAAAAAAGTTCCCCAAATGCTACTACAGTGTTGCCCTCATGCTTATTAGAATAGCCAACACAACATGGTGACAGAAGTGCACTGTAAGTAGCCACAATTTGCTTGCACTGGGGTACAGTAGAGGGAGAACAGTTTAGATGTTACTCCAAGACATTATCTCTAGCACACCTTGTTGAAAGTTTGCAGCTGCGCCATTGTGTATTTGTCATAGAGGAGCTTGCAACCCCTGGTGCCGGACAGAATACTAAACTAAGAGTTACCTTCAGCATTCAGCCATTCAATTTCACTAAACCCCGAAAATACCCAAAGCTGTGCAGCAGCTTAAGTGTTCTACGGCAGCCCAATGCTATCCACCTTCGATCTGATGCAGTGCCCTTTTCTTTAAAAATGCCATGGAGGATCCTGTTGCCCCTCATGTGTAAAGTCAGGGAGGAACTTTAACACATGGAGAGAATAGGCGTCATCAGCAGAATAGAGAAGCCAACTGACTGATGCTCAGGAATGGTAGTAGTGCTTACAAAGAATGGCGGTGTTCGTTTATGTCTTGATCTGATAAAACTGAATGAAGCGATATGCACAATACGAGAAATATGTACTTCCTTCGGTAGAACAAAGTCTTGGCATGTTAGCCAACACAGGGTTCTGGCAAATTCCCCTAACAAAGGACACAGTGAAGTATACTACATTTATTACACCCTTTGCGAGGTTTTATTTTAACCATCTTCCGTTTGGCATAAGTTCAGCTCCCGAGCATTTCCAGAACAGAATGGTGACAGAGGTCACAGATGGACTCGATGGTGTCCTGTGTCACATGGATGATGTTCTTGTCTGGGGGAAGACTGAAGAAGAACACGATGCCTGCTTGTGTTCTGTAACACAAGGTATTAGGATTCAAAATGCTGGCATTACCTTGAATGCAGGAAAGTGTGACCAATCCAAGAGTAGGGTGAACTTTCTTGGTCACATTATTTTCACCGAGGGAATTCTCCCTGATGCTGCCAAAAGAGGCAATTCTGAATATGCCACCACCTACAAATGTCTCGGAGGTAAGAAGTTTTTTAGGGATGGTGAATCAATTAAAAAAACTGGATCCACTGGGTCTGGGGATCTGACCAGGCTAAAGCTTTTCAGATTTTAAAAGAGTTTTCCTCAACTCCTGTGTTGGTCTTATACAACCCCAACAAGGACATTAATTAAAGTGTCAGTAGATGCTTCATCCTTCAGGTTGGGGGTGGTCCTCACTCAGAAGTAGGCTGATAAATGGAAACCTGTGGCATATGCATCACGCTCTTTCTCCCCTATGCGCTATGCTCAGGTAGAAAAAGAAGTACTAGGTCTAACATGGGCATGTAGGCGATTCAGAGATGATTTGCTTGGCATAAACTTCATGATCGAAATGGACCACAAATCACTTCCCAGTCTCCTTGGAGCACAAGCTATGGACTCTCTTCCTCCCAGAATTCAGAACGAATGCGACTGATGAGGTATACATATTCTATTATGCATGTTCCAGGGAGGGACTTATGGACTGCGGATGCACTTTTGCGGGCTCCAGTCCAAACGAAGCCCCACCAAGGTGACATGGATCTAATGGAGAGCACAAACATTTATGTCGATATGCTGTTGGACAACCTGCCTGCAAGCAGCTCGTACTTAGACAATTTGAAGAACCACCTTGAAGCAGATAGTGTTTGCGCACAAGTGATGAAATGGAGCATGGAGGGGTGGCCTGATCGCTCTGGGTGTGTTGGACCACGAAAACTATATTGGCCTGAGCGTGCTTTCCTTACAGTACACAACAGATTGTTACTTAAGGGCACTTAAGGGCACTTCAGCTTATTGTATACCCTGAGAGCCCATAGTAGAGGCTGGGAAGCGGATTTATTTACATTGAAAGGGCAAGACTACCTGCTTGTAGTGGATTACTATTTCAGGTATGTTGAAATTGCTTGCCTGACACACATAAAGTCCTCTGTTGAGATTACCCAGCAACTGCGTCCAGAAATCCCCTTCGAGGTGGAAGTGGATGCCTCGGAAGCTGGAGTGGGAGCTGTCTTCCTTCAGAGAGATCTGGTAACCGGTTGCCTACACCCCTATGCCTACTTTTCCAGGAAGCTGTCATCAGCTGAACACAAGTACAATTTCAGGAGAGAGAGCTCCTGGCTATCAAACTTACTCTAGAGGAGTGGAGGCACTGGCTGGAGGGGGTCCGACACCTGTTCCATGTCTAAACAGACTAGCAAAACTTGGAATACCTCCAAAACAACAAATAGTTGACCCCCGACAGGCACTCTGGCCCATATTCTTTGTTTGCTTTCAAGGTTACCCACCTGCCTAGTAAGAAGAATACCAAGGATGACGTGCTTTCTCAGCAATACAACGCCCTTGAGACTGTGAACAGAACAGAGCCCATTCTGGCACCCACCTGCTTCGCTGCAACCATCACCTGGTTCCTGGATGAGTCCATCTGAGTTGCTAATGAACATAATCATTCTCGTGCCGAATGCCCCCTGGGGAAGCTGTATGTACCCGAACCACACCGTTCCAATGTTATTCATTGTGAACACATCTCCTGGAATTCTGGACACCCGGACACACTGGTGGTGAGAAGGTACTGGCGGCCAAGGTGGAGTACGGAGGTGGAAAGATACGTGGCCTCCTGCCCCAAGTGTGCTCAGTTAATGTCATCCCATCAAATCCCTGCCAGATTGCTACAGCCCTTGCCTATCCCATCTTGTACCTGGTCACATCTGACACTAGACCTCATCATCAAGCTTCTCCTTTCCAAGGTTAACACCATAATCCTCATGGTGGTAGATAGGTTCTGCAAGATGTGTCACCCAATTGCTCTCCCCAAGCTCCCTAGTGCCTCGGACCTAGCAGAGATTTTAGTAATGTGGGTTTTCTGTTATTATGGCATCCCAGAAGACATGGTGTCAGATCAAGGTCCTTAGTTTACGTCCCAGGTATTCTGGGCTTTCTGCAACAAATTGAAAATCACCCTCAGCCTTACCTCAGCCTACCATCCCTAGTGAAATGGAATTCCTGAATCAGGAGGTGTCCAAGGCTTTAAGACTGCTGTGTAGAGACAAACCCTCCGAATGGGCCACTCACTTAATCTCGGTCGAATATGCAATGAATGCCTATGTGAACCCAGTCACTAACCTCTCTCCCTTTTAGTGTGTCCTGGGGTATCACCTGCAGCCCTTCCCATGGGAGACTACGGTCAGTGACGATTCATAGGTGGAAAGCTGGTTTCAAGGCTCCAAGGAGGTCTGGTGCCAAGCGTAGCTTGCTTTCTCCAGCCAGGTGAAATGACAGGAGGTCCATGCTGATAGACACCAGCGTTCAGCCCCTACTTACCACGTGGGTCAACGAGTATGGCTCTCCACCCTCAAGCTCCCCTCCTATCGTAAGTTGTCAGTTTGCTTCATTGGCCCTTTCAAAATTATGAGGCAAGCGGGGCCAAACACTTTCCACCTTCAGCTTCAAGTATGTACCTTATCTGCCCAACCTTCCATGTGTCACTCCTGAAACCAGTGCGGTACAGCCCGGTGCACCCCCTAGATAATGTGGTGGTTCCACCACCTCGCACCCTACAAGATGGCTCCAGGGTATATCAAGTTTGGGCCCTCCTGGACTCCTGCCGTCAAGCGGGACTTCTTCAATGGTGGATTGGAAGGGGTTCAGTCCGGAGGAGCGCTCCTGGGTGCCTGTGAAAAACATCCTGGATCCTGGCAAAATCCCGGATTTCCATCACATCTACCCATCCAGACCCACTCCCAGCGACAGCTGCAGGCAATTTCCCAGTGTTAGCGCTGCTACTTAACATGGAAAAATCCTCACAAACCTTGCAAAGCATTGTTGCCATGATCAGGAACATTACCAAACATTATTTTGTCATTTATCTTCCCCGCTTGCCCTGCCCTGCCTGATCCTTCCCAACCTGCCTGCCTGCCCTGTCCTACGCTCGCGACCCATCGCCTTCGTTCCTCCTTTCCCTTTGTTATTTCGTGTTGTGCCTGTTTGTAGGACTGACTTACAGCTTATGACCTCCATCCCAGGGATGCTTCCTTACCAATAATAAGCTATTGGCTGCTTTACTGTGGTTTGTTACATATGACCTTTTCTTTGCAATGATTCCATTGTTTTTCATTGTACACCTCCAGTAAGGCATGCACATTATTTTTCCAGGGACTGCATGTAGGTCAGGTAAACCTTTTCCCTCAATAATTTGTCCTTTGATTAATCAACATTGGTTCTATAATGACATCTTTGACTGAAAAGATGTATTTCATATGAAATGTGGTGGGGCTCATATCTTAACTACGTCCATTGCTACGAGAGCCAGTATTTAATGAGATCAGATAGAAAGATAATGACTGTAAATATTATGAAATCTGCATATGGGAATTAATATATATGGGTAGTAAGACTGAGAAACCCATGAAGAAAATAATCTTTAAAATCTATTTGCTGTCAAATGATCACAAATGTTGAGGAAAAATGTTTCCCTCAAAGGGTAAGTCTTGACAACCAAGCGTGCACACATGATTTCACTATCACTTTAAGCATAAATGAGTAGGAAACCACAATGTTTCACCACACAAAATATTTTAAAATAATTAGTGTGAATGTTTTTAGTGTTACTTAAATCAATAATTGTGATTGTTTCAGCAGTCTGATGGCATTTATATAGTGAAGACAATTATTTCAAATTACATTGACCTCACTGGACTGGTTGTGCACTAAAATCTCTTTCCTACACATTCCTGTACCTGTTCCTGTACACATTTCCTACAGGGCTATTCTCATATGCTCGGATTAGCAAAATGTAGAGGAAGGATCAGTAGACTCATGCAAATGATCCAGTGCCACTGCAGCCAATCCTGAGGTAACTGTGCTACAGATATGCAGCAGTACTGCACATCTGCAGGAAACGAAATGTGAAAATAAGCTTGGTAATGAAACTGTGGTAATGAAAGTACATGTATCAAATTGTAATATACACACGTGGACAAACTTGTTGGTACCCTTCAGTCAATGAAAGAAAAACTCACAATGGTCACAAAAATAACTTTAATCTGACAAAAGTAATAA
>JAABNY020000119.1:13157950-13180292 GCA_015164015.2 Brevimyrus niger | reverse complement strand
CCCTCGTGTGAAATTGTTTTCAGCTATTTCATGTCATTCCTGATTAGTCATGTGTATTTAATTCCGCATTCAAGTCTGTTTTCCCAGTCCGGTAATTGACGTTGCATGTCTGTTTCATTGACAATAAACCTCGTTTGCCATTTTTCATGGCTTTCTTTGCCTGAAAGAAACCTCCCGCATCACTGTCTGAGCCCTCCAAAGCTCACCAGAGTCCACTGCAAGTCAACCGGACAAAGAGGAAGCACAAGAACCGGAGACGCACGGAAGAGATACCCATGATCTTCCTGGGGGCAACCTCCGTTTCTACTGCTTCCTCTCTCACCACAACCTGTTCTGCTGCTTATCAGGAGAAGCCCCTTCAGATTTTAAATCCGGCACTGAACCCGTCGGACAATTTCATTGCCTCCATTTCCCAGCAGCCAGCACACCCCTTCCTGGGAATGCCACTAGCCCTGAAAGGGGCCAGCTTGGTAAGGGATGCCATACCCCGGGTCCCACGGTCCGTTACAGGGGCAATGTCCGCACGTGAGGTGCCAACCCTGCCTCCCATTGTATCTGCCTGTCCCGCCGGCGCATGATCTGTCTGCCCCGCTGCTGCCGACACACCTATCCTGCCCATCCCGCCTGACTCTCAGGTGCCACCTATCCTGCCCCTTCTACTTACTCCAGTGGCCGCCGTACCGCCCAGTGAGGTTTCTGCTGTGGCACCCCCTGCTGGCCACATGCCCAAGGTTCCTGCTGTGGCGATTCCTGCTGCAGCGGTTGCTGCTGAGGCGCCCACTGCTGGCCACAAGTTGGCAGTGCCTACTGAGGCGCCCCCTGCTGGCCACGCCCGCGGACTCACTTGATGCCGCCACTACACTCGTCTCGCCCATCCTCTTTGCCTAGCTTGTCCTGCCCATCCTGTCCATCTTGCCAGTGCCCCCTGCTGGATGATGGTAGGCGGTGCCTACTGAGGTGCCCCCTGCTGGCCGAGAGTCAGCGGTGCTTGCTGCAGTGCCTCCTGATGGCTGAGAGTCTGTGGTTGCTGCTGCACTGCCCTCGCCGAAGGTCCTGCCAGCTCTGCCCATTCCTGAGGTTCTGGTGCCACCTCCGCCTGCAGCTACACCCAAGGTCCTGGTGCCACCTCCTCCTGAAGCTACGCCCGAGGTCCCAGCGCTGCCTACAGCCTGGCCTCCGCCTCTGACTGCGCCCGGGGCTCCTGCTGTGGCCCCACCTCTGGCTGCACCCAAGGCCCAGTCTCTGCCTGTCCCGGTCCCTGCTCCAGTCCCCCCAGTCCTGGTCCCAGTCCCCAAGGAGGTCCCAGACGGTCTGACCACTGCTCCTTCCTCCTTGGAGGAGGAGCTTGAGTGGGACCCCATGGGGACCTCCCTAATAACTTCTCTTTCCTCGGCACGGACAATCCCGAACAGCCAGTCAGTGGACGCTGCCTCCTCCTGCTGCAGCTTCCCCTCCCTCCTTGCCCTCGCTGGTGCCCCCTTCATTTTCCTCCTTGCCCCCTCCATTGGTCCCTTGGTCTTCCTCCTTGGCTCTTTCATGGTCCCCCCTGGCTCCAGCCTCACGGCCGTCCGGGGTCCCTTGGCCTCTTGGTCGCTTGCGGCCCCTCCGGCTGCTGCCCGTCACCCGCTGTGGCTCAATGGAGCTCCCCTCTGTCCCCTGACCTTTATCATCTGGCCTCCCTTGTCTGCTCCTTGGCCCTTTGTCCCTCCTGTCATCCCCCTCTGGTTCCTCCGTTCACTCCTGGCCCTGTTGCCGTTCCCCCTGTGTCTCCCTTCTTGGTCTTCCTGTCTGCGTTTTCCATCTTGTGTCAGGTGTTGTCTTGGCTGTTGCCCCTGTGCTTGTTCTGCATTTCTGTTCTGTTCCCAGTCCCTCATCTTGCTCTTGTTTTTCAGGTCCCGTCTCCCTAGTTTCGTGACGTCCTTCGCCTCCCCTGAGGCGCGCCTGGGGTTCTGTCCTGACCTGCTCGTATAATCCCTTTATGTGCCACGCCCCCCTTGTTCTTTGCTATTTCGTATCCTTCCTGATTAGTCATGTATATTTAAGTCAGCGTTCAAGTCTGTTTCTCCCGTCTGGTCATTGACATTGCATGCTCTGAGTCTGTTTCGCTGACAATAAACCCTGTTGCCCTTTAGGGCTTTCTTTGCCTGCTTCCCAACCAAATATAAAAATGATCATCTTTAGCTAGATGCAAATAAATCACCTGACAGATCCCCTTGAGCCCAGCTTTGTCCTTGTGAACTTCGTTTTCCCATGATTAGTAATCCAGGGAAAGATGCTGCTTTGGTGCTTGGTGCAAAATGCCTTAACATAAAGTATGTAAGTATGTAGAAAAATAGGCCTATATTGCTCACTGAATGTCATTATAGGACAAAAAAATAGAACAACCAGCAAACAGCATTGCTGTGCTCTAAAACTTGTGTATTAACTTGCTAGTGGCATTCTGGAAAATTTCAACAGACATGCATTTTGTGGTTTATTATATGACTGACTTAATTAGCAAAAAAAAACATAACGACAAAATAAATTTATATCAGCTAAATAAAGTGTTTTCTAGGTGTAAAAGGGGTGCAAAAGGGAGAGCCAACTAGTAAATTTAATGTTGCATAGTACAGTATATGCATGGTTCCATCTAGGCCATCTATCTTTGACAGCACCATGCTTAAATTCACTGAGCTCTTCAGAACGACCCATTCTCATAAGCCTGAGTGCATGGCAAGGTGCTTGATTTTATATACCTGTGGCAATGAGTATGCAGGAAATGTCTAAATTCAGTGAGTAAAAAGTGTGACCCAAAGCTCTTGTTCATATAGTGTGTGTGTATTTTTTTTTGTTAATTGGAAATTATCTTTAATCTTAAGGAAATGGTATTAAAAGTATTCAGAGTAGTAAGCCAAGGCTTATAACACCCCACACCAGAAACAACAAAAGTGTCTTAGAGACATGTGCCACTCTGCTTTGTTTCCTGATGTCTTTCATAGGTATTTGGCAATATGATCCACATTGGCCCACATGAAATGTACTCCTTTGACATACAATGACACTGTGTAATGTTACATTTGGATATATGCACCAGTCTTTTAAACAGCTTCAATTGCAGTTTCTCTTTAGATTTCAGCACATTCAATGTGATGTATATGCCGGTGTTGAATTTGATGCTTGTGACACATGTAGGTTCTTAATAGATGACGTGCATTTTCAGAAGCCAAACTGTCTTGCCAAAAAAGACATCAAATATCTCCTAAGCTCAGTAGAAATCCCTGAAGATGTAAGATGCTAAACCAAAGGATGAAACCAGATGATGATGATGGTGATTTCAGATGATTTTCAAATAAATGTCCAAATTTGTTGCTTCAAAACCCCCCTAAAAGAAGTAAATTAATGCAGTTAGTGGTAAATATTTATTTTATTCTTTGCCATCAGTTTATGCATGTAAATTTGATTTACTATGCATTAGATGAATGTTGCATTAAATAATGTAGCATATTTATGCGAATGTAATGATAGTGACATATGGATTATAACTTATTCAGCAAAGCAATGAACCAGGGAATGTAGAATTTTTGCATTTAATGAGACAGTTTATTTATCTTTTCATTTATCACATTTTAAAATGTACAAGTACTGAAAATTGTGAAGTGTTAAGATAATATTGTATTGTTTGTACATTGAATATTTTGTGTAAAAGGTTGATGACAATATAAAAGAATTACTGTACTGGACATGCCTCCTTTGCAGAAAACTGCATTTCTGAAAATTGCCCCCTTTGTTTCAGTTCTTTTTGGATTTGTTATAATTTCTTAAATGATTTGGTACTTAACTACTGTAATTAACGTTCTTTTTTTTCTTAAGGGGGGACAAAACAAAGCTTTACCAGCTGCATTGTTATGTCAGCCTGTACATTGTAAATTCCTTTGATTAGCTGAGCAAATCACTTTCAAACATGCTTTATGTGATAATCTGTGACATCATCAAGAACCATTAGTCATATAAAAAGATTTTGGCTGTTTAAATATAGTCAATCTACAGTCACTTCTTGAGCTACTGATTTTTTTCTTAATCCAATTGAAACAGTGACATGCAATAAGACCTGGAATTCATTTGAATACTAAGCTCTGCCATAACAAAAAATACCATTTGTTTAAGAAAACACTGACTTTTGTACTTTTGAGGAGAAGACCTGTTAGCCAGGGTGGAAGAAACTTAAATATAAATTTTATTATCAACAAAATACAAGTCTTCAAAATAAAACATAAGTTAAAAGTAAAATATCCTCTAGCCTGTGTAAAAGGCGCACAGCGATCACAAAAATAAACAGGTAAGATTAGATGCACAAAAGCATAAAAATTCACATTTATGCTAACGAGAAATATTTATACCAGGTAAGTAAAAGTTATTAGTTTGGAGATGTTTTAATGAAATGGTGGCTGTCTCTTTAGTAAGTCCTCCTTGGTTAATACCTTTGCTTGCCCAAGCTTAGTGCCTGATACTTGTTTTAAGGCCTCTTGTACTAGAATCCCCAACAGCCTTTTGGTTATTTTTTCATACTTATTTTTCATATCTCTGTAAAAGAAAGCCAGTACCTGAAAACAGCCATTCCCTACACATAATATGGGTTTTATTTCTTTGTAGACAGGAAGGATTCTCACAAGCTCCTATGGGAGAAATTTGGAAATTCCCTTTGATGTCATTGTGGGTGTTACTCAACAAAGCACCTGAAACATAATTAGGAGGCCAGGATCAGGCCGGTTAAAGTCAGCAGCTCAAGTGGACAAACCATATATTACTGGTATCACTCTTGTTTTTATATGAAGACCCTGTGGCAATTCCATGGAAGAATCTAAGCTACATTTGCTGCCACCTAGAGGCAACATTGCAAATTTAAACCCCCAAGAAACATGTATTAGTTGAAGCTTAAGAATTTAACCCCCTCGTATGATAGTTGATTTTAGCAGGGGTTCCTATCAGGATATGTCTCATCTCATCCCTGGTGAACATGATATATGGTGGAATCTTGCCAAATCTATATTTACATCAAAGCTGCAAACTCTAATGGAACTTACACAGAGCAGCTCACTTAGGAGATCACATGATGTCCTCATATGATGCATCTCAGCTAATTCCTCTCAATCCAAAGGAAAAGTGACTGTATTTAGGGTAACATTTTACGTAAGGCTACGTTTTTAGTAGTTCATAAACACATTCATGACAAATAACAATGCATTCATAAAACATTATAAACATGGTTATAAATACTTATAAAGACGCATAACATTATAGCCATGCGTATTTTGCATTACGAATCCTTTATGAAGCTCTGTAGATGCCTTTATAATGCCTTATAATCATTGGCATAAGCATCAAGGATGGTTTGCTGCATTATAAAGGTATCTACAGTGTGTTATACAGTAGATGAGAGCTTCATAAGGCAGTCATAATGCATAATAAACAACTATAATGTGTTATGCCTTCTAATAAATATTTATAGACATGTTTATAATTCTTTTTGAATGCATTATAATACATTATGAATGTGTTTACTTAAGGCCACATCTTTAATAATTTATGAAGTGTTACCTTAAGGTCTCTCTGGATGTAGAACTCCTCACCTTGTCAAATATGCAAGTCCACCAACCCTGTAGAGGAAAATCAGTTCAGTTACTGTACTTACTACCTTTTTCTTTTGGAAATTATTCACAAGTCAAAACAAACCATGAGGACGGACCAGTAACCCAAGAGGTATGTCCATTATCTTGGCCGCCCGATACACCACACCATGGATCTGTAGTCAGTAGCTGGTGCTGACTTTATAACTGTAAGTGCTCTACGTGTTCTTTGATATCTTTCTTTGTAACTGGTAGAAATCAACATACTTTAAAATAAATTTTGTTTGCCAGCGCAAGGCGCAAATATTTTGTCCTAAGCCTCTTAATTATTCAGAGGCACGTTTTAGACGTAATAAACTATAAACGAATCGGAATGGTGCGTCACCTCAACTTCAAAAGCCAGCAGTGGATGGGCTACTGTGGATTGCCTTAACAATGGTGCATTTGCTCAGGAAGCCAAATCGCTTTTTGCCCGAGAAAACGGACGTGCTGGTGCGCAAGGTGAAAAGGCGTAAGCATATCATCTATGGGAGCACTACTGTTACACCTGAGCCTTTCGTGGTGACGCAGGCATGGGCTGAGGCAGCAGCGAGTGTGTCCTCATTTTCCGGCATCACCAGATCGTCGGCACTGTGCTGAAAGGGGTTTAATGAGAAAATGGAGAAAACGGAAGCTCGCTGCTGAAAGATGACAGCGGATGGGAACGGGGACTTAATTATCCATGTGTGTTTTTTTTTCTTTTAATTCTATGTCTGCAAACACAACCTACAGTTTTAATGTGCTTTAAAATGTTCAAATAAAAGCCAGTAATGCTGTTATTTTTCTACATCGTCAAATTTAGATTCCTTATCACTTTAGCTGTATAATAACATATATCCAATCATTTCGAGTTAAAGGCTGCCATTGAAGTGAACCAGCCATCCTTATGTATTTATTATGAGAAATACTTTAAACCCAGTGAAATTCACCTCTAATCTTTAGCATCAGCTAAGATGTCTCTTATAATGTTGTTGTACTTTTTTTTTCCTCAAAAGGTAAGGGAGTGTACAGTATGTGCTTTTAATCCTGCTTTTCATCATTAGTCTGAGTTGCATTGTGTTTCAGCATGATTGCCTGCGCATTGTATATGCTTTTTTGAAATTAGACACACAGAAGCTCTATGTGACCAGTGCTCTGCTTGTTGAACACCTGTAGCTCAAACGTAGGGCACTATACCTACAATGCTGAAGTCATGGGTTCCAATCCCAGGGAAGGCTCATACAATTGTTAACACTTCCAACTACTGCAAGATGTTTTGGGTAAAGCTACCAAATAAATAAGTTATTGCTGTAGTACCTCCCCCCCCACCCTCACCCAACATAGCAGTTGCTATTTTAGCTGTGCATAATCATTGTGAGGTCATTATAAATGGTATAATTTAATATAGTGCACCTAACAAGTAATGGGAGAAAAACCTCACATTGAATGCTCTTTAGGTTTTAGATTACATATATTGTGTAAGATCTGTTTCTATATTTTCAAATTCATCCTGCTTCATGCAACAATAAACCATCAATAAGAACCAGTGATTCTTTTTTTAAAACAGAAATGCACATAAGTGATCATATTACCTGCATCATACGTTACTGATAAAATGCTGCACTTGTGGTCAGTCGTGTTTCATTTTGATAAATGTTTCATTTATGGTCATAAAACACCGTCCACGGCACTTCTCATAATTTTTTCTTACTTATTCAGATTAATATTTATATCAATATTTCATATTGATATTTAGCAGATGCCAAATGAATGTGACTAGCATACAGAACTCCTGGCAGAGTTGGAGTTAAAGGCATTGCTCAAGAACTCAAGAGTGATATGATTTCTCCACTGGGATTCAAAAATATTACCTTCCAGACCATGCAGGGAAGACCCATGAAAAAATGGCACCTTGGACCCCCTGCTTAGGTTGGTACTTTCAATGTGAAGAAATAAGGGTAATTTGCCAGGTGATTGGAACCCCTTGACTGATTTTTCAGGGCTGGGAATTCCAACAGTAGATTTTGGGGCCCCTGTAAAGTGCAGGGGCCCCTGAGTCATCCAGGGTCACCAATCTACCCATGCTCCACCCCAATGCCCATGGTGCAGATGCAGGCACAGATCTCTAAAGCACAAAGCTACACAATGCATTCATTTGTTCCCTCTAACAATTCAAAACCAGAGAAAAAGAATCCTGAAATTAAACAAATTCATTTTAGAATCAATTTAGAGATGCCAGTTAGTCTAGCTTCATGTTCTTGGACTGTAAGAAGAAACCAGAGTATCCTGAAGAAACCTGTGTACCACATGCAAGTTCACATACACAGAAGGGTTCGGATTTAAACCCTCAATCCATCAGGACTATCTACTTAGCCAGCATGCCACCCACACTAAATAAATGATACATAGAAACACAAAATAACTGGTTTGCCAGGACATTCTCTGATTACACTGAAATTGTGTTCACTGAAAGAAAGGAGATATAGGTTTCTGAGTGCCAAACAAAGAAATAGAGAGGCCTGCAGTGGCATAGTGCATAATATTCAGTGAAACGCTGACAATAACATAACACTGCGGGTGTCATTCTTTCCTACAATATGATATATTTCATATTGAATAACATTTGAGCTAGTATATGACTAAAATATCAAACATCATAAAAATATTAAGCAATAAATTCAAATAAAATTCTGTAAAATCAGTTAATGACAACATCCACAGCATGAAGTAACAAATTCACTGTAGTGCATCCTTTCGCAACAAAGAACCATTGACATGGAAGAGAAATTACTAGGAACTCTTTCATATGTTTTGATCAAACCACTTTGACAATGGGAGATGGTAATTCTGTCATTCCATACAAATGACAATGTCTGATTTCAGCTCTCACTGAAGTTATGTATGTGTTTATATTGCATTGGCCGATCACAGGTGAAGGTGATGTTATTAAAGGAAAAACTGGAAAATAAAAAATGAAGACAACAATTGAAAATGTATTGATTTTACGATAAACACTAATCTTTCGGCACCACATGTGGCATTCCACATCACTCTTCTGTCCCTTTGCTAATATTAGTATGACAAGCAATCATCAGCTTTGTGCCTGTTCTAGAATCAATACGTTTATTGCTTTTATTTCAAAAGTTTCTCTCTGCCCAAACATACAATATCATACTGAAAGCCTCATGTTGATATTACTGACCTACTGAATAAGTGCCATTTTTTAAATAAGCAAAGTATTCAGGATATTATTATCCTATCTATCCATCCATACATCCATAAATTCCTACAAAATAGTTACTGAAACCAGCTATGATTTTTCCCTTTTTCAGTGTTAGTCTTTTACATAAGAACTGTACAGCTTAAGAATTTCAGAAAAGAATATTCTGGCACTGGGCAGATCGAGACATTTTGGCAGCAGCGGATAAGAGGAGAAGAAGGGGACTCACAAAAAGTTGGTCCTTATATTAGAGCTATATACAGTACATGGCTTGCAAGCATGCCGGTACATGGAGATGTCTCTGATGCTATAGCATATTTAAGCCAAGTTACAGTGTAAAACTTGACTTGACTTGACTTGTAATACAGTAGAGAATTGACACATAAAACACAACTGGGTATAGTTTTATTTTGCTAGCTACTTTAAAAACAGTCTTCCACAAAACCACTTCTATTTGGTCTTTTTGAAACAAGAATGAACTCAAATGATACTATTTTTATTTTTGCATTTCATAGGAACATATTCACTTAACTAATTAACAAAGTTAAAGCACTTTCAGTTCCTCATGATTCATCATGAGCTTCTGCAGTTTTGGCTGTACGGTATTTTTTCCATCTGTCAATTGTACAGTTTCAAGTGGATGCTTATCACTTTGTCGTCAAACTGAAACCAGCACAGCTTTGTATACTTGGAAATGAAGTTCAGATTTGACTTTTTGCACCACCATATCTTTTTACAAATTGAGTACAGGGATATGTCTGTAACAAACAAGTGATTCTTCTCACTCAGTCAATGGGCCCCCATTTAGATCTAGAGGAGGTATGCAAGTGGCAGGAAATGATTAACAATCTTTAATGGATGATACTGACCAGCAAGAAGGTATATAGTATTTCATTATGCAAACAATTTGCATGAGACTCTGAATTTGCAACTAAATAAGCAAAATACAAGCAATAAAATGTATCTGTTTCACTACTGTACCATAAATAGACAGAATTAGATCTAGACCAATTACTGTATTCATAGCAATGCATGGTCAAAACATATGAAGTTTCACTTCAATTTTTGTAAGAAATATATAAGTAAACAAACCCACTCTACTTTTATTCTACTCATTTTCCTCCCAAAGCCATGCTGGTTATGTTCAGGAAGTGCTTTGATATTACTATTATACAGAGATACTCTTTAACCCGCTATAATTAAATTATTTGATAAATATATAATAGACATAATAGACAGTTCAATCACTCAACATAGCTATACAGAATGGAATGATTTTTTTTTAAATCCCCTTTCACTCTCATAGGCTGTTTTTGTGCTTTCACTAAAGCAATGTGATGGCTTCATTATACAAATCCTCTGTAAAGCAAAAGTCTATTAGATGTGGGATGCCTGCCTTGCAGATTAATTTGTAAGATCCAAAGTTGTATTTACAATTAATTCACACTATTTTAACTGAGCATGTATACGTGCTTTTGTTCCGTGCCGTAAGTTTCAGGTTCGTGCCGTAAGTTCGGGAGGATGCCTACAGGTTCTTCGGACATCCTGCCCACTCGCCCATTCGCCAACCACTTCATAGACTCCGCCTCTTGGACCTGTTCCCGCCCCCCTTGCCTTCGGAGCAGTTTCCGGTTTGTGGACAGGAGAGGCTGTAGCTTTGTCACTATTCACTGTTTGCTTTTCGCCTGCAAACTCGCTCTTCATTTGATTTTTTTTGGTATGACTGCTCCTATTCTTGAGTTCCAATTTCCGATTCGCCATTATTGTACCTTGGCCCTGTTTTTGACTTCCTGTTTGGTTTTGAGTTTTCGCTTGTACTTCAATTTTTTGCCTCTTTGATCTCCCCTCTGGATACTGTCGCTTCGGCTGTATGTTTGCGTGTTCCACTAGGAGTGTGTATGGAGTGTCTGCCTTTTTGTTTTTTGTTTCTTCGTAAACGTGGGGATTACTGTTAGGCTTAGGCATTGTTGTTTTGTTTTACCCTTTTGTTGTGCTCACTTAGGATTATCTTAGCTTGGGGTTATATTTGGTAGATGTGTTTTGTTTGATTCTTTGGCCTCTGTCACTCCTGACGTTCGTTACATCTAGTGTTTGTGAAGTGTCTGTGAAAAACTATAAAAAGACTCCCTTTGTGTCCCATGTTCCCTTCTCTAAACCCTGGTTGTCTTGTCCTTTCCAATCCTTCCTTCCCTTTCACTTTGTTAGGCTCCAACCCTAGACTGGAGCGTAACAAAATTGGGGGCTTGTCCTTTCCTTTTTTCCTTTTCGTGCTTGTCTGGTGGATTTTTTTCTTGGGGGGTGGTATTGTGGGGGTTGTAGTAATTGTGATGGCCTGGTTCAACCTAGTCGCTTTTACCCTCTACCCCACACTTGAACAATTTGATGAGTGCCATAAGGATGATCTGCTGCGAATTTCAGAGTTCTTTAAAGTTTTGGTTCCCACTGAGGCTTCCTAGCGGGTTGTTAAGAAAACCCTGCTCGACAGATTGATACGGCTAGGTATTCTGCCTGAGTTGTGTGGGTCCCCGAGTGTTGCTGCCACCGCAGGTCGGTGGTCCTGCTGCAGCAGAGGCCAGCAGTGACGATCTAGGGGTTGGGCACCGCATGGATCTTGGGGATCCCCGCTCAGCCAGGGAGGACCTGTTGCTTATGATTATGCTAAAGGAGCTTGAACTCGAGATTAAGAGACAGAAGTACCAGGCTCAGCTACTCTGTGTCCGGGCAGTGGAGATTGAGGCTGATAAGGAGGTGGCATTACGAAGGTTGAGCATGGGTGACCAAAAATTGGTGCCTCCTCTGCGTAAGGTAAACACACCGGGTACGACTCCACCAGCAGCCCGCCCCGCCCAAGACCGAGCCGATGCCCTAGACCAGGGGTGTCCAATCTTATCCGCAAAGGACCAGTGCGTATGCAGGTTTTTGGGATAACCTGTAGATCAGCTGTTCATACCCAGGTGTGAGGACTCTTCAGCCAATCAGTCCTCTAATTAGTAATCTAATTAGGGAGTTGCAGCGAAAACCCCTGCTCTAGACGCTCCTATGCCCAGTCCCTGCTCTCCCTTGAGTTCCCCCCTGGATTAGAAAAATCTTGACACCCATGCTTTCTAGTGTAACACTCTGTGTAAAGTATACACTAGTACATTTAGTCAGCCAGAAGTATTAAATCAGAATTGCATCAAATCATCATTCATTGTTCAGTCAATACTTTTAAGTTCAATTTCATTGATTTCAACTTTTTATAAGTTTGTGTTTTTTCTGGCCAATTAAGAAATTAAGATGGACTTTACTACAGGAAATGGGGCAGATTTTCAACCTAAAAGCATAACTAGAAACTAAAAAGCATGGGTGTCAAGATTTACAGGGGATCCCCTCAGTTGGTTTTGCAGATAAAGTGTGTCCCTATTATGCATACAAGGCTGTGAGTATGTGCTGTTTTCACAAGCATATGTAAATGTTAAAATTAATACATGCAAAAATAAGCTGTCTTCTTCGTCTGAAGTGTGCAAGCCTGAAAAAGATAATGAATATGATCTTTTTGTAGCTAGGAACTTTTACATGTGAAGCAGGAAAATCAAAAGTCCAATCTTCCCATTAATGTCCCCCATCATCATGCATGTCCATTGCAGACTTCCCAGTTGAATTTGTAATTCTCAAACTGAGTATTACTAGCCATTCTCTTTTTCATGAATTATAGCTTCTAAAGGCTAAAGTTAATGGTGAAAACATCTACATTTAAGTGAGACTTATTCAGGGCTGTTCATATACTGAACTAAGGGCTTTGATGAGGAAAACAGTAATTAGCTTTGCACTCAGTGGGTTTTACTTGTGTTTCCATCCTGTGCTAATTAGCACTATGTGTTTCAAAAGATAAGGTAACAGAGGGAGTGCAGTGTCAGTTCAAAGGGAAATTTTTCTGTTTATATTATGACTAGCTGCTGGTGTGTTCAGTCGCATGTCTTGGGATTTTTAATCAATTCCTTCTGCATCATCCATGCAGTAAATAAAAGGCAGGGGCACCCTGGACGGAATGCCAGTCTGTCACAGAAGAGACACCTGCACACATACCTTGGGACAAATCAGAGGCACTGAGTCACTGCAGGAAGAAACGTGAGGCATGCAAGCCCCTCACTGGAAGTGTGAGGCTAATTTAACTGATATTAATATTAACATGCAGTGAAGAAATATCTAAAAGTTTGTTTGTTCAAATGCCTAATGAAAGATTGCCAGTTCAGGTTTTTGATATCAGACCAAATGGTGAATTATCCAAATAAATATCCATGCATCATGTACACATTAGTGTTCCTGCAGCAGAATAAACATTCTAAAAACGCAGTCTTGATAAGATTGTCGCTATACTAAAGGAATGTGTCAGAAATGTCTAGTTTTCAGTATGTTTTTAAAGGTAATATTTGAAATATTTTTTCAGCCTTCCCTTGGATGGTTATATTTTTCCATTTCTAATAATGTTTTCATAAATGCATTCACAGACTCAAATGCTTTTGTGAAGAACCAGTTTCAAATCTCATTTTGTATAAATTTCATGGTAGCTCCTATACTAGTTTTGAGTCTATATAAATCTGGCACATTTAATCAGTGCTTTGTGGAATAGAAAGTAGTGCTTGTGTAATGTCAAATCACAGTAACGCAAACAGGAACAGACACTAGAAGATACTTCCAGGGGATCTTCCCAGAATCTGAAGAGGATAGATATTTGATTTGGGGGGGAGGGGGGGCACTTTTGTTTAGTTTTTATGACTAGTTTCATTTTCAGGAAAGGTTGATCTTCAAGATTAATAGCAAAATTTCCGCAATGTGATTTAGGTAGAATGGTAGTAGCCTCAAAAGGTTAAGCATTATACTTTCTGGACTATTATTAGAGTTTCATATATTGGAATATCTGAGCTGAACATAATTTTGATTTATGGGAATCTTTTGTTGTTATTTGTTAAATATTCAGCTTGATTTGAAAGAGGCGGTCGGTCATCTTTGGTGTCTGAGTGATCAGTGATGCTGCTTCCTCTGCTCCTGTCTGAGGACTTTGCACCAGTTACTTACAGTTTCAGAGTTTTTCTCCTTTGTATCTTGATGGCCAGTTTTCCAGACTCTTGTCATAAAATTCCATGTCCATTGCCACAACACTGAGCCATGTCTCTTCCACAAAGCACATCAGCTGCCTTGATACTGTTGTCATCCACATCCAGAGAATCACTAAAGCCTGAAAATGTCTTGAGCAACTTACTGTGGCTATTTTCTCTTGTGCTGACAGCCACTGACAGAAAGCATAATTTTGTCATTTTTAGTCAGCCACATGCTGTGCACTTTCTGCGAAAATAGAGAGGAACCATTAAATGTGGTGAAAAGAATAAAAACATTTTGCTCCCCAAGTTGACAGCTTTAGTAAAGTACAAACACATAAACTAAACACACACAAACTTGAAGCCTCATCAATGCTGAAAATGTAATCATCCGATGCATACCTAAATGTTTCAATTGTGAAACAAGAAAATCAAACAGTTAATCCTTCTATTATTTGCCCCATTTTCACGCATGTCCATTAGTGAGGAAGAGGTTCAAGTAAGTAATCTTACAAATGCATCACCACTGGGCACATAATGTCATCCTAACCAATGCCACCAGCTGCAGCAAATTCTTTTGGGGGAAATGATATTCAACTACAGGCTCCATTTGCTAAATGCTAAAGAAAATAATTAGCGATGGACCATTTATTTCCTAACTAATTGATTGCCCAATGTACCATCTGCCTAAATATGTTTTAGAGCCCTTCTTGAGAATTTTCACTATTTTTCTAAAGTTTCATAAAATAATTCTGTAGTTTTATGTAGATATAGGCAATCCCTGGGATGTATATATATATATATATATACACATACACGCACACACATACACAAATTTTCCGCCGATAATGTATAGCAGCTTCAGATCATAAAGTACTTCTCATTTACTTGAATGGACTTCTGAAATTATTATTCCTTTTTGAAATTCCACAAATGGACAAACACTGCAGTAGAATTTAATGGCACATTTTAATAAATAAAAAAATCATTTAGAATTATAGGTTCTTGGGATTTAGTTTTTTTATGTTTTTTAGTCACCTAAAACATACAATCTAAATAAAGCAGTGAATGGGGGGTTGAACTCACTTGTCTTGTGTTGTTGATTTTATTCTGTATCTTATTTTGTCTTATATCTTGTCTGTTATAAGTAAAAGATGATGAGAAATCTGGATTAGTTGACATATATTTTTTAACTCAGAACAACCAACCAAAGGTTTTTAAGTTGTCCATTAAGAGGAAATTGTTTGGTAATGACCAATTCACTCCAAAATTGCAATGCTGCAATACAGAGATATTGCCCCATCAAAGCTTCAATTTCTTGCTCTCCCCAAAAATAAGCAGAATTTCACAATGCTTTAGCTGAATATTATTAACATTAGATGATTTTAAATCTTTGACAGTCGTTACGCTTTCTATGAATGGGTATAGGAATCTATGAACACATTCATAAAGCATTATATTACATTCATGAAGTATTTTAAATATGGCTATAAATATTTATAAAATGGCATAACACATTATAGCCATGTTTATTATGAATAATTTACAAATCTCTCATCTATAGTGCATTATTGATACCTTGATAATGCATTACAAAACATCCTTAATTCTTATATCAACCACTGTACTGCATTATAAAGGTATCTGTAGTGCATTATAGATGAGAGCTGCATTGGAGCACTATGCATTATGCTATTATGCCATATGACTTTCAATAGAAAGTCAATAGAAAGTCTTCAGATGCTGTAATGCTTTATTAATTCTAAACTCATTATTGTAATGTATTGTGAAGGCATGTGTAATGCATTATAGATGACATTTTAAGTAAAGTGTTACCCTGACAGTCTAACTGCAATATAAACGGTGAACTTTAAACACAGTCATGCACACAGTGTTAATGATAAGCATGTTTCACTGAGATACCCAGGACAGCTGTGAGCACCACTAATATAGAGGACCACCAAGGAATCTCGGTCCAGAGGAAATCAGTTTTTCCATTCATACAGATATACTGTATTCTTGCTTTGTTACAAGTTGTAGTGTAGCTTCGCCCCAGTGCCACTTACACTAGTATCGGGGCTTTTTGAAGCTCAGCCTAGCTGGGCTTATGGCTGTTTGACTTTCTGATAGAATGTATGCCTGTAATGTGCTTTTTGCCTCATTTGTTCATCCCTTTGGTCAAAAGCAACCCCTTCAAATATGTTAAAATTAATATAGGAAACATCAATGTGTTCTCTTTAATTAGTATAAGTAGTATTTACATATTTACATGTACATCATACCTTTTCAAATTTTACTTGCTCATTTCCCTGTTTTAGCAGTGGATTTTAAAAAATCAGATTAATAGATTGTATATGTTTCCTATATTTATGCACTGAACTGCTTACAGATATGCACACCTCTCACACAAGCACTGTAAGTTTGAAAAATATAAAAATAAAATGTTGCTCGGATCTGGTGCAGAAATTGTAAGTCATATCCACCATCCATGGTGCAAAAACCTAAATACATTGTTTTGTCCTTTGCAGCCTACAAATAACTTCATAAGATGCCTTGTCATACTGTCAGAGCTCTACAAATAGGCTATTACTGGATCAATACAATAAATACATTTTTAATACTGATATTAGAATGCTGTAGTGTTTATCAAATCATTTCTAACGCATTAAACTGGGCCTTACTGTGAAAGATACGTGCAATTCATTTTTGATGGGCACAGTGTTTACAAAACCAGAAGATACAATTAAATTATTAATTTAAAAACCTTGTATTAAAGGCTTTCAGAATTTGCCCAGAATTTGAAATGGGGAAACCACCAATAAAATATCTTCACTTGGGGAAATCAAAATTGGTAAATAAGGATAACATCAAGAATAATAATAATGTCCCATAACTGCATATTGTTATGGGACTGCATCACCAATAACTGCATACTTCCTCCAAGACAGCAAGCCGGCTGCTAGTGTCCATATTTAATTAACTGTTCATAATACATATGTTCAGTAGCTGTTTTATTTGGTTCACCTGCTGACTTACACCAATCGCTCACCCCCACAAACCGTGAAGCAAGCAGATGAAGTCAAGAAATTCAGCCGTTATTCGCGTAAGCATTAGAATCTGATTATTAATGCCAGATGTTCCAGTATCTTAGAAACAGTCACTATACTAGGATTTTCACACAGTACAGTGTCTAAAGTTTGTAGAGGATGGTGCAATAAACAAAACAAAATCTGTGGCTGTAAACACCTTGTTAATGATAGTGGGCAGAAGGAGTTAAAGCCAAGAAGCTGCAATACCCAAAGTCTACAAGAAAAGTTTAAAACATTTCATCCCTCAACAAATTTACATCAAGTGGCCACTGAGTTTATGAGTACACCCTCTTTAGAGGTGGAAAATTCAGGTCCAGAAAGTACGAATCCGGACTAAGATTTAGTAATATTTCAACCAACCAATTAAATATAAAGAGTCAAAGTTAAAGAGTAGTCAAGTGGTTGAAACAAAATATTAATCTGAACTTGTACTTTTTGGACTTTCCACCTCTATCCTTCTGAAGCAGATAATGGATCTTCCTCTACCTGTGTGTTCTGCTAACAAAACTGCATGTCTTTTGACTGCAGGAAGCAGCTGGAGTTCTCAGAAGGAAACTGCGTGGTAGCATGCAAACTCTAAATGGACCGAGCTGAGGCAGGTTTGAACCCCCAAATGTGGCAGTTCAAGGAAACAATGCAAAAAAAGATACTAATTTTTAATGCATGCACTTTATGTGTGCTACAACACTTGCAATTATGCGGCGAATGCACGAAGAATGCACATGTGTTCCATGAATATGATACTGTCACACCCTGAACTCCTGCCCCCTTCTTCTTTTCCCAAAGTGGCTCTCACAAGCCACACCTGTTATTAATTTGTCTTACCTCTCGCTTCAGCCTTTGTGTGATTCACACCAGGTGCTTCTCATTTGTTTCTCATCAGTGATGTATAAATGCCTCCCACTGCTGTGCTCCCCAGTCATTGATGTCGCCCCAGTAGTTGCTGCAGCGGTTTCCCTACTTGCCAGTTTTGTCTTGTGTTTCAGCCCATGTGGTCAGTTTTTGTTTACCCTGTTCCCATTCCTCGTTAACCCTCCTATTGGGTTACCCTCTCGCCTGCTCCTGTCTCCTCCATTGCTGGAATGTGACAAATTCCTAGCCAAAAAATTTAGAATGCAACTATAAGGAGATGTCCTCCTACATCATCTTTAATTTGTTCCAAACATCTTAAATGATGCTGGAGCCCTGGTTATCTTGAAATGCAAAATGACACCTTTGAATATGTGGAAAGGTCATTTGTTTTATTTTCATTGAGCAAGAAGAACAGTGCAGACCTTGAGGCCACGTTGGTGATGCAACATCTAATGAACCATGGGTGAACTGCCTGTGCTCAGCTTCTTAAGATCAGCAGGACTGCCTGTCCAAGTGGATGCTAGGGAAAATCTAGGACATCTCCTGATTTTCTTATTTTTAGCCACAAGCACTGTTTTTACCCAATGCCTCTAAATGTTATCTGACCCTAAAAGACCAGCTACGGCAAAAATAAAATAATATTTATGTCTTATCTCTTAAGTCTTATCCATATTCTAACTGCTTGTCTAGAATAGATTCATAAAGGGAACTCCAGACTAACCCGGTAAGCACAGGGCACAAATCTGAATGTGATGCTAGTCCATTGTAAGTTGCACACACACAAAGTCAGGCACATGATTACACATTAAAAGAGACACCAGGTCACCTCAGGGTTCCCCATTCCGGTTGTGGTGGGCCAGCCTGCAACACAATTTGCGGATTTTACTGCTATAACACACTTAATTTAGCCTACAAGCCAACTGCCAGGTTTAGTAGGTGTGTTTCAGTAGGGAAATCTGCATACTGTGTTGCAGACTGGCCCACCAGAACTGGAATGGGGAACCCTCTCCTAAGTGCATATGTTTGGTCTGCAGTACCCAGAGGAAACCTGTGTAATATTAGGATATTAGAAGAACATTCCAGATTCACACACACACACACACACAGAACAGGGGCAGGTTCTGGGCCCCCAACTCAGACATATTGTGAGATCCACATGTAAAAAACAATAGAATATTTGGCATGGACTAATATCACGATTCTGTTGTTTTACTTTAAATCAACCCTGCTGTCACTGCATAGATTTAGGAATGCAACTGTATTATGGAATGTAGCATGTGGAAGCAAATGAGGAAGATGCAAAGGTAAAGATTAAAGTTTGTGTTTGAAACTGACTTAGCAAAAAATCCACATTTACAGATGGTTCACTGGCCTAATCTTCTGGGGGCTTTTCAAAGGTGCTTGTTCTTGTGTTGTGTGTGAGTAAGTAAATGAGATGAAGAATAAACTGATCATTGTATGGCCGTTAAACATTTCTAATGATGCATATATTGTTTTCTAAATGCTGCCTCCTGGACTAGCATAGAGAATTGTTAAATTGAACTTAAAAATCCCAGTGGTTTTGCCCTAAATTGGTTTTGATATGCAGTCTTCTAACCACTGCTGAAAAAGATTATCACAGATAAAAGAATAAGAATCGTTTCATGTGGTTCCCCCAGGAGAAAATGTCATTTCCCTATCTATCCTTCTAATTCCTATGTTTGTACTTAATGGAGGTAATGGTGTTCAGATATAGGCCTATGATGGGATATGCACCTATTGTGTCCCACTGCCTTGCAACAACATAGAGATAAGTGTGTATTGTATTTACAGGACTCACCTATGATAATGAGATTAGATGTCCATTTAGCATTGTGACTGTAGTAGGGAGAAGAGAATATACCAGGTTGAATGATTATGTTTTTTACTACCACACAGAAAGTTACCTTGATTGCATGTACTTGTTTGGACACTGTGAAATGTAACTGTTCTTCCTCTAATTATATGATTTGAAAATTCTGTCTCTATTTTAACTATTTCAGAAATGGAATTCTAGACTCAGATCCTAGGTAACACTTTACTTAAAACTCTCATTTATAATGCACTATGTATACTTTCAAAATAAATCATAATAGTCAGTAAAGAAATTACTAATGCATTGCAGCATCTTCTATTGACAGTCATAAGGCATTACTGTTTTGATTGTAATACTTCATAAGCTCCAATAAAGTTCTCATCTAAAATGCACTACAGATGCCTTCATAATGCATTACAATGGTTGGTATATAAATTAAGGATGCTTTGTGCTTCATTGTGAAGATATCTACAGTACATTATATTGGAGAGCTTCATAAAGCATTCACAATTCATATTTATGTATTTGTTTGTTTTTTTATTATTAGATTGATTTATGGGTTTTATTATGGTTGGGAGGACAGTATATGTATATATACAAAATATATTGTATAAGGTATGTTGTTTAAATTGTAAGGTGTGACTCTGCTGAATGCAATGTATGTTATGGAATACAGTGGCTTCCAAGACAAATTTCCCCTCGTAGTCAATAAAGTATACCTTACCTTACCTTAACATGCCTACTGTATAATGTGGTATGCCTTTTTATAAATAAGGGGTGCAAGGTTAGAGAGCCCAGCCATGGATTACACATGAATATAACTAACACAAGGCACATTTTCTAATACTTTACTAAATAATTAGATTTTATTGAATTCAATTTAAATATGATCCAGACCCCTGTGACCTTATGTAGGACGAGTAAGTATCGAATACGCATGAATGGGTCAATGTTCAAATAGCATTTTCATTTGACCAATAGGGGGTGAAATTGTCTCCCATGCATACCTAGGAAGAAGTAGGTTTGGGCAAAGCAGAAGATAACCAAAGCATGAAAACCCAAGACCAGGAGACAAACCATTGTAAGCCATGGTTATTTAATCATAGTAAAACCATGGTTAATTTTTGTGAGGGTTCTACTTGTTGTGAGAGTAGTATTAGGAATGGGGGTGGACTGTCAGATTAAAATAGTCTGCTGTCTAGGCTGAGGCTGGATACAAAGGCCAACAGATGATATTCAAACAGATGTTTTTGATGCAGAACAGAGAATGAGTGTGCTTATGACGTATATAAAATATACAGGAAGCGACATAGCTGCATTATGAATTGGGACTGACTCAGGCTGAACTGTAATAGTGAGGAATTAAAAACTTTTGAGTTACGTGGACATTTCAACCAAATGTCCCCACAACATGATGAATACCTGTTTTTTTACCTTATTGGAACCAGTGTCCTGGCGCCATATGGGAAAAATCTGTTTTATAAAAATCCATGACTGTAATGAAAAAACTAAAAATGCAAAAACTCTTTTATTTTGTTTGGTTACTTATGGTTATAGTTAAGGCTAGGTAGGGGTTATGGTTGTCATAATTAGTATTAGCATTCTTCCCATAGAAATGAATGAGTGGTGCCCAAAAAGATATGATTATACGACTGTGTGTGTCTGTGTGTGTGTGTGTGTGTGTGTGTCTTTATGTGTATGCACTCTTGTGTGTGTGTGTGTGTGTGTGTGTCTTTATGTGTATGCACTCGTGTGTGTGTGTGTGTGTGTGTGTGTGTCCACTCTTGTGTGTGTATGTGTGTCTTTATGTGTATGCACTCTTGTGTGTGTGTGTGTCTTTATGTGTATGCACTCTTGTGTGTGTGTGTTTGTGTGTGTGTGTCTTTATGTGTATGCACTCTTGTGTGTGTGTGTGTGTGTGTGTGTGTGTGTGTCTTTATGTGTGTGCACTCTTGTGTGTGTGTCTTTGCCCTGCCATGGATTGGCATCCCTCTCCAAATGTCACTCTGCCCTTCTGCCTTGTGTTGTCAGGCATAAGCTGAAGGCCCCTGTGACCCTGTACTGAAAAAGATGCATGAGTTAAAGTCCAAATCTTATATGTTTTGTCCTGAATTCATCCAAGCTTATGATGTCCTCTGCATGGGGAGAAAAAGAAACAGTTTTCATCATGAATCTAAAGTCTTACATGTGAGCTGATTTTTACATGGAATAAATTTAGTTTTTTTTTCAAAGGACATTAAGATACAGTTCATGGATCAAACAATGATTAATGTGTGAATGAGATTAAAACAGAACAGTGATATTTCTTTTGTACTTGAAACTTTTCACTAGGATTCAGTGGAAATTAAGTAAAAAGCAATAATAATTGTTTCACATTAGAAAAGTATTATGATACAGTCAATCATTATTTACTAAATTCTTACCTTTTCCCATTTACATTTCTACAAATCAAAATACAATACAATACAAATCATAACACACAGAAACACATCAACAGATCACTGTTAATTTTTGTATCCTTGTAGCTGAATGTTTTTTTTTTTTTTTGCAGGGGAAATAGTAAAAAATAGAATCTACACACGTGGACAAAATTGTTGGTACCCTTCAGTCAATGAAAGAAAAACTCACAATGGTCACAGAAATAACTTTAA
>JAABNY020000119.1:13128213-13145985 GCA_015164015.2 Brevimyrus niger | reverse complement strand
GAGTACCCGGAGGAAACCCCACGACAGCACAGGGAGAACATGCAAACTCCACACACATGTAACCCAGGCGGAGACTCCCAGAGGTGTGATGCAAAAGTGCTAACCACTGCACCACCATGCCGCCCCCTGCTTCAAGCTAATGTTTTCTTAATATTTCTTTTAAATAGCATGATTATATGTTACTGAAATAAATATTTTTTTTCCAGATTTCTTCAGATTCATTAATGAAAGTGTAAAGAATACTGCCCATGTTTATAATAAGTACATTTTCAACCCCAAATTAATTTGAATTGGGGATAGTCAAGCATAAAAAGTCCTATACCTGTTTCCTACTATTCAGTCAATAGGGTGAACTGGTATCATATTCTGTCTACCTGAAACATAAAAAGATACAAACTTAAAATGACTTTACAGCTGCAAACAGAAGACTAATTTTGAGTTAATGAATCAGCATATCAGATAGCCCTCCTGTCCCAACCTGTGCTCTTAAAAGAACACAATTCTTCCTAGCTAATTCAATTTTGGTTAAAAAAAATAAAAATAAAATAAAAACAGCAAGCAATCAATAAACGGGTGAAACACACATATGAATCCCTAACTTTTACCATCTGTGTTATAAATGGAAAAAAAAATTGCCAGCTAACCTCTTCATGTCGAAAATATGGCCACCAAACACTCAAGAAAGGCCACCCTGGTGCTGGATGATGACAAGCACTGTACCTGAAAGAATCCATTAGGTGGACCTCATCACTGTTGGGTATGACTGTCAGGCTGCCTGGGGATATATATCTGAACATGGAAGGGAACAGAATCAGTCCAGTCAGTTCAGTATATCTCATTAAGAACCTCTGAAGTGCTCTGGGAAGGGATGACGAGATTATATGAATCACATAAAAACATTTTTAAACACAAGCTTGGATGTCATTACAGGGACAGTTATTGCTGGGAGTGCTTGAAACAATTAGGGGTGCTGGTAAAATTAAATGCCATAGTACAATGTATAGTAGCCATACCACTTGCAGTTAGGATTAAGCACTCTATGTGACGCTTAAGCAGGTTTGGGCCTGGCTAGCTTTTGAATGGGAGGCTAATGAGGAATGCTGGGTTGCTGCTAAATGAGGCATTGGTGTGGAGAGGTTAGCCCATCCTGTAGTCCAGGGGTCCACAACTCCAGTCCTGGAGGACCAGAGCCCTGTACATTTTTGGGTTTCCCCTCATTTAACACACCTGATTCAACTCCTTGTGCTAATTACCACACAGCCCTTGAGCTGAATCATTTGTGGTGGAACAGGGAAAGAACTAAGCTACACAGGGCTCCGGCCCCCCAGGACTGGAGTTGGGCATCCCTGCTGTAGTCTGTGTAGATCCCAATGCAGTGATGGGGACAATATGCTGTAAAAATGGCACTGTCCTTCCAATAAAAGATCCCTGGGCATTGGTACCGCACTCTGGCCTCCTAATCATCCCCAATACCTTGACTCACATCATCCAGGTGTGGGCTGGTTTGGTGCTTCTGGTATCTTGAAAATTGCTATATATACATACATAGTATGGGGATTTGAAATTTTACCATTACTCAAACCAAAGCAAAATTGCCTGGGTCAGATTAATTAGTCATTTTTTAAACTTGCAGTCCCCTTACTTTTTTATTGGCATGTTAGTGGCATAATTTCAACTCGTGGCCTGAGCAGTAGGTTACTTGTCATAACTGTACATATGCAAAGAAAATGTGGTAGTTGGTAATAACAATATTTTAAAATGATAAAACCACCTTTAGATTAAATGGTTTTTAATAAGACAATTGAATATGAAAAATCATTACTTTAAATATGTGTGAAGTACCACACACGGTGAAGCAATGTACCTTTTCAAGGTCCTCCATTATGAGGTCTTGGTCGTTCAGGTTGGAGCTTACTGTGGAGCGGTTGTTCTCTTCACAGTTGACGCTGAGAGGAGCAAGCCCTTTGGACACGTGTAGGTTGGCGGGAAGAATGGAATTTGCGTGAGCCCTGTGCGAGTAGGTCTGTTTGCGGCCCGTGCTCGCCGAGCACAGCTGTAACTTGAAAGCGGCTTGGAATCCCCTTCGGAAATTCTCGTTAAAGAAGCCATAGATGATGGGATTGATGCTGCTGTTGAAGAAGGCAAGCCAGTGTGCAAATGGATAAATGTAGATGTTTATCACTCTGTACTGGTACTCGGTCAAGCTGGCATAATCACTCAGCATCATGACAGTCCAGAGGGGCAGCCAGGACAAGATGAAAAGCAGGGCTACAGTGAGCAACATCTTGATGACTCTTCTCTTCTTCTTTGAGACTATCTGTCGGTTTTCATGACCACAACTTCCTTCTGCAGGCATGCCCGTTTTAAACAAGGTTACACCAATCCAAGCATACATAATCACGATCAGAATCAATGGTGCCAGGTAAATGCTGGTAAAGAGGACAGTGGTGTAAATCTTTCTTCCCTGGTTGGGCCAGTTTTCCCTGCACCAATAGAAAGCGCTTGTCTCGTTGCCATTCCCTAGAAGAACACGCACATTCTGTTCCTTGGTTACTTGCAGCATGACACCAGATGGGCACATAATGGAAAGTGCTAGAAGCCATATAATCACAATTATTAGTGTTGATGTTGATATTGTCAGTTTTTGCTTGAAAGGGTAAACAATGCATCGGAACCTAAAATGGGAAAAAAGTACATTTAACTGTATGACCAAAGTAATACAAAATGATTTGATATCCTTCCTTTGACCATGAGTTAAAATATGTTATACTATATATGGATTAATGTTTTAATATATGCATTTCTTTAACAGTTTCTATTAATTGTGTAAGAAATTAGATGTGACAAATATGGTACTTAGAATGTGGGCACTTTATAAACAAGTGACACAAAAACATTGTTTTATATTTATTCATATAAAATGATTTGACCTGTCAACCGCAATGGCGACCAGTGTAAACACTGAAGCTGACACCGATATTCCTTGGACCATTCCACTCATTTTGCACACCAGACTTCCAAATGGCCAGCCTGTGAAAGAGATAGCAGACTGTCTTAATTATATTTCAGCAGAAAATCATAATATACCTCTTCTTCTCTTATTATTATCATTATAATAATAATAATAATAATAATAATAATAAGCACTATCGGTATAATATCAGTATCAGTCAATATTTTACAAAAATATTAGTTGTGCAGGAAATGAGGCCCTTGGTGGTCCAACCTCCAGGGAAATTTCCTAAACTTCTGATTGCCAGTCTGTGCTTGCATTCATGCATCCATCCGACCATATCCTAGCCAGCATAAGGCACCAGGCTTGAATACACCCTGGATGGAATGCCAGTCCATCACAGGGCACATACGTGCAACATGAGCCATTTAGAGCCTAAATACATTTCTTTGGACTACAGCGGGAAAGCAGAGCAACAGAACACCTAGAGGAAACCGGCCTAACACAGGGAGAAAGCCCTGAAGGATGTGATGTAACACTGCTGCCCACCAGGACTCTCACTATTCAGCTATGCTAAAATATTACAAAATCACTATATTCATATGCCTGTGATGTATTCAGTATATATTTAACATTCTCAGTGAAGAGTGTTATTAAACTGTCAAATATGAGGGTAGTATCCTTAGGGCATCATTTACAGGGTCTCATGCACCTTAAAACTTCTGTTTGTTTTATGGTAATTGCCTTGTCTTTCAGGCAAGACAACCCATATAGATTATATCTAATCATCCATCACCCAACTGTATAACTGGAGCAGGGTTTCTGGGACTTAGATAAGCATATTATCTAGAGCTCAAGATCTTGCAATGAGTGACATAATATGCAAGATCAATATCAGATATTAATTTAAATTATTTTGATATTTTTATGGAGTAATTCAGGTCATATCAAACAACTTTAACCACTCAGTCATAAATTTTGTTCATTAACTATTTTTAAAATCCCATTTTAACTTCTTTTGTCCCAAATTTACAGTTTTCAAATCTGAAACAAGACATCCCATTTAAATGGTAAAGGTTAAAACTACAGAGATCCCAACTGCTTGGTTTCATTGTCAAAGTTACTTAGCTACCGATATACTCATCTGTGAACAATTTCTCTCCCGATCCTGTGCCGTGCTGTGCATGGACCATAGTACTCACCGGTGATGATGTTATCCACAAGTGTTGTTGGCATGCAAAAGATTCCCACAAGGAGATCGCTGATGGCCAGATTCAGGATGAAAACGTTGGTAACTGTGCGCATGTTTCTGCTCCTTAAGACGATGTAGCATACCACCCCGTTGCCAACCATGCAGACCAGGAAGATAAGCAGGTAGGAGATGATGAAGACAGCCACCACTGGTGGCTCATGGAGGTAATAGACCACAAATGTGATGTTCTGCTGAGGGTAGCTATATTCCTGAGAGCTATTGGGAAAATACCAATATTGACTTTCCCCCAATGTAATGTTTGGATCCAATATTTGGTTCATGATGAATCTAAAAAACAGAAGCACAAAAATAACATTGTGTTTGATTAGAATTAGCAGTTATTATTGTCTTCTGCATACCGGAGAGGGTCACGGATGGTGCAGGATACTGTATAGCAGAGAGCATAAGGCTAGGGTACACCCTGATAGGGATGTCAGTCCATCACAAGACATAAAGCTGGGAGACACCCTGACATGGATGCCAGTCCATCACAAGGCATAAGGCTGGGGTACACCCTAATAGGGATGCCAGTCCACCACATGACACACAGGATAAGTCAGAGACATCAGAGTAACTGTATGCCTCAGAATATCAGGAAGAAACCAAGACAATGCAGTGAGAACATGCAAAATCCACACTCAAAGACGGATTTTAGTCCCAACCCTGGATTTATGAGAACTGGTGCAAGATATGCTTGCTAACTTCAGAAATTTGGGAGTATGTATGAGCATAAAGATGCACTCCATAGCCATTGAAATAGATTTCCAGATAACCTTGGAAACTTCAGTGAGGAACAAGGTGAGAGGTTCCACCGGGATTTTTTTTACTACTTTCGGGCTACCCAAGTACATGCAGTCAGACCAGGGTGTGAACTTCATCTGTGAGCTGAAAATTCAGCATACTCTGTCCAGCGCTTATCAGAGTAAAGGAGCCCTGGAGTCATTTCAACAATCTTTTAAAAATATGGTACCCGCCTTCTGCTTCAAACCTGGGAAAGAGTGGGGAATCTCCCTCCCCCTCTTTGCAATTAGAGATGTTTTACAGGAGTTCACATGTTTCAGTCCAGTGGAGTTTTTTGGA
Source organism: Brevimyrus niger (assembly GCA_015164015.2). Classification (NCBI taxonomy): domain Eukaryota; kingdom Metazoa; phylum Chordata; class Actinopteri; order Osteoglossiformes; family Mormyridae; genus Brevimyrus; species Brevimyrus niger. The sequence goes on along the minus strand of JAABNY020000119.1, from coordinate 13,140,700 downwards.
CACACTGTATGAGGACCTATAAAAATATTACAAGAGCAATGGTTGTCTCCAACCATGCCTCCTCAGTCTACAGAGAAATTAAACTATATGGGCTGACAGCACCTCTGAACTCACTAAATGCTTGTTAGGAACCTCCCAAGTCGCGATGAAGAAAGACTTTGATAAGAAGACAAAAGAATAGGCTGATCAGACTGGTGATAGGGTAGTCATTCTTCTCCATTTGTCTGGTTCCTCCCTTAATGCCAGATTCTCTGAATTATATGTCGTGCAACAGAAACTAAGCCCCATGTATTATGTAGTACAGACCCCAAATCACAGAAGGAAGACTGGCACGTACCATATAAATATATTGGAGTCCAATACGGATCAGTCTGTCGCTAATTCTTCAACAGTTTCTCCCACCTCGGCTCCCCATTAAGCAGCATCCCTATCAGGTGAGTCCACACAAATGCACATCATTTTAAAAGGAAACCGCATATTTACCCAAAGACATGCTGGCTGTTCCAAGTTGTAGCCTGTGGAGTTCGCCACATTTGCTTATACAGTACCAAAGCGAGATGGCATTATTCGATTCTGTACCGATTAGAGTAAGGTGAACAGCATGACTAAACCGAATGCTTTTCTTCTCCTTGGACTGAGGACTGTGTTGATCGCATCAAATCTGCTACATTTGTCACTAAATTGGACCTTTTGAAAGGTTACTGGCAAGTATCCCTGATTCAGTTAAATTAAATTTTATTTTTAACAACAGTCATTGTCACAAAGCACTTTACATTTATCTGGCTAAATGCCCTGTGCGTCCAAAGTATCCACCTTTGTCACACCTGACACCTTCTTCCAGTACACCGTGATGCCCTTTAGGCTGCATGATGCGCCAGCTACCTTCCAGCACTCAATGCACAAGGTATTAGGGGGTGTACAGTACCGTGAAATGTAAGTCGACGATATGGTGCTTTACTCCAGTACATGGGAAGAGCACATGGAGACATTAGGATAGGTGTTCCTATTCCCACAACAGGCTTCCCTGGTGCTTAAACTAGATAAATTTGGTGAATATGATCAAATGAGTTGGTCAGGGAACAGTCAAACCCCTAAATTCCAAAGTGCAAGTTATTGAGTCTTTTCCTGTGCCCTAGACAAAAAGGGACCTTAGGAGTTTTTGGGAAATGCTGGGGTAACTGTTGAAGCTTTCGCAAGAACTTTCCTCACGTTGTTTTGCCCCCCACCTGTTTGCTCGAGAAAAATACCCCTTTGTGTGGTCTCTCTCTTGCTAATCTGCTTTTACCTCGGTTAAAGTGTCACTCAGCAGTTCACCGGTGTTAGTTGCTCCTTGGTTTGAAAAACCATTGAAATTAGAAGTGGATGCAGTACCTCAGGGATGGGAGCTGTCCTCCTCCAAGAAGATTATTGTGGGCTCAATCACCCGGCATGTTATTTTACCCAGAAGTTTTCAACTCATAACCTAATAATAATAATATAAAAAAGTAAAACTCTCTGTCAGCTTTATCTGTTTGTTCAACTAAATAATGAGTCACAATAATTAGTCATCAGGGCTCTGTGTTGGACCTACAGCTTTGTGATATATATTTCCAGCTAGAGGATACAAAATAGTCTTGGAAAGCAACTAAAAGTAAGTGTAACTCACACTAGCCTCAGCTAAGAGCACTAACCCACACCAGAACAGCCTATTGGAATGAGCTATCAACCCTATCTATCAGCATTGTACTGGCATTAAACAAAAAATACCAAGGTGGATAAAATGAAATGCACACCTGATTAGTTAGAGTCAGCCCTCTAACAGGCTGGGTTGTGCTATTGCAGTATATTTACAGACCAAGTGCAATGTATAAGAAGAACTTTATATCCATCCAGGACTACCTCTAGTATTTCAAGAGCCCAAGGGAAAGCTTTGCTTGGGAGACCCCCACTACCAAGAAAATTGATGATCATTCCACATCCTCCACAACTCAAAGTAGTTTGAGGGCCCTAGGCAACTGTCAGTTCTGCCTATAGCTAGAGTCATCTGTATCCATCATTGTAATTTTGCAATAAAACAAATATACAGATAGCTTCTTGTGATTCAGTGATAGTTCACAAAACTATTCAGTTACTAATAATGCAAACAAAGCATTTATTCACTTAACCCATCAGAATACTCAACTGGAAGCTGTTCAATTTTTATATATTCATACTGTAAAAATATATGTAAAATGTCTACATTTGCACCGATCAGCTATAATATTAAAACCACTGAGAGGTGAAGTGAATAACATTGATTATCTCATTACACCTGATAAGGGTGCTGATATATATTAGGCAAGAGAAGAGTCAGTTCTTCATACTGATGAGCAAGAAAAATGGACAAGCGTAAGGATCTGAGCGACTTGACAAGGGCCAAATTGTGATTGCTAGATGACTGGAGCAGAGCATCTCCAAAATGGTAAGAAGGTGTTTCTGGTATGCAGTGGTTAGTACCTACCAAAAGTGGTCCAAGGAAGGTTAACCAATAAACTAGAATTGGGGTCATGTGTGCCCAAGGCTCATTGATAGTATGGGGAGTAAAGGCTAGCCTGTCTGGTAGCACAAATTGCTGAAAGAGTTAATGCTGAAGTGTGTCAGAATACACAGTACACTTCTGCTTGCTGTGTAAGGGGCTGCGTTGCCGCAAACTGGTCAGAGTGCACATACTAACCCCCCAAAAGCGCCTAAAATGAGCACATGAACATCTGAACTATACCATAGAGCAAAGGAAGAAGGTAGTCTTGACTGATGAATCACATATTCTGGTACATCATGTGGATGGCTATGAATATGTGCATCATTCACCTGAGGAAGAGATGGCACCAGGATGCACTACAGAAAGAAGGCAAGCCAGGGCAGGCTGTGTGATGCTCTGGACAATGTTCTGCTGGGAAACCTTAGGTCCTGGCATTTATTACTTTGATACATACCACCTACCTAAACATTACTGCAGACCAAATACACTACCAGTGGTATTCCCCAAGTCAGCTTGATAATGCGCCCTGCCAAACTGCAAGAATGTGCTGGACAAAGTCCAGTTACCACAGAGGCCCCACCTCCTACCTTACAGAACTTAAACGATCTCCTGCTAATGTCTTGGTGTCGGATTCCACAGGACACCTTCAGAGGTCTTGTGGAATCCATGTCTTGATAGCTGTTTTGGTGGTTTTCATGACTAATCGGTGTATACATTAGCAATACCATTGCTACCTATATGCTGAATATAATCAGCTCATCTGTAATCTGTTCAACAAGGATACCATTGGTTTAAAACAAGCTGTACTAAGATATTGTTTTTATTGCCTTCCTCTAAAATGCCTACAATGATAGAAAATGCACCATACTTGATCGAATCGGTCAGCTCAATCAATAGTTTGACCCATACTCCCCATCCAGAAAACACTCCAAATATGTTGAGTAAACTGCCAGTTTTTGGGATATTCTGAGAGACAATGGAATTTGAACACAGAGGGTTTATTTCCGGTGTTGAGGTAGCAGATGTGGAATTGTGATCCTTGTATGATTAGAACCACAAATTCCATTGTTAGAAAGACAGCGTCCAGTATGTCTTACCTTACTTTGGGTCACATAAACATAGCTACAAAAAGACATGTAGGATGGATAACTGACCCAAGGTTGGCCTGATGTTGAAGAACTTTATACAAAACACTATATAATAAAACATATACCAAAAAAATCTATACATTGTAAAATACTTACAGCTCAGAAGTTACACCACTCTTGTACGGAAGAGGATTGGGGCCACATAAAATAAATTTCAAAGAATTCTGAGGAAAAAGTCAGAATTCTAAGGAAAAAAGTCAGCACTCTGAGAAAAATGTCAGAACTCTGACAAAAAGAATTTTTCTCAGCATTCTTACTATCTAGTTCTATAAAAGCCTCAGAATCTAAACTTAACTCATAGACAAAGTACCTTCAAACTGATATCCCATCTGAGGTATGGCAAGGCATGTATACATTCCCAGCAACAAACTTAACAGTCAAATGATGTTATTACAATATAATCAGATCATGAGAATGCCTATTACAAGGCTATAGGTTTAGTTTCAACACTGGTAGGAACCAAATCAGCCCTAAACCCCATCCCCTTAAACACACAACATACTTTTACAAAATGACTTACTCCCTTGGTACATTACTCCAGTTAGATTAAATATATCAAATGAAAATATCTCTGATACATATAGTAAATGATAAGTCTCAAAAGCTACACTTTTGTACTGTATGTGACTGCTCAAAAGTGAATTCTGGAAGGACTTCTCTCAAATAAAATTCCAAATGGATTTCATAAACCTACATTTGAATCCTAAAATCATTGTTTTGAGTATATTTATGAATAACATTATTATCAGAAATAGCACACATGAATTAATGTATGTATTGTTGACACTAAATGTCTTTTAGTTTTGTTCTGGAAAAGAACAGAGAAATCATCAATTGCACAGTGGTTGAAGAATATGATATAATACTTATCAATGGGTCAACAAATCATATGCATAATTAAATATAATCACACTCTTAATTCCAAGAGATATGGGGTTCCATGTGTATTAAAGACGTGTTGAAGAATGAGAACCTGAGTTAGCCTGTAGCTATGAAGCTGCAATCTTACTTTGTCTTTGCATTAGAATTGTGTTTATCTACTTGTGTGCCTACAGTATATTTTCTCCCTTTCTTGTTAAATCGTTCTTTATCTTAACTGTGGTTGTGTTTGCTGAACATTTAAATCAAAAACAATGTTTTACAAAAGACACAACACCCAAACGTGCACAGGACTACGTATTCTATAGAAAAGATGAGAGCTAAAAATTTGGATGTCAGGGTTGGCTCTCGTCTGTCTCTGTTCTATGTGTCTCATACCCATTGCTGGCTGTCCTGTTCCCTTCTGTAGTTTAGTCCTTAGTATGTAGCTAAATATGCTAAGCAGTTGTCCGATGTTCCCCACTCCCCCTTTGTTTACTTATTATTGTTTTATCCCTAGTTTGATATTGTTTATCCCTGGGTTTAATTTGTGTTGTATATGGTTAGCCCCTGCTTGCCTTTGTGTATTTCCGCAGTTGGTCATCGTTAGATGTTACTCTGTGTGTTCGAGTTATGGTGTGCAGTTGCGTGTTGGAGTTCAGATGTGTTTATTATGGTTTATTAATTTGCTATTGTGCCTAATCTTGCTCCTTGTGTTTTCTTCGTTCTTTAGGTGTGTTTATTCTATGATTTAGTTTACTCCCAGTTGTTTCCCGTTTTTCTGATCCTTCGTGATCCTTTAAGCTTTGTAGTGTTTTATTTTGTAATAAACCCTTTGTGTTCTCAAAGCTGCTGGTGGATCGTCACTCTTTTCCTGCCTGTGCCATGCTGCTCTGCAACACCTTGATAAGCAAAACCTGCTGTATATAAATGCCAAAATTCTAAACATATTAGTTCTTAGATAAATTTTAATTACTTATAATGGAGATGATCAATCGTAAAGCTTTTTAAACCTCATAAAATAATTTGTTCTGATTAAGCGGTAAATGAAAAACACTGCTGCCCTCTACAGGTAGGGGAGACTGGGCCTGGTTGGCCGTAGGGGTTGGCTGATACAGCAATAATGTCGAAGCGAGTAGAGAGAGGTTTTGCACAAATCCAACATTATAGGATGTGTGCACATCAGCTACATTCATCCACCCTATTAAGAGATTGGAAGGCTGCACACTGCTAAGGTGGCGATCCCTTAAAAAATTACCTAATGGCAAATGTCTAATTTTGTATGTATCTGTGTGAGATACTGAAAACAAATCAATTGCACCAAATAGAGATGTGGATTAGCTATATTCTGTACTAAGATTTGAAAGCCTGTGATAAGTCATGCCACCTTGGTTTTGTGAAGCGCATACAGAGTGTACAAGGGTAGGCTGGGACATAATGTGTATTTTAATAGAATTTTCTATTTCATAATTAAAAACAAGTTGTTCAATTGAAGAATCTATTGGAGAAACAATGTCCTGTTTGAAATACTAAGTGACCCATATTTTATTGTTTTATTGCTGTTCTCTAGACAATGCTTAAATTGATTTGATATTGTAGTGTACTACAGATTCTGAAGCATTATTTCACTGACACTGGGTATTTGGTTTTACTTAGATTAAAGCAAAAGTCATTTTTGTATGATGCTAGATTCTTACAAAATTCATGGGCTATTAATGTTGTGCCAACCAACCCCATAATGTGAGTCAATGCCACAAGTGCACAACATGTGTTCATAATTGAACAAACTATTTACAGTAACTGTTTTCTGTAATGTAATCGGTGTAATTTTTAGCTAAAGAATTAATTTGCCGGTAGCTAGGTTATCATAAGGTAATACATGCCTGCGATATACAGCGCTGAATGAAAACTGTGCTAACCAGCCAGTTATCTTTGGCAGAATCTCTTCTAATATGGCATGTGGTATATCTAAGCAAAAGCCGAATTAACAAATCTGGAAAAGGAAACCACTCGGGTTTTGGTAACGGATGATATTATATGCTAACGACTGTTTGGAAACAAAATGATTAACAGAATAAACCGGTATTGGAAAAACGGCAGATAGCAAAACATCAGGGGATTTTGGTTACAACGCAGAAATAACCGTATAGCGACTCCAATGAAATGTAACAGGTCGGATTTTCTTAAGACTCTCCCACAATGACACACAATAAGTCTGCATTTCTGTATTTCCCGTAATATGTGTATTATTTATTCATCAAGCCCGATATCCGCCAACTTAAAAAGAATATGTTTTTATCAATTTGTTCTGAAAAAGAATAATTTTAAAACTTACCTCTATATAAGCACAGCCACAAATGTATTCGACTTGTTTTTGGAAAAGACAATGATTATCTTTCCTTAAGGTGAAAATCAATACAAAAAATGAAGGGACAAGTGCCTCAAAAAAGATATATTTCAGTTTACAGAAGATGCACAGAAGAGGACGCCCGTGCTGCCATATCAATTCAACTTACAAAATGTAAATCATTCTCTGTGCGTGGCATCTGCGCGCTTCCCCACATGTTAAGGGAACTGCAGTCACTAAATGATGTTTCGGCTGGCTGGTGCTGGGTAGTGATGAATTCAGCCGTCACTGTAAGGGGATGGGCTTCACTTCAGCCAAAGTTAAAGCCAGTGGTGCCTGAAAACTCAAGCGGAATGCATGTAGCCTAATTACAATGTATATTCAAAACGTGTGATTAATGATGTAATCACGATACAGCCTTTAGTTAAGGCCACTTAAAATTAATAAACTGTTTTACATGGACGCCCACATCAATTTTTTGGTGCCGCCTCGGTTTTTAAAACATTTTATATTTTTCAAAAAATCCGTTTTTTTTGTTTTTTTTTTACCTCAAAACTCAGAGATCGTCAATACGCACGCGCATTCTGTGGCAAGACCATTAAACACGTAGATTAGGCATTTGTTTTGAAGGTTTCTATTTTCTTGTAATTGTTTAAAGAGTTTAAAATTTTGAGATACTGACAAATTAAAGTTTAATTTTCTAGTTGTGGTATATCTATGTTGCCGTTCGTCTTTTCGCTTAAAATGTAAAATCCCCTACTCACCAATATTTTAGAAGTTTGAGGCATGTAAAATAATTTATTAATTTTAAGTCGCCTTGGTTAAAATTTGAAACAAGGGAGTAGATTTGGGTACGGACGGCACAACATCCCTACCAACATTGCTGGAGTATCCTGTGTGTTTACGGGGGTGAATTGGTCCCTACCAATGTTGAGACCAAACCTACCCTCTTGAATTGAAACTTAATTATATTTAATATCCAGTAACAATTTATCTTTAATCCCATGAGTTACTAAATTAAAGCAATGACAACCAATTATAGTGTATTTACTATGACTATTCTTAAATTTACATTTATTTACATTTATTTACTTATCAGACAGACACATGATGTCACAAACCCGGGGGTTCTTGTCACGGACTCAGGGCATGGTACAGGCAGGAAAAATGACAATCCACTTACGGCTCTACAAAACAACAGGGGTTTATTTACAGATATAGAAAACACTGGGAATGCTACAAACAAAAAGACCACGAGGGGTCAGAACTAAACAGGGGTGTGAAGTAAGCCAACAGAAACAAAAAATACCTACAAGGGAAAACTTGTAATACAGATAACGGGCAGGGACGTGCACATAGCAAAACAGAATAACCAACATCACAGAACCAAGCAAACACAGTCAATGCCTCCACAGGAAACAAAGCAGAATCAGGTACTTAGATACAGAGGGCTAACAATTAAACACAGGACAGTCGAGAACAATTAACAAGGACTGGCACAATGAAACAGGCAACAGATGAAATAATAATAATTAAATCAAGGAACTCAAAAACTAGGAACCAGAATCCAAACACTAGGGAAATAACAAAGAAAAGTAAAACAAAACCAATAGCACAAGGTGAAAAACATAAAACAGAATGCAGCCACAAATCTCCGGAACTAGAAAAACTAATACAAATGAGAAACTATGGAACAAATCTACTAAATACGAAAACAGAGGAGGCTGGCATTGAGCACACACCAGATGAGTTAGTAGTCACATGCTCAGCCCTTAGCACCACACAGCCATCAGGGGAATTGGAGAAACACATGAAGGACTTGGGTACAGGGAGAACAGGATGGCCAGCAAAGGTGGACAACGGTGGTGCGGTCTGAACCCTCTCCTCCTCCAACTCTGGACTCTCCATCTCTCCAAGGATGCCTCCCGACTCTGAGCCATTAGCTGCACCCGCAGTGTTCACAGGCGTCCAGACATGGAGGGTGCTACAGGGCATCCATGTTGCTCTGCAGCATCACTCCCGGTTCTAGACTTGTAATTGTAAAAACTGCAAGTTCTCCAGCTACCTGGCCATGTGGCCCTCAGGCTCCTTGAAGCTCAAAAGCCAGGTCAGTGTGGTGTTGTCAATTTTCAGGAGGAACCAGTTACCGTACATATATGAATGAATGTGGATCAGTGCTACTGCAACCACCAGGAGTTCCCACCACATCATTTGTTGAAGCTCTGCAGCTCTATGATTGATTGTGGAAACACTTGCTATGTTTTTAAGGTAATAGCTCATCTAACAAATAAGGCTGAGCCTGTGCTACTAGGTAACATCGGTAGTGAACATTTTATGGACTTCTTTGATGATAAAATTACAAACATTAATTTTCAAACATGTTAAAATGGCTCAAAAATAATTCCGATGCAAACAGGAGTTAAAAACAGTAATAGCTAAAACCAAACCGACTACTTGTCAAAGTTTGGATCCACAGGAGCTCAGTAATTACAGACCTGTCTCTAATGTACTATTTTTATCTAAAGATCTGGAGAAGACAGTGACTGCTCAACTTCAGTCATACTTGGAGACACACAACATACTGAATAGATTACAGTTAAGCTTCTTCCTGAGACACAGAACTGAAACTGCCTTAAATAAAGCCGCAAATGACATAACAATGTAAATGTTGAAATGATTTAAATCCTATTTGACTAATCAATATCAATATGTTAATGTGTGAAATAACTGTACTCCATCATCACTAGTCAAATATGGAGTACCACAGGGATCAGTTCTTGGTCCCTTATTATCTTCTCTCTACATGCTACAATTAGGTAACATAATAAGAAAACATAATGTTAATTATCACTGCTATACCGATGACACCCAAATATACATTTCGGTTATGTCTAATGACACTGCATTTATTGCCACTTTAGCTATCACTTTATCACTAAATACTCAGAAAACTGAGGTTCTGTCATTTGGAGGCAAGTCCATGGATAGGAAAGCTATAATGCGTCCACTCCAAGGGGCTGAAATTGTCGCTCAGCAGCTCAGCTCAGCATCTTCTTAGATACATACCTGTCATTCAAATCGCATGCTGTATTGTAAGTGTGCTTTCTACAGCTATTTAACACTGCCAAACTACAAAACTTCCTTACTATTCAAGACACTAAGAAATTGATACTGTAAATGCCTTTGTATACAATATGTTAGACTACAGTAATGCTCTGTTAACTGGTAGCACACACAGCAAATTAAATTCCTTGCAGCGAATTCAAAATGCAGCAGCTCAAACTACCACCAGGAACAGAAAGTTGGAACATTTGTCCTCAATTCTTAGTTCCCTGCACTGGCTTCCTTCCAGGTTCAGGACTGATTTCAAAGTTCTCCTAACTACATATAAAGCATTTAGAGGTCTAGTACCTGTCTACCTAAGACAATTACTTCAAGCTTTACATCATCCACTCAGATCACAGAATGCAGGTTTCCTTGTTGTTTCACATATAAAGTGTTAGTTTGTGGTAAAGCATTTTGCTAGAGGGACCCTATATTGTGAGATGGTTTGCCAGCCAATGCACAGGATGCTGAATTAGTCTCAGTCTTTAAATCTTGACTGAATTACTTGCCCATTTTACTTCAGTTTACTTCACCTCCTGCTGGTGCTGAGTACCTGCCATTTTTAACTACTGTCCTTGTCCATTAATGTCTCTATGTATGTTCTGACTGCCAATGCTCTCCGGTTTCCTTCCCACATGTCCAGATGGTACCTGGTGTAGGCGCCATCTGAACTGGAGTCGTACTTCGTGGAAGGGTGACATTGTGGATGTGATTTATGAACTGCGACATTGTGGGTGCAGACTTCAATCTGCCACCCTACACGGGCTAGCGTTGAGAATGGATTCATGGACGAATTTCGGCTTTGACCTTGATCACAGCTTATACCTTGTTTTTAGCAAGCAATCCCACTCACTTTCACAACTTCTTTTCAATAATGTTAGCATGCCCAGAGAGTACGGTAGCCAGTTGACCTTGGACCCCCAGAGGTTTTTTCCTCCCTCCATGGGAGTTTTTGCTTCCTCTCCTCCATTGTCAGCTCCACCTGCCAATAACTGCTGTACAGGTCCAGCAAACTGAACCACCGCAAACTGGCTAAGGTACCTAAGGAGTCATTGATACAGTGCAGGGATTGAAAGTTTGTCTTTGAGCTTGCGGTAGTCAACACAGACCATCCAAGACAGCTCAATGACCCTGGGGTCCAGCATGTCCTGGACCTTTTCCTAGGCTGAAATTTTCTTTGTAAGTGGGAGACAACAGGGACAGAGTTGAATGGGAGCAATGTTGCCTGTGAGGATATCATGCTGCACCAAGTTGGTATGCATGGAGTCTTCATCATGGGGTGCATTGATGCCCGTGAACTTCTGCAGCACCTCCCACAGCTTGGACCCCTCACTAAGCGTTATTTTCAGTGATGGGCTACAAGTAGCGAAGCTATTAGTTTAACTACATTTTCTAGTAGCTTGCCTGTAGCGTCGCTGATTTCTGAATCGAATGACTTTCCAGTAGTTACGTTATTTTTTTGATCAAGTAGCAACGTGGCGTCCATATAAACTACAATTTCTAGGACATGTCTGAGAAAAGCAGATGTTTCCACTGCAGTATGACTTTGAAATGCAACAATCAGACAGAAATAAAGCATGCTCATGCGCAACCTTGTACTCTGCTTCTACTACCTGTCTATCGAAACACGCATGCGTATAGCGGCATCATGAGATCGATACTTCAGTTTCAATTTCTGTCCTGAATGTACTGTGGCTGTCTGTGTAAGCGCTGCTGCTCTCGATTGCCACTCCTGGCTGTCATGTGACTCAGCGGCGCCAGGCAAGCAAACAGGCTGACTTTTCCACGCCCGCACACAGTATACAGTACTATTTACAACAAAGTATTGAATTAGTGTACCACCGAACCATTCTCGCAATAATTAAACAGCAGAGATAGTTCAGGATTTAATCACCAGATAGCCTTTATTACACCCATATTACTATGAGCCACACACTCGCACTGCCCACCATGCACATTGTCCCGTTTACTCTTCATACACACGGTGGGTGCACGCACACATACACGCATACTACGTGCAACAATAAACATTAACTATTATACATGACATGACACGCAACACATTTATAATTGATTTAAACCTATAGCCATGTCTTGTTCCTTGAATACTACATAGTAACTTTCATTTGGTACTAAATAGTTTGTTTACTAGAGCAGTGGTTTACCTAGTAGCATGCCAATACCTTTTTTTTGTTTTATTCCCAAAACTAAGCTTTTATTTATGTCTGGATGCTTCACATAACACAATGTCTACATTGTGTTAAATCATGGGTTGTTCTTTAATAAATGTCTTAGCCAGTGTATCTGACTCATTTTGCACTGATCTGGCATTAGGTTGGTACAACGTGAAGTAGCTTCTGATGTAGTTCTGATGCTTTTCTATGGGTGGTAGCTTTTGTGTAGTGTAGGAATTGAACAGCTCAAATGGGGGTGGTTTTCCACCAATGTTCAGGGAAATTGATTGTGTATTAATTTATGATTAATTCACACACAATTAAATATGGAATATAAGGTTTGAGTTGTTGTTCCGAT
>JAABNY020000119.1:13113615-13128113 GCA_015164015.2 Brevimyrus niger | reverse complement strand
GGATGGAGATCCTAGCATGTCTCTCTCACTCCCTTAGCGGCCATAAAATACTCTCTGTGGGCCTGCGTGATCCTACAGTAGTGAAGCTTAATTTATTGTTGAGTAACTGATAGCTTAGCTCACTACATTTTACAAGTAGCTTGCCCAACACTGATTATTTTTCCTTTGGTAAAGGGACTCAATTGCTTCTGCAGTCTTGGTTCTGGTGAGTGTGGATAGGGTTGGCAGTGAGTACAGGGTCAGCAGGCTGAGAGTCATAGCTTGTGGGTTGGCTTTTGGAGGCGGGGCTTTGCCAACTTAGGTTGACTCTCTGTGGAAAGAATGATGATCCCCCCCCTCACCAAGGCTAAGGTTGTTGCTGTGCAGATTGAGTACCATCTTCTGGTTGGTAAGGGGATTCCACCCCATGATGCAGATCAAAGCGAGATATGGGGCTGGTCTTTCCTGTCACTGAATGCAGCTGAGCGGCTGGGTTCCCAGCCCAGCAGAGCAGGTCTCTCTGTCCCTGATGATAGAGATGGTGGAGCTGCTGTTGATAAGGGTGCATTAGCAGACCCCACCACAGTCCAGGATGGGCTCTATAGGTTGCCGAGGCTCCCAAAGTTTTCTGTGAACAGATTTTTATTCATTTTTAAATTTTTAAAAGAAAGCAGAAAACACAACAAGTAGGCAACACACAACAAACAGGCACGCTTACAGGTCTATCCCAGGGCTGGGAGTCTTTAATGCTGATGCAGTGCTTCTCAACAGGCAAAGTGCTTGTGGGGTGGAGACAGACTGACCTGAACAGGCAGCAGCAGGGACAGGGACAGACATGGGCATGGGATCCTTCTGGCTCTTTCGTCCCCATTGTGTTGCTCTTTTATTGTGACATTACTGTTTAATCAAACTATTTGCTGGCATTACATGCGATACCGCACGATGAAGCGGTACCGGCACTTTCTAAATTGTAAGAAAATACAGGCTGACTTGTATGTCAGATACAAAAAGGTGTTCTTCAGCTTTAAAGGCTGTTATTGTTCACGAGTCACTATCAAAAAGTTGGAGTCGAGTCCGAGTCAAAAAACAACGGATTTGCAAGTCAAGTCGGAAGTCAGTGTAATAGCCCCATCGGGTAGTTGCTACCATTCTCTGGAGCTGCTGAGCACCTGGGATGCTGAGCTGAGGATCACTTCCAGTCTTTCAGCCTCCACCAGCATTTGCTTTACATTGTGCGGGGTCAGCAGTCACACTTGCTGTTGTAATTGGTTTGGGAGGAGAGTCTGCACAGCCAGGCCTTCCTGGACAGCAGCTAGATAGTCAGAGTAGGCTTGCTGGGCTAGCGCACAGATATTGGCAGGCTGATGTTCTCTTGGGTGCCACTTGATGCCAAACAGCTGCCGAGCACTCAGCCTCCCCTCTCCTGCTCCTGAACTGCTGCTTCAGCATTGTCTTCAGAGCTGTCAGATGGAACTGAACTTCAGAAGTGATATTTAGGAGAGCCTGGAGAGCTCTGCCCTCAAGCGCCAGGCCTAGGTGGGCAGCCACCATCTGGTCTTCCCAGGAGTTGCTCCTGGCAGTGAACTCAAGCTGGACTTTGAAGATCTCCCACAGCCGTTGTACTCCCATTGTTGTACTTCCATTGTTGAACTTCCATTGTACTATGGGAGCTGGGCAGGCACGACCAGCAGGGTAGCAGGTAGAGCTGCTATAGGGTAGGCTCATTAGTACTTTCCGCACACCGCGCATCTGATTCGCTCACCCCCTCAGCCATTTTCAGTTGCCATTCCCCCTGCGGTCCAGTGGACAGCTCGAGCTCAAACCTTGCAATCTCCCTCTCTAGGTTCCCCTGGGTCTGCTCCAATTGCTCTCATGGGGCTGGTTCTGGCATCCCACTTCTGACACCAATTTGCCACTCAGCAAACCCAGGCATCACAGCCTAGCAGGTAAAACCACACTCTTTTATTATTAGTCCTGAAAAGCACTCTTGAAACCTGCAATGAGCAAATGCTAATCTCACTACACCTGCGCAAGCAACAAGCAAGAATATAACTTGCTACTAAGACAATTTACAATGGGGAAACAAAGGGCTAGTCATGTCACACACACAATAGGTTGCACACATGGTAAGCATTTACACATAAGGACTGGACAAGGATCACACACAACACAAGTAGATAAACACGTGACAATCAGGGACATGACAATTCTGAAGGGACATGACATGTGGTATTTACCACAACAGACACACAGGGGCTATGTACAGTTTCCATGGGACATACCAGAAGATGTAAATGAGCCCCAAAATGCAGAGTCAGCTCACTAACACAACAATGTACTAGGTTGTCACTGTGTTACTTGGTGTCACTCCTCACCCAATCCACATTCCAATGACATGTGGTGAAAATACAATATCCATACAATCATCAGAAAAAAGCTCTAAATTATAATGTGTCTAGGATTCTACATTTGATTCTATAATTGCAGCAGATCAGCCTGTGGGTCAAGGAGACTGACTCATTGGGTGGTATGGGGCATCGGAGGTATATGGGCACTCTGGCACATTCAAGGGGCCCAGCACTTTACAGGGGCTCCTGAGTATAAAAATAATTAAATATATGCCAGTTTTGGGGCCAAAGGTGACATTTTGCCAGTGGGACCAGAATTTCCAGCTATGCCCTTGCGGGTGGTTGTTGAAGAGCCTTTGGCTAGAATCACATTAGTGGACACAATGTCTGAGTTGATGTGGCACTCTGTGGCAGCGTTATCTAACCGTCTCAGGGCACGTCTGTTCCTTTGTCGAGTTAACAATTGTTTGAGTGCCAGAAGCACAATTTTGACACCGACATGCTACTTTTTCCAGTGTCAGGACATTACTGACATCCCAGTCTGCAGTCGCCACTTTCTGTTTTGTGCAATGGGACCAGCACGGCATAATCGTTGTTCCATTTCATGAGTATAAGTGAGGAATCTAGAGCTCCACTTATATTTGCCTTCATGACAGATCCAGTGAAATTATGAGTAAAGCTGCTACCAGCTTTAGGAATATCAGAGGAGTGGATTGGCATATAAATACTGAGGAAACAAGGAGGCCTTTTTTATTGGGAAGATGGATATTTATGAATGCTTTTACTCTATCCTAGGCAAATTGTTCTTTACTTTGTTGACTATAATGCTTAATGTTTTGATCTGAGAGAAAAAGTCAGGTCTGGCATTACCAGTGTCCAACTAGAGCTGTTGCCAAGGTATCACACAATTGTTATTTTACTTTAATGAGGGCTGGGAATTAGGGTAGGCTGAGCAGCAATGCACCCAGTAAGGTCACAGGGGCTTGCTGAGCTGATGGTACCTTTCCAAGAGAAGAATATGTCTTTCTTGCCAAGTGCCTCAGCTTTATCATGTTAATTTGGATTCTGTGAGTGGGGGTTCACAATGTAACAGGTTAAAACTGATCTGACTCACATATGTTTATTAACAAAAGTGGATTAGGATCTTATGAAATGGTTCAAAACTTGGAATTTCTGAGTCCAACTGCTGTGTCCCCGTAAGATGCTGAGTGAGTGAGCGCTGCAATTCTGCAGGTGTGGTTCCCGTTAATGACCTTGCCTGCACATTCATCTCTAGCTGTATAAAAGTGTAAGTCTGGGATAAACTGGATGGAAGATTTCAATTAATTATGTAGCCCCCTTCTGCCACACGAACAAAAGAGTATGGGGTAGTTTTTGCCTTGGGTCCGGGGGTATGGTTCCCACCAGATGAACCTAATGCATTTTGATTATAGCTCAAAGTTTGCATGACACAGGCTCTACTATTTTAACACTGGCTCTATTATCACACTGATATGCATAATCTCAAACCTATATGCACACTCTCTTTTGGCTGATCTACAGGTTTACCCAGATTACTGTAGCTCAGACTTACTATTGGCTTATGACTTATTCTGTGCTTATGACTAAAGACACCAAATCACCAACCATCCCAGATGAACCAAACACATTTTGCTTATAGCTCACTCACATTGAAGGTACACAATTACAGTCCCCTCTGCACTATCAACTGTCCAGTGAGTGAAGACAGATTCTGCGTATAATATAAACAATACATTATAACAATTTCAACTGAATATTTACAGAATAAGTCAGTTGAAATAAAATTCTGTTAAATACAACCTCAGCTTCAATTTCAAATTCAATTGTAGCAATAAGTTCCCTCTTTGATTGATACAGTACAATATTTAAAAATTATAGAAATAATCAAAATAAGTTCCATTGACTTGTGTAAATTCCCTTTAAACTCACGTAATGGAAACATAACTCAGACATAGATTTAACCTCAATTTGCATTAAGTCTATCTACTCCTTTTTATATGTAATCCAAAAGATGCTGACTTGAACCAAAGCAAAAGGAAAAGGATAATACGTCTTGCATTCATTCATAATGGTATAACGTGTACATAAACCAGCCATGAGCCGATCCACATTTTTTCAGTTCTAATCCAGTTCCGATACACTAGCCAAACCGATTCTGATACAAGAGCTCTTTTTACTTCAATATATTAATAATTACACTACTAGAAACATACATAACATACTGTTCCACCTTATCTGTACATCTTCTTTTAAGTGTTTTTGTGGTATGTGCATTTCAGTTTGAATATTATCCAGGAGAGCATACACAAGTGGTGAATGCGTAAAATGCCCCACAATTTTTCTCTCACTGGCAACAGCATCACTTACATTTTGCTGCGATTGCAGACCCTTGTGTATCACAAGCTGTAGTGAATATGTAAAACAGCCCAGGATACAGACTCACAGACTCCATTGTTTTTTTCATATTACTCACGTCACATATAATTACGTGTGCTTTGTTTATTGGTGGTTTTCCAATAAATGCTACTTTCGCCTATCGGAACTTTGTTCGTACAAAGATTGGAAATCACTGTGCTAGTACTGTAGTTTCCTACTTTGCATACCAAGAGATTTCCTGCTGAAACTTAATTATCAAGGCATACAGTGGCGCTTTTAAGATTTAGAGACAAATGGCAATTTTCTTGAACACTGCTTCGGTGCTTTTTATGTTTTCTTTTGTACGCTCTGTGTGTAAACACCCATCACTCAATTTTCTGCAACTGGGTTCAGGATTGTGGGGGGTCCAGAGTCTATCAGGGGCACCACAGGTAAGAGGCAGGGAACAACCCAAGATGGGTTGTTCATTCACACATATACACTTATGGGTATTAACCTCGGCATGTCTTTAGACTGTGTGTGGAAACCAGAATACCTAGAACAAACCCCATGATGACATTGGGATTCTATGCATCCTCCACACATGGATCTATAGCTGATATTCAAGCCCTTGTCCCATCAGGCAACAGTGCTAACCACTGTGCCACCGTGCCGATGAAGTGGATGCAATTGCTGTCATATAAAAAAATTTGGGGTGATGGTCTAGATATAGCTCACAGTGCATGACAATCGCCTGACAGCGGGTCTCCATCATACCTCTTTGGCACGCTGATGGGAACCCAGGATGATATATGGGGAGACGTGATCAGAAGACGAGTGGCTGCTGTCACACCTTGCTGCAGTTTATTGCACCAGGTTAGTTAGCTGGTTGAGGGCTTCTTGGAGTTGCTCTGGCATGCCTGCCGGCTCCATGCTGTTAGGTATTTCTGTTAGGACAGAAAATATCAGAGAGAGCAGGATGTCAAGCAAATAAGGAGCTTTATTCAAGCGAACTTTGATGAGATCGAAATCGCCGGGCAGGATAGTGGTCGTGGAAGAAAAGCCAAAGGTCAGAAATGCCAAAAAGATCTGAAACAAAGCACATTGGACAGGGTTAAGAAGCACTCAGGGATCCAGTGCAGATGAGAACAGACTTGGACACAGTCGACAGGTTGGACTAGGGCTAAACTTGAGAAAGGGATAGAATGCTCAGCATGCCGTGGCATAGGAACAAGAATACCATACTCTGAGTGCTAGGCTGTTCAGGCTTTTGAGAGTTAATTGGAATGCTCTGCCTCCACACAAGGGGGCGTGACTTGTCCCGATATTCTACTTTCTTCGTATTCCGTTTATATTATATTTGTGGTCTACGCCACTCACAGGTCACATGTTGGGCTGTGGTACGCGGGCGACTTGTTTATGTGGTTACTAATGGCAGCGTTCCGCAAGTCCAAGCTTCCTGTACTGTGCGGGGCTACGTTACATGGGTACATTGTTTACGCGGTTACCATGGTAGCCTCTGTAATTTTAAGTTTCCAGTATTGCACAGCTATTTCTGCTCACGCAAATATACTGGTTGGTATTGGTGAGGATAAAAGCCGGTGGTAGGGGCTGTGGTCCGGTGTTCCTCTGGCTTTCCTTTCATAGACGGGAATCGTTGTTAGCTGCTGGTTCCCCTTTGTTGGGCTGCAGTGCGAGGTATTCAGTTATGTCATTTGGATGCCGGTGTGGCGGCAGCAACATGTGTTTTGTTTGTAATAACAACCTATTTCTTTGATATTTGTTGCCAGGTGTTCTGTAAGGTGTTGTGTGTCTGGGTTTATATTGAAGCCCAGGTAGGATGCATTTGTGTGTAGTGCATAATATTATTCTAAAGTCATGTGCATCATGGTTATGGTACTAATTGTGTGCATATGGTTGCAGGAGTTGCCATTGCTGTTTTGCCTGCATTTCTTTTTATTTTTTCCCCTCTTTTGTTTGTGATAAGTTCATGTGATTTGTGGTTTTGATATTTTTTTGTTTGTGGTTGTTCTGAACAAGTGAGAGGCAATTACTAAGTTTAGCCTTTGAGTCCTGGCTGATCTAATTGGTGTGAGTCCAAAGGGTATTTATTTATCCTTTATCCTCTTACCCATCTATAGAGCTGGAGAACGTGGTGCTGGTGTTTTGGGGGTGTGCGGTGTGGCCTGTTCTGCACTGCATGGAGTGATCAAAGTGCGAATCAATGAGCACTCACCCTGTACTGTGGTTTGCTGTGTGACTCTCTGTGTGTTTTGGTTCTGTTGGACTCTCTTTCCTCCTTCTTCAAGGTAACCACTCTCACTGGCTTACATATTGGCTTTGGTTTGCATATAGAAGTGGACTGCTAGTACTCTGGGGTAACTGAACCTGCTCTTCCTGGTTTCTGACCTGTGGTTTTAGACATGTTTTTGACATTTTGTAAATTTATGCTATTTAGATTCTGTGACATAGCTGTGCCTGCTGGACTCCTGAGGGTAACAGTAATTATACCTCTCAAGGGGCAGCGCCTTAGGTGGTATAGTCTGGTCTCCTACCTACACTTAGTGACCTAGTACCATAAGGTTGCACATTAATAGTGTAAGTAAATGCCCATGGTCATATTTGTGAAATTATTTCAAAGAAGTTAAAAACATTTCAATTTAGGTATCAAAAAATAATCAATAAATCAAATTGTGAAATAAATAAATAAAAAAAATATAACACATCAAATTGTTCCCAAAATCTTATATCTGGCAACATCAGGATAGAGGCAGCATCAAATTTCTGGGAAACAGGCAATCCCCAGGTTACGAACAAGGTCTGCTCCCCGAGTCTGTCTTTAACTTGAATTTGTAGGTAGGTGAGATAGTAACACAATACTGTATGGAATCCACTTGCAGAGCCTCCGCAGTTTCAGCAAAATGGTGATTAAAAATAATATAATGTAATACAGTGTAGACATACACTGGGTACTGAAAGGCAGCTCAAATACAAATTAAGGACAGTTCACCCCCTATTATACTCCAAAAGACTCTCCCCAACAAGGTGCTGTGTGTGGTTGTTGTGAGTGACTTTACACATGAAGAATGACCTCCTGGGCCATGGAAAACGACTTGCGGACGGCTTTGAGGAGATTCTGGTCCACATAATTTGGCACCAGCCATTTGCATTTACATTCAACTCATTTACTTCATGGTTTATATACAGCTGTAATGATTATTTTTAATGTTAGCCTTGTAGTTAAAATTGACAGAGGCAAAAAATATATGTCTATGCTACAGAAATATGAATGAGAGTAAAGAGCAACATTTTTTTCAAAGTAACATGAAGTGAAGACATTTGCATTGGGAAGGACCAATTTTGTATCTTAGGGCTGTAAAGGCAGAACATCACTGGAGCTCAGAAGGACCTTGCATAACTCGTATGTTATTATGCATGGTGTGCACAGAAGTGTACCAGCTGGTACTGGTGCTGCATAAAGATAAATGTATCTTCAAGTTTCTGTTTTAATACTCATAGTGATGTATTCCTGTTTGCACCCAAATACCAGGAGCTTTAGGAAAATTATCAATTCTACTCATAATAAGTTACGTTATAATTAGATAACGATATATGGAAGGGTTTTCATATTTATTTGTTTTTAATTAAAATAAACATGGATTCTTTCTTATTTAAAATCCTGAATTACATTTAATGTAATCCGATTTTTGTGATCTGTACAGCACCAGTCAAAAGTTTGGACACAACCCTAACCCCACACTATTGCACATTTCCAAAGGGAAACTGGCTTGATAAATTGGCACCCCCTCAAAAGACGATGCTCTATGACTTGTCCGGTACTCATTAGAGCTGATACATTGTAGAAAACCTCAGTTTTATTCTAAAATTACTTTTTTGCATCATAATTTTGCACATGTAATTGGTAAAAAACGAAAATGCAAAATTACAATGCACATCATCCATGAAAATTGTGAACAACCCCATGTAATGTATTAAATCTATTTATTTCATTGTATCCATTTTTCATGGTCATGGTCACAGGGGGGCTTGCAGCCTCATCCCGACTGCACATGGTATAAGGCTGGGGTACACCAGCCCATCACAGGGTATAAGGCTGGGGTACACCAGCCCATCACAGGGTATAAGACTGGGGTACACCAGCCCATCACAGGGTATAAGACTGGGCTACACCAGCCCATCACAGGGTATAAGGCTGGGCTACACCAGCCCATCACAGGGTATAAGACTGGGGTACACCAGCCCATCACAGGGTATAAGGCTGGGCTACACCAGCCCATCACAGGGCAGCTCATACACATGCAATCAACACTATGGCCAATTTAGCCCAAATCATATCTTTGTACTGCAGACGAAAACCTGCAAGACACAGGAAGAATAAGCAGGGATTGAGACCCTGGGGGTGTGAGTCAATGGTGCAATCCACTAAGCAACTGAAACACCGTTTTGATTATATATTTGAAGTGATTTTGCACATAGTCAAACGTGGCAATTACACTTAATATTTAAATATATTCTATCTAATTTAAATTGATATTAGAAATGACTGAGTGCCAGTGTTCCTACATATTAGCTGTTTTTGCACATAAGATCCAACCCAGGAGAATAATACCACCAGCTGCTGAAATGATATGCTCTAAATATGTAACTTTGGCTGATGATCAAATTCATCATTTGCAATTCCTCCAGATCTCAAACTGAAAGGCAGTTTTTATGAAGGAAACACTTTCTATTAGTGATGGATAATGGAAGCTAATGCAAGAAACATAAAAAAAATATAGCATACATAGGTTTATATGTTAACATCAGATACATTTAAAATGCTAAATCAAGAGAAAACTTAGATGCTGTGGAAAGGCATTAACAAATAATCACAGCAGTGGGACCCATCTAGTAGGCTGTCCAAAGTAAATGATTACAGGACATTAAACCTAACCTAAAACCTAAAGCTTATCCCACTTAAGTGTTTTCCACAGGGGATGACAAGAAAGTAAGTCAGAATAAAAGCAGGGATTTAAAAAATTTTTTGAAAAGACTTTTCCTTGGCTTAAATGGCACGATTAGAGCAATTAAAAGATTAATAGACACATGAAAGGAAGCATTCATCTCTTACATTAATGTCAGATTGTTAAACATGCTACACCCCTTAGTATCTTCCGTGATTGGCAGTGTTGAGGAGTAGCTATCTAAAATTCGAGAAGCTACTAATTTTATTACAGTACTATTTCAGTATCTTATCATTTTAAAACACTGTAGTTTTTCTGATCAACTTTACAACTGTTCAAATATGAGGTCACGACTGTGCAGTGTCTGGTCACGTGAGTGATGCCCAGTGTGACTGTGCGACAGTCTCCATCTCGACTGCTGGTTATAACAATAATATATTTAGAAAATAGTGATAAAATGGTTAAAAACATCAAATAACATTACTTAAAGATGATATAACCCGTGCATACAAATGATCTTAGGTCAGCACTCACGGTTTGACTTCTGAGATTCAGATCAAGCTCTAGGTAATTGTTTTTCTAACTAGTTGGTTTGACTTTTAAGAAATTCTAGTTCTAATGAGTTTGAGAACTGAGGTACCACTGTACATTCATTATGAATGTATATTCATGTTCAGCACCAGCAACAATTTAATAATCTAAAGCAAGAATTTTTTAATTCCATTTAGTATTTGGCTTGCTTTTGTTTTCTCAACTCATGCGTACCATGTTTATTGAAGTGTAAGCCATATAAATGATGCAGGAGCAAAAAAAAAAAACACCCAAATGTTGCCTCAGGTTGTTTGCAACTCTGTGTTCTTCCTTTTTTCCCTATAAATCCTAGGTCCTTAAAGCTTATAGGCTTTTGCTTTTCTATTGGGTTTTGTCTTTGCCTCAAGGGTGTGTCATTTTCAGTTATCACCATTGGAACATTGCCTTCAGAAATGGAGACGAGGCAAACCTGAAGACAGCTAGGGCCTACCTGTCCCGTGGCATCAGAGAGGCTAAGAGACAGTACTCCAGAGGAATATCTTATTGTTTCAAAAAGAGCAGAGACACAGAGAGCCTGTGGCGGGGCCTACAGACCATCACAGATTACAAGCACAGATTATAGCACCAGTGAACAGAAGACCCCTCCCTCTCCTGATGACCAGGTGGTGACTCTGTCCCCAGACAGTGTAAGGAGATCCCTCAGCAGGGCCAACGCATGAAAAACCCTGGGTCCAGTCAATATACCTGGTCGCGTACTGAGAGACTCACTGATGTCTTTACGGACATCTTTAACATCTCACTGAACCAGGTTGTCATCCCCACTTGTTTCAAAGCTACCACCATTATTCCAGTCCCAAAAAAGTAATCTCCCTCCTGTTTTAACGCCTAGTGTCCTGTTGCACTTACTCCAATTGTGATGAAGTGCTTTGAATGACTAGTCTTGAAGCACATTGAGTCTGTCCTGCCCCCCTCCCTGGACAGAAATATGCACAGCACTCCATTCAACACTCACACATCTGGATAAAAAAGACTCATACGTCCGAATGCTGTTCATAGACTTCAGTTCAACATTTAACACTATAATCCCCCAACAACTCAAAATCTGGTCCAACTGGGGCTCAACACCTCACTGTGTAACTGGTTGTTGGATTTCCTTACCGGAAGACCACAAGCAGTGCGGGTTGGCAGTAACACATCCAGCACCATCATTCTTAACACGGGGGCCCCTCAGGGATGTGTGTTGAGCCCCCTCCTCTTTACTCAGCTGACCCACGACTGCACACCGTCACACAGCTCCAACCTCTTCATTACATTTACGGACGACATGACTGTAGTGGGTCTCATTAGCAATAGGGATGAGACCGATTACAGAAGCGAGGTGAGCCGCCTGGCTGCGTGGTGAGGAGACAACAATCTTTCTCTGAATGTGGAGAAGATGAAGGAGATTGTTGTTGACTCCAGGAGAGCGCACACTCAGCACGCCCCTCTGACCATCAATGGTGCTTCTGTGGAGAGAGTGCGCAGTATCAAGTTCCTGGGTGTACACATCTCACCTGGACAAACAACACCACTGCAGTGGCCAAGAAATCACAGCAGCGTCTCTACTTCCTTAACAAACTAAGAAGAGCAAGTGCACCAGCCCCCATCATGTTCACCTTCTACAGAGGCACCATTGAGAGCATCCTGACAAGCCCCATCACTATGTGGTTTGGAGCCTACAATGCGTCCTGCCATAAAACCCTACAACGCATAGTGAGAGCAGCTGAGAGGATCATTGGTGTCCCTCTCCCCTCCCTCCAGACCATCTACAGTACCTGTCTCACCAAGAAGGCTCTCTGCATAGCAGCCGATCCCACCCACCCAATGCAAAGCTTCTTCAGCCCGCTGCCATCAGTGTCTCCAGGCCGGGACCAGCAGACTGAAGGACAGCATCATCCATCAGGCTGTTAGGAAGCTCAACTCTCTCCCGGCTCTGCCCCCACTGCCCTCCCTCCCCTCTTCTGCCCCTCGGAGCTTCTGAAACTCACACACTATCACCCACACACACACTCACTCACCTGCACCAGTCACTTTGTGTAGTATTAGCCTGCTACTCAGCCTACCTCATAAATGACTGTCTGTTCAAGGCTGCTTTTTATTACTTATCGCCTCTTACAAGCTCTATTGCACTTTATGTCTGATTTGCACTCTCTGCCACGGGCCCTTGTATATTATATTTATTCATATTTTTCATATTTAAATAAAAAAAAAATTGTATTAATGTTACTGTTTAACTAGGGTTTGTGAGAAAACGAAATTTCAATTCTCTGTGTGTTCTGTACATGTGGCAGAATTGACAATAAAGCTGACTTTGAATTCGATAACCTCATCTAAATTCTCAAGCACTAGCCTGCATCACTTAATGTTGATGTTTTAAGTTGACAATGACCACCCATGCCAGACCAACCGCAACCACACCCAGCTTCTTCTGAACAGCCTATGTTCCCTTTGTTTTGCTCCTTGGATTGTTTTATTGGATTTATGTGCCTTCCCGATGTTGACCTTGCCTATACTTGACCATGACTCCTTATTTCTGATTAAACCACCTTCTGATCTGCACTTCAATGCTCTAGGTATCCACTATACTTGCATTCTTTAGCTGTAACTTGTATTTTATGTCAAATTAATGTGGCATTCATACTAAAAATGTATTTTCAAGTATCCCTTAAGTAGTATACAGTCTGAAAACAGTACATTAACCCTTCAAATTGAATTAAATCACATTGCTTGTTCCAGCTGAAGTGTCATTAACTGCAAATTTCATGTGGAATGATGTGCCTTGAAATGTTTCTAAAAATGATTCACACTGAGCAGAATTATATTCAGTCACCGTTTCATACAACTAAGCTATTTGAAAAAAGAATTGGTAAGCTCTTCATATGACTGTTATTTTTGAAATTCTGTATTTTTGTTGCTGACTGAGTCATTTCCCAGCATGAATGAAACTGTCTGTCCCCTTTCCCGAACACACGTGTATCAGACAAGGCTAAACAAGCACAAGCACTAATTAGCCCCAATGGTGGTAGGTACACATACTACAGCTCCATTTAGCACTAGTTACCTGTGGACTTTCCTCCTTTTTTAACTTCAAGTATGCTACACATCTCTTTTTGAAAAGCTTTAAAAGATAAAAAAACAAATCTAATTTTTACAAACAGACAACTTCCTAACTACTGAACTGGATTGGATTGGGGGACCAATATGATATGCTGTCATGGAACCTAAAATTTCTAGTGGCATCCCTAAGTATTGTTAATTGGAAATAAGTATTTTAGCATTGCTATAACCATATATTCATATGTAATCACAATCATGGGTGAAAGTATGCCATTCTCTTGAGAGCTAGCTGTACACTTCTATACCTGTTTAAACTGTTCCCTTAACTGTAATTGTTTCTACTATTGCAGGGGAAGTAACTGTGTTGATTTCATTAGGAGTCCAAGCAATATTAGCTGATAGATCTTTGTTGGTTTCCTAAATGTTTTTTGCTCCATAACGCATCAATTAAATTACAGCACAACACAAAAACAAAGAATAGTAGTGACAGTAACCAGATAAGTTTATTCATTGTTTTCGATAACTTTGTGTGGCTTATAAGCCTATTTTATATCTTTATAAAATTTACATTCATTTACATGTACTGTTATGTACAGTATGAGGGGGTGGGAGGGTGAGAATAAGCAGAGTATAGGGCTCTCGGTATTGACCAAAACGATTGTGATTATGATTTTTGACATAATCAAGCAGACCTAGCATAGACTGCACTGCAAAATTACACAAATATATGTATCATAAAATCTTAGACTTTCACGTTAGAATGCAAACCTTAAGTATAAGTGTTTGCTGTTTACAAAGTTAAAGTATGGCCATGGATTAAAACATAATTTCTGTTAACCAATCGCTATGCTATGCTTTAACAAAAATAAAAATAAAAAGTGTCCAGGAGTCCTTAGTCTATCGATTTCCCTTTTCTCGTTAATTCTGTTCACTCTATCTGCACAATATGTCCCAGCATTTAAAACACAAATCATTGTCCAGGCTGGGCAAATTAATAAGTGTGTCAAACACTAATCTATTCGCGATTCGATAATTTAAAATAAAAAAAAAAACAGACTGACGATCCCTGTATTAAAAAATAGGAACCAGACTGCTTTTGCTGTAATATATAACCCATCCTCTTGTCAAGGCAAGTCACATCCTAAAATGTGTGAACTGACAAGACATGTACAGTACAAATGACAAACTGTCAACTATCAAATAT
>JAABNY020000119.1:13088425-13110149 GCA_015164015.2 Brevimyrus niger | reverse complement strand
CAAACGAGCTTGATGGGCCGAATGGCCTCCTCTCGTTTGTAAATTTCTTATGTTCTTATGTTCTTATGTTCTTATGTGAGAGAGAGAGAGAGAGAGAGCATTCAGTATTAGCATGGAAGAGAATGTGCGACTTATGAACTACACATGGGCACCTTACTGAAAGCAGTTCGAATTCACATTGCATGCGTGTTATCATGCCATATTGTGAGGGATGGTCTGTAGGCTGCATATCATTCAGTAAAATACAGAGTTTGATTCAGGTGAGAAATAAATTTGTAATACAGCCGCTTGGCACATGGTTAATCAAATCTGTACCCACAGATTAGAAGTCTGCGCACACCTGTTTGCAAACAAATTTGCACACTGCTTTGCACACCTGCACCACTCACACAGTATTATGTTGTTTTCATATTACATCTAATGGGCTAGAATAGGTTAACTAACATTTGTGTATTTCATGCTGGCTTGTAATGGTCTGATAATATCAAGCTTTTGTTTTTGATTTTGATCTTAAAACATGACAGAAAACATGTTCTCGAAAATGTTGACTCATCAAAATGCTGTTCTCATACAATATGCTGTTAAAATCACAGAATAAACTCAAGAAACATTCCTGTTGACATGGAAATAATGAGATTTTAATGGATTAATGGTAAACAATGAATAGATTTCTAAATTTGTATTAACAAATTCAATTAAAGCTCATCTATAAAGATCATTTAAGCATAATTTTCTTTGACTGCCTAAGACTAAGTATTGTACAATATTATATCTGAAAGTGAAGGTATATTGTGTATTTTCTATTGTTGTTTAGGAGGACGTATAGATAAGGGTAATAATAATGCTGTGGGGTTGTGGAAAAGAGAGCATAGTGACACAGTGGGTATTACAACAGCCTCAGATGTCTGGCATCAGGGTTTAGTTCCTGCTGCCGGCTGTGTGTGTGTGTGTGTGTGTGTGTGTGTGTGTGTGTGTGTGTGTGTGTGTGTGTGTGTGTGTCCTGTGATGCTTCTCAAGGTGTCTTTGTGCTTCCTTGGATAGGTCCTAGGCTCACTGACTCTGTACTGGATAAGTGTTTCAGGACAGTTTGGAAAGTTGTACACAAAAATGAGGAATATGGCATTTCATAAATACTTGCAATAGAGGAACATCTGTATCCACTGATAGGCTGAGTAAAAAGTCATGCTGATCTCATAAGTGACCCATTCTGTGTCATTCTTTCAGCCCTGTGCCCTGAAATCTGAAAGTGATAAACCAGAAATACACACTTTGGGTAGCACTATTGTCTCACACCTACAGGACTGGAGGGTTAAAATTTCTTTGGACACTTCGTATCTCACTCACAGTCCAGAAACATTGATTTGGAAGATTGATCTCCCTAAATTTCCCATAGTGTGTGAGTGTGTGGACTGGCAAAATATCCATGTCAAAGTGTTCATGAGCATAGTCGATTTAACCAGGGTCCAGTTGCACCCTCTACTGGTCAGGTGAAAATTCAATTTGAACATAATACAGGTATATTAGTTTGGAAAATAATATTTGAAAATGTGGCTTGTGGTAGTCATAACAATTTACGATTGTAAATGAACTATTTAATTGCAAGAACATTGTAACAATTGCATTCTACCAGCAAAACATTAATGAAGGCAATTTCAGATACACAAAATCCAGGTTATTTTGTAAGGGGTAAAATCTAAAATGGAAAGAAGACCGAAAAAGAATTACAAATCTAAGAGAAATCAGACAATGTCTTGTAAAATGTCAAAATCTGTATTTAATATTTTTTTTTAAAAACTGATTGGAATAAAAAATTGTGTACTTTGTGAAAATGCTGTGCTGATGAATTGTCTTTTTCAGTTTTTCTTAAAACCTTTCTTAAGTTTAGCTATGTATGTAGAGCAAAGACAATGTCTTACATGACTCTTACAAATATAAAACATTAATAAAAAAAAACATATGACATTTGGAGGACATATGATGGTTACAGATGATTACAATTATCTGGTCAGTCCTTATATGAAATATTGAAATGGGAAATTTAGGACGGAGTAGAGTGGAGCACCCAAAGAAAAGCCACACAATATTATTATTTGTGTGGTTATTAACAGAGATGGGAACTCAAGTCACTGACTTGCGACTTGACTTGGACTTAAGTCACAAATTTGATGACAGTAAAACTGAAAGACATGGACTTGACTTGGATTTGATGCAAAAACATGAGATTTGGACCAGACTTGGACCCTATGACTCGAGAAGACTTGAAGTTATAGTTCCCCTCTGGATACCATAATATTAATTTGATAATATTAGTGTATTAATTCTCTGCTGTCTGTATTTTCAGTTGGCTGAATGTCAAGTCTCCTGAGATAGATTGTTAGAGAGATGCATCCCTCTCTGCAAATACATGGACATAAAAACTGTGTTAGGAGAACCATACGTGAACACTCTTTTCAACCTATCTCGGCCTAAGAAGAACATATCCTAAGGGTTTTTGCTGCAGCAGAAAAACTGACATGGTAGGGACTCAAGTTAAAGGACTCACAACTTGATTGGGACTCATGTCACAAATTTGATGATTTGAGATTTGACAGCAAAAATGATGGAAAGACTTGGACTTGAGGACAAATTATTTGAGACTTAACTTAGACTGCAATGTCTTGACAGTCACTGTAATGGTGATTATTAGGATGTGGGCCTGAGGTTCACATGGAAGCTTGTCAGTCAAGACGTGTCTAGACTTTACTCGGACTGCAATGTCTTGACAACAGACTTTAGACTCGGACTGGCCAAGGCATGACTTGTTACCATCCCTGGTTATTTAGCAATTTACAATGTTAATGGTCAGCAGTTAAAGAACTTTCTTCAATAATCCATCTTGATTTGTGGTGGTAATTATCATATAACGTCATTATTACGTGAAAACATGCATATACTCCCACCTGGTGCCCAAAAGGAGTAACTGCCCCATAATTTCCAATGTGTCTTTGCAATGCTTTGTGGGACTGCAGCTATGCTTTCTTCAGGTAATCTTAGTACAGATATTATATCTAGATAACAAAATACAGGACAGCTGCTTATCACAATATTGACTGTGATGTTACAATGAAGCTCCATTTACACTATAGTGATGTTCAAGCCACTTATTCACTTATTATTTAATACTGCTATGTATATTTACTATTTAAACATTGGTTAATATTTTTGTTTATGCATTCTATCTTGATTTGAATTACTTGTCTTCTGAATTAACTTGAAGTAGTTTCTCAAAAATATCCTCGAAGTATAACTGTGTGTATATGTTATGGACTATCCACTCCCAGTAACCCTTAAGCTGTAATTATAGCATTACAAAACTCAGCAATAAACTTTTTCACAGTGACAACTTGAGAAGTAATCCAGCAAACTATAGGCCAATCTGTTTAACTTGCATAACTAGAAAAGTAATCCAAGCTATAATCCAAATGAAAGTGGTAGATTACCTGGATTCAAATAACATTCTGAAGGATAGCCAACATGGATGCAGGAGAGGTAGATCCAGTTTAACTAATCTACTTGAGTTCTTTGTAGAAGCTGAAAGAGAATTTGATCGCAAAAAGGCCTAAGATGTGATCTACTCAGATTTCAAGAAGGCCTTTGATGTTGTCCCCTATAAATGGCTCCTGCTTAAGCTCTAAGCTGCATGGATTTTAGGAAATGTAGCAGCTTGGATAAAAAACTGGTCAAGACAGGAAGCAGTGGGTAGTTAGTAGAGGCACAATGTCACAGTTGGCCTGCATTCATAGTGGGGTACCGCAGGGTTCAATTTAAGGACCACTACTTTTCCTAATTTACATGAATGATATTGACACCAATACATACAGTAAACTGGTTAAATTTTCAGATGACACCAAGGTGGGTGGTGTAGCAGGTACTGATCTAACAGCACAGAGGCTACAATGGGATCTTGATTTAATTAGTGACTGTGCTGATACTTGGCAGATGACATTTACCGTAGATACATTTATGGTAGTCCATGCAGGGAGCAGAAATAAAGGAAGCTGATTATGAGAAAGACATCAGTGTGTATGTTGATGCTTCTATGTCCCACTCTCACCAGTGTGGTGAAGCAATGAAAAAGGCCAATGGGATGTTGGGTTACATGTTTAGGTGTGTGAAGTTTAAGTCAAGGGATGTGATACTAAGAATATACAATTCCTTGGTAAGACCCCACCTTGAATATTGTGTGCACCTTAAAAAGGAAACTGCTATCTTGGTAAGGGTTAAAATCAGGCTACAAGAATGTTTCCTGGTCTTAGAGGAATTTTTTATGAGGAGAGGTTAGCTGAGCTGTTTTTGTTCAGCCTAGAATAAAGGAGACTAAGGGGGGGACATGATCCAGGTATATAAGATTCTAACAGGTGTGGATGCTGTTCGACCAAAAAGTTACTTCAATATTAGGTCAAACATAGAAACTCATGGCTATAGGTGGAAATTAGCGGGAGAACACTTTAAGATGGATTTGAGAAAGCATTTAGCATGTAGTTGGAGTATGGAATAATCTTCCCTTTAGTGTAGTGCAAGCTAAAACCCTGGGTTACTTGAAATCAGAGCTAGATAAGATTTTAACAACTCTGAGCTATTAGTTAAGTTCTCCCCAAATGAGCTTGATGGGCCAAATGGCCTCCTCTAGTTTGTAAATTTCTTATCGTCTTATGTAATATTTTTAGTTGTAAATTTCATGTTGGGAAGATGTTCCTGCTGCTTCAGTTTCTCTTATTTTGTCTTCCACGTTACATTTTGTCTTTGTACATAAACAGCTTTATCCCTGACGCTGTCCAGAAAAACCTACATATGGTGCAAGACTTCACCACTAGATGGCATCAGATTCCATGCAGCTAAAAAATACCTAATTAACGTTGATCAAACCTCGAGTTCATTGCAAATATGCATAATACTGCAAATGTGGAAGAAACAACTTCCTGTTTATGAGGATGGAATCATAAAATCCTTTATTATGTTTTCAAAAAGAAGTATGTGCCTGAACTATATGCAAACTTGTTTTTTGTCCCGGAATGATGTGCATAAACTGAGTAAAACATTGTCGAGATATCTGGGGTTTTCCAAATCAGTAACTGCCTCAGCCTCGAAAAAGGCCTTGACTGACTCACAAAGGACTAATGGAGCAACTCTCTTTAATCAACATTGGCATTTATTGAATTTTCCCGAATAAGAGCTTTAGAACAATATGGCTTGTTGCAGTAATAGTTCATTAGATAGTTGACTTGGTAGGCAGATATAGATAAATTGATAGTTGAATAGTTAGGCTAATATCCTTGACACACACATAACTTCTATATTACACCAATGTTGGATTTTTAAATGACAAATGTAATTTAAATTCAATCTAACTAAATTGTGTGTTAAGTTTAAACAATTAATCTGGTTTATAAAAATCAGGTTGTAGTAATGATAGGTAAAAGGCTGGTCTTTACACTCCAGCGACCTTGGGACAATTATCTCAGGGCTCTCACGCAGAGCACCTGTAACCATTAAACGCTGTGGGAAAACTGCAAGATCAAAGTCGGGCCTAATTTTTGGCAATTAATTGTCTTTGCCTGGAGGTGACAGTATAATCTGAAGCGATTAATGGGTGGCTCACCTCTAAAATCTTGTGATACAACTAAACTTCTTATGACCAGAAATCTAATTTTCCATAGATGCATAATTTTCTGCAATGTAACAGCCAGAAATCTTTACAGTACCCGTACCATATAACATATGTTCATGACTCATGGAGATTAGCACCAAACTGAAGACGTTCTGGTAATACTTGGTGAAATGCTTTTGAAATACTGGTACTTTTCCAAAGTTGACTTCTAATAATTTACCAGTGCAATATATGTATATCATATATATGATGCATCCATGTCTAAACTATAGCCATTTCAGTTGGGATAACAAAATGGAACATGTAAACAAAATTGTAGTTCTGTTCATGTTGCACGATTTGATTTGTGCACTTTTGGAAATGTCCATTACAGTGCATAGTTTTTAAAAGGTACAGTATGAAACAAAAATAAATTGTAATTTGTGAAGGTTCTTCAGCATTAAATAAAAAGTTTGACCTTAGTAATACAAAGGATTGGAATATATCTTCTCTAACAACATGGCCTTGTACAGATAACTACTGTATGCCATAAAAGAGTTCACTCTGTTCAACGATAATCTTTGCACCGACTGAAGGCATTCTGATATGTGAGAGAACCCTTGGGAGAGAGTCAGGTCATAGTTTAGCTCATTGCTAAGACTTATTTAGTGTGCAATGAAAAACAATGGACAGAGAAGCATCCTGTTAACCAGCGATAAAATTACCAAAATGTCAGATCATCATATTTAAAGCATAAAGCCAGCAAATACAAAAAGGTATTTAAATGTAATAACTAGAATATCTTGGCAAGCAGCTGAGCAATGCCATGAAAAGGCACTCCCCATATGGGACCTCACTTGGTTATATATTAGGCATCAGCTGTGCTCTCACATATGGCAATGGAACAAAAAAAGAACCCCCCCCCCCTCCATAAACAACTTGTAACATGGGACTTTCTCAAGATCAATGAAGAAGTGACACGGGAGGTTAATGATATTTAATTTCTTAAGAGTAATTTTACACTCAAGTTGCATGGAACTCAGCAGGGTCCTTGGCACACCTCAGGGGGCTGGGGGCTTGAATCTGACCCTTCTCTGTGTGTGTGGAGCATGTTCTCCCTGTGTTTGTGCACGCAGAATCTCCCACACAAAGACAGCGTTCTGCTGGAGCTGAACCACCAGTAGTATGTGCAAGCTTCCCATGGTTCCCCCATTGTCCCATCCAGAAAGGATCCAAATAATAAGGAGCATAAGAGTAAAAGCAGTTGTGGAAATTTGATAAAAGGACACAAGCGGATGTTAATAGTTTTACAGCAATTACTTTCCATTTCTTTTTATGGAGCTATGAACTAGAATAAATCCATCTTCAGAGAATGACACAAATAAAGAGAAGCTTTAAGAGTTTATTTAATATACATTTTCTGAAAAATACAAATTCTATCCATTTTATATAAATTTTCTTTAAAAAAAAATCACTTTAATCTTTTATTCAAAACAGCAACAAATGACTTAAATGGCATAAGGTCTTTAACCATTATTGCATTTACTTTTCTAATACAGTGTGCATACTGCTGAAAACCTACATTGGTTTGGAAAAATAAAAACAAAACATGATCAAAAACAAGAAACCCCATAACTCAAGCATTGTATATTAAGACAAACAAACGGTTGATTTTGTTCAGAGATGAACAAATTCAGTAGTGGAAGACTTAATAAATCCTTGGAATTATTAATCAAAATTCAAACTCTTACCAAAATGGTACATCAAGTAAACTCTTGCCCGTGATATCTACAGTATAATGCATCCATTAGATTTTTTAAGAAAATATTCAGCATAACATGCTATCTTTTGTTCTAAAACCTTTTAGAATGTGACATATTAGAATAATGTATTATATTATTTTTTTTTATTACAGAGATACCAAACATATACAGACCATTGTATTTCGTTTGGAAAACACCAAACTCTTAGAATATGACATTTTATAATAATGTGTTAATATATTAATATTGTTTTTTGTTAAACCTATGAAACACATACAGACCATTGCATTTCTGGGTATGGAAAAGACCAAGCATTCATTCTTTCAGCGAGTTAAAGACAGTTTGGGGCAGCAATAACAGTTGTATAACTGCTGGTGATATTAATCCAGAATACAGTGATAAATTCATCAACAAAAGTATACAAATCATGCCAGTCCATTTAAAATTACATTATATTAACTTAATCACCGTTTTAAAACTTAACGTACCTACACAAACTGTAAAATCATAATCTTGTGAACACATTTAACATTATTACATTCTCTGTTACTTATGTGCATCTCCATAGCAATTCTTAGATTCATACAAAGTTATAGGACATCACAGAAGGTGAAGGTCTGAAATATTAAAATCATATATTGTAGTCATTACAAATCAAAATTTAATAGAATGACAAACAGAGGTAGAACTATAAAAATATTTTCTCCTACTACTGGAAAAGTTGACTAGTTCTTTCAGAAAAGTAGTTCAGATAAGGCCCACAAAAAAGGATATCCCAGAATTCTATTGTTTTAATATGTTCATCAGAAGACACAGGGAGGTTTTGCATAGCAAGGATGATATGTTTACTGAACGGCAGTTTTCGAAATGTTCGGCAGAGGGGACAAACAGTTTTTTTCACATTTAAAAGGTTTCTTTGTACGTCAACTATGGCATCCGCTGTTGAATAAAAACCAGGCATATCTGAATGTTTTCGTTTAGTTGACGATACATTCATTCTTTTCAAGGAAAAGAGGAGCAGAAAGGATCCTTCAAGTTTGACCAAAACATTTTTTAAACAACCCTTCCTCAACCCTCACCCTAATTAAGGAATTTATTTTCTTTTTTCCACTATGGAAATGTGTCATTAAAAGGAATTTGCAAAATTAGCTCAAAAGACCTTGGGCATGGTTCTCCAAAAAGGACCCCTTGTCTTAGTCTTCGAGGTTCTCCTCTGAGGCACCGTTTCCCCCTCTAAAGATCAAAAAAAAGGACATAGTACTCATTATCCCAAGTCACATTCACATAAATGTCACAGAAACCTGCACAAACATCTGTCATGACACAGTTCTTTAACAATCTTAAAATGTTAGGAATAATTCTCGACTCCCTCACCATCCTGTGTCAAAAAACATACAGAAAAAGGGAATTGTTACATTAAAATCCCATTACTGGACCATTTAGGTTTGTAACAGTTTGCTCCAGACTAATGATGATGTAGTGACCTTTAAACATGCAACTAAAACATAAAACCAAGAACATTAAAGATCACCTGATTCACGCTTACATGGTTCATTAAGTTGGTCAATAAACCGCGCTAACTAACTTGCAGGTTACAAGATAACATGAAAGCTAACACTAGCAGACTTGAAAAGACATTCCAGGTGGTTAAAATATTAAACAATATTGCATTGGTAGAATTGCTTTCTGGTGAAAAATCTTAAATGAGAAATGACAAATAAGTTGGTGGGTCATTTTTGGTTAAGTAGATTTCACTTGTATATCTGAGGCCACTATGTTTATAATGCATATCAATCCATAATGATGTTAAGACAGAAAGCTGTGTGAGCAAATCATTACTCGATGCACTACAGGAGGGGCTCTATTTAAAATAAATAAATAAATAAAAAGTTGTCCTTTGATTGCTCATTATTAGGCTTAGAAAAATCCATTAACCAAACTATTTAAATAATACATTGGGAATCAGTTTAAGAAAGAGAGCTGTAAGCTTACCTCACCACCAAACTGGCCCGGATATAGTTCAGCCACTCAGCATGCGGAGTGTGGGTCAAGGTAAGTGGAGGACTTCTCTCCTATGGAAGAACATGCATACCACTTCTGATTACCACAAGCAAGGATCCATGTTCAGACTCACCCTCCTAAACCCTGTGTTTACCATTTTTGAGATACATGTTCAATAAAATGTCATAACTTTGAATATCATACATTTCCACTGGCAGAAAGAGGTCAATATCTACTTCATACAGTTAAACTAGTGCTTCTTGTGTGATCTGGATTCAATTTGTGTGTGACTATAAAAGCAATGGTCAGGAAAGTTTATGGCAAATGAAGGAGCTCTGTCAGTTTCTGAAGAGCACCAGTCCAGAATGTGCTCCTGTTCCATAATTTCAGACTGTTACTGAACAGCTCTACTTACTGACGGGACGTTTGTCACTCAAAAAGGGCTCCTGCTCCAGGATATCCATGGGTATTTTAATGCCTGGCAGTGTCTCCCGATAAGGGAAGTCAGACTGCAGAGGAGGAGTGAAAAACGGTAAAGGGGTGGCTGAAGTCTATATCAACAGCTTGCAGAATATAATGCGCATTTAAAAAGCCCGGAATAACTTCTGGATTCTACAAAAAAAGGACATCAGGTTCAAAAAGCTGGTAAAAGAAAAAAGAAAAAATGCACAAGAAAAAAGAAACTGACATTCATGTTAGGATTTACAACATAAAACCCATATTTTATACTAATCATGCAATACCATACTTACATCATCAGCATCACTGTCTATACTATCTTTCTTCTTCTTTTTCTCATCTTCCTTCTTTTTCTTGTCTTTTTCAGGAATGACATCATCCAAGTAGCTGAGGTCATGCTGAGAGAAGATGTAGTCCATGGCCTTCCTCACTGCGACCAGAGCCAGGATCTGCAAAGGAACACTCAAGCCATTACTCAACAGACGATGTCTGCTCATCACAAACAAACAGAGATGCTCAACGTCCCTAGATGCACATCAGCATCAGTCATTCTACGGTCATGGTAATATGGTATCAAAGCGCAGCTTTGGACCAACCATGACTGGGAAGACTATTGCAGCCACCGTAGACTTAAGGATCCACAGGAGTGCCAAACAGAGTACTTGGATGAAGGTGAAAAGGTGGATCCGGCGAAGAGGTACATGTCGAAGGTAGATCAAGTCTGGCTGATGTTTGGCGGGCATGAACAGCAGTTTGAGGCGATCCATAAACTACAGAAGTCAGACAGAGGCAGAATGTTAGTGAACCTGTTTTGACTTCACCAACCTACTTTGAAACCCCTTCCGTCTTGGCTACAAAGAAAAGTGGCATACTCACCTGCACACCACTGAGCGATGCCACGCCCATGTAGAGGAATATTCCGTACAGTACTGGCATGGGAATGTACTGAAGGACAGAGAAAGAGGTTGGAAACATCCCGTAATACACACTCTCTAAAACAAGCACAAGCAAAGAAGCTATTAATACATCTCCTGTGCCAGATAATGTCAAACTAGTCATAAAAAAAATGCTAGACAATCAGGCTAAACTCCCGTCCGCACAGGAGACTTACAAATGACATAGGGTGCTACAATATTCACTATGTTGACTAGATGATGTTTGGTTATTGCTTATACTAACCACAAGGAGACACTGCTTAGCATTTACCTACCCTTTCATTAAAGAGAAACTTTTTAAGGAGGTGGGTGAGATACCCACTGCATGTGCACGTGTCGAGTAATTCATTTAAACAATTATTTTTAACAGCCTAAGTCCAAGTCTTTTTTTGCAAGCTACCATGGTTAGTCTTGTGTACTGTGATGAAGACAGTTACAGTTAAATAGTGTTTAAAAAGAATAAGGAATTCTAATAACTTTTTAATGATTAACTCTGTGATCATTCAAACTATGTGTGTGCATCCTTCCACTGTCCTTATTTAAGCTGGGGAGGGACACCATATATGGAAAGGGACACCATATATGGAAGGGCAGAGTCAGCAGTGTACCTGAAGTATTGGAGCCATGAGCACAGAGAGGCCAGTCAGAATAAAGACAAGGATACCAGTCACCCTTTGCTCCCTAGAAAACCAAGATGTAGTTATAACAATGTGCTTTATTTCATCCACATCATTATCATCATAATTAAGGTCAAAATGGTGAAAGGGAGCCAATCTGAGATTTATAGGAGATTTTATAAAGCTGCCCAGCGTTTTACATCAACATCATCCAACTCATGTCATTCATGTATTTTGAAGTGAAATATTTAAAAAAACTAATACAAATTAAAATTAAATTAATTATTGAAATAATACACGAAACAAATCACATTATTCATTTTTCTTGCAAATTATGAAGGGAACTAGTGGAGATTCATTCTGCTGGTTGAAGTTACGGCTGGTGAACGTTTGGCGCAACTGATAATGTGCAGCTTTGCACTCATGATGAGAAGAGCACAGGCAGCACTCACCTGACACCCAGGAACTTGGGCTGCTCACCAGGTGCTGACGTCTCCGTCTCCATCTTCAGGCTGTCAAGGTGCGCAATGGAGATGACAGTGGCAGCCACGTACCACGGGAGCCCCATGAAGGAGCAGATGACCAATATAATCGCCACCCAAAAGAGATCCAGGTGGTAACCAGCGCCTTTCTGTATTAACACAATGTATTGGGGAGCAAATTACAAATTACGGATACACAAATTAAAAAGATCTGTACAATTTTGAAGGACTTGTAAAATTTATATATCGCTTAAAAAAAAAGCATTAAAACTTTCTGAAACATTTGTTTTACTAGGATTACATGGCTAATGACTTTCAAAATTAATTCCAAAAGGCTCCTGAACTACTGAATCAGTAACTCATATTGCTACTAGTCATGCTGTCCAAAACTGTCAAAGCTCAAGCCATTTTAACACAGCAAAAAGCACAATCCAGGTACTCAACCTTTAGCTTGTGCTCCTTCCTGTTGACGATGACCGCTGTGACCTGCTGGTCCATGAAGATCAGGATCGTGACCAGGAGGGCAGGGAGAGCCGACGCTAAGTACACCCACCAGGGGTTGCCTCCAAATGGGGGCACAAACCAACCTCTGTATGGGCTTGTTGGCTGGTGAATAAAAAGTGAAAAAGCTCAGCAAGCCACTGAACCAGTGATTATTTGGCCAGCATGGTTACATTTTAATGATGTGGGTGAAATGAGATGACCAAAGGGGAAGAGACTTAAATATCTATTCATACCATTACTACACGATTCCCTTAAGAAAACAAACATACATGCATATATGTGTGTGTTTATATGCATGTGCACATGTGTACTCAAAACACACAGCATTGCCAGAATCTCAGCTAATCACTATGCTATTTGATGTCAGCTCTAAAGCAGGCCCCCTCCCGAAAAGATTAAGATCCCATTAAGATTAAAGCATTATATAGAATCAGAATTAGTGCCAGAGTTTCAGGTTTTCATTCTCAGTGAATTATGCCAATAACAAAGTCTAATTAGTAACAGGAATGTGAAACCTCCACAGATTTAAGTGACCACTGTAAATTACCAGTACATGGAAACATTTGTATCCTGCATTACTAAAGTCAACAGTGAAACACAGGTGACTTTCAGCCGGACATACCTGCAGTGTAATGAACACAACACATGCAGTCAAGTGTAACAAGTTACCTTAAATTCACTCGGCACCAGCAGTTTGGGTGTATTCACGCCAACCACAGCATCTATACCACAGAAAGTCAAAATGGCCAAGATCGTTGCAAAGTCGCTGATAAGTTTCCTAACCTAAAGGTAAAAAAGAAAAAGAACAGAACACATTCACTTTGAAAATCAATGCTATAAAGCAGCGGTTTCTGTAGGAAATGATCAAATTTCCCAAACAATGGATACAATTCATGAAGTAGCAAGAGTTTAAGAAAGTTCTTCCATGCATCCAACTTTTTTTTTCCTTTTTAAGAGTACTGAGCCCTCGGTATTTAACCCTTCCACATAAAATTTAATATTGAAATGTAAACTGACAGAAACAGTTCCAAAATACAAGAAGAATAAAATATAAAAAAATACACCGTTGACAAAAATTTTATCTATTTGTAAACCTATAAACAAACACAAAATCCCAGGATGTTTGTATAATTGACTAGCTGGATTTCATTTTCTGAGTAAGATTACAAATAAAGCTTGGATGATGTGCACAGTATACCCAGGGAAAAAATAAAACCAATTTAATGTTAAGACATCAGACATGACTTTTGTTGACTTAATGCTTCAAACGCAATAGATGAGACAGACAGAATCCCAGGTAAGACAGAAGTGACTGACTGAGGCCTGAGCTGGCATTAGGACTTACAGTTGTGGGGAAGAACGGACTGGTCTTGAACTTCTTCAGACACATAGTGAAGGAGTAGGTGCCAAGGAACAGGATGAAAGACATCAGAGTGATGTCAGGGACAAACTCACAGGCCAGACCCGCCAGCTTGCCACCATACTTCAGGCACTCATCCCTGCTCAGAGATGCCCACGTAGCATTTGGAATCTGCAGCATAGATTCATAAAGCTATGAATACAGGGGGTCTGTAGAAATCCTTTTTTTTTTTTTTTTTTTTTTTTTAATTTAAAATCTCTTTAATGCCACTTCAAGCCGAAATTTTAATACATGCTTTACCAGAATCAATGCTCATATAACACCATAGTAACTACACCCACTTTTTTATTCCAGTTTGTCTTAAAGGTCCAACAACTGGTGTGGCGAATAATACATCAAACCTCTACAAAATGTCAACCAAGGCATGGGTGACTCAGTTACAAAAGGTTCTGCTATCAAGAAACTTCAAACAAAACAGAGAAACAACAGACTTGGATTAAGACATTTAATGTTGCATTCTCCAACATCATGACCTTATGAAGTTCTTGCAGGCACCATGGGTGATATCTTACCAAGTACTGTCCTGCTATAGACCAAGTATTAATTTCATAAGACAAACTAGGTCACTCTGCATATACCGCATTTTAGCATTCCCTATGAATATACACTGGTGTAAATTTATGTAATATGTATAGATACAATGTATAAATGAATTAAATACAATGAGCGAGCTATAGGTAACACAGTCTTCAAATGGCAAATTCCAATAATAAAAGGTTTAAGGAAAGGAAAGAGTCTCTCCTGGGGTAACGATATCTTTCACGTCATTCTGATGGTGCCACTGTAACTTTAACTGGCCCACTGCACAGAAAGGATTCATTTCACTGAGCAGACCTTGTCTGTCTGCTGAGCTAATTCAATGTGGCGACAGGTAGCCTGCCAATTTTCATAACTGTGAAAGAAAGGCTGCCGATTAGAAAATGCGAAATCATTATTGACCAGCATCCTAATTATAACATGGTGTTTAGTTTCCACCACTTAGGCAAGTCAAGCCAAGCCAAGGCAAGCCATTATCACCTCAATAAACAATAGACACAGCCCGGAAAGACAATTTCTTATGAATAGAATAATGAAGATGCATGAAACTATTTTTGTTATGGAACTGGATTACATTTAGATGAATTCAAACTGAGAAAGGCCCTGCTTTTTGACCCAAGTACAATGCTACCGCAGTTCA
Source organism: Brevimyrus niger (assembly GCA_015164015.2). Taxonomy (NCBI): domain Eukaryota; kingdom Metazoa; phylum Chordata; class Actinopteri; order Osteoglossiformes; family Mormyridae; genus Brevimyrus; species Brevimyrus niger. Next base: position 13,095,165 of record JAABNY020000119.1, on the reverse strand, counting down.
TATGAAAGACAACTTTTTTTCTTTTTTCAGAATTTCTAAATGGCATATTCTTTTACCGTAACAAACGGGGTCACAGCCAGGGCACATTCAACCTTTGACAATAAATACAGGTAACAAAAAACAATGAATGGATACAAAGGAACATATTAGCTTGCTCTCATACTGCAGGGTCAACATCATGGCAAATTCTAATGGACATTACCATGGGCATTTGGGTATTTAGTCTACATAGTTTTCCTTACCCCTTGCCATGGACTTAGCTGTCCATGTACAAAGAGGTTCAACACAAAATCCATAAAGCATGTCTATAGATATTTATAAAAAGGCAAAACATTACAGAAATGTTAATTATGCATTATGAAAACATTATGAAGCTCTCATTTACCTTCAAATTCAGAATCGGCTTAGTCTTCAGTACAAAGAATCCTTAATTCTGATACCAAGCATAATAATGCATGATGAAGGTATCTATAGTGCATTACAGATGAGAGCTTCATTGGAACTTAAAAAGAATTACAATTATTTATAATGCTTCATGACTAAAAAGTTGCTTTATTAATTCTTATACTTACCATAAAAATGCATTATGAATGTATCTATAAGGGATTACAGATGACAGTTTTAAGAGTTCCCAAAAATTGTTTCATTTAAAGTTTCATTATATAAAAGCACACCTATACCTACCGGAACAAAGTATGAAAAAACCACAATATTGACCACTGCTGGCAACATTTGGAGTGACTTACCAGATCTGTGCCGTTGATATAATCCAAAACATTTTCAGAGGTACTCGAGTCATTCCCTGTAGAACGGAAAAAACACATGTGTTTATTCAAAAATCGAAAACTTACCAATCTTATGTGAATGAGATTCATATCTATTGATATCTATTAAATAAAAAATCCAAATGTGAAAGCATGCAATACAACCATAAGGTTCTGCATCGTTTAAAAGTCAGACGCAGCAATATTTTATGATTTCTACTTGTTTGTGGCCATCGGCTTTTTCGGAAAATGTAAAGTTTTAGTTAGCAGCATCTTGCACCATTTGATCATTTTCCCTGAATCACATTACACTCTACTGTTCCTTGACCTGCACAGTAAATATATATGTCGAGCCGGGTCAGGGTGACTAGTAACCCACAGGTCCAGGTTACTGAAAAGTTCAGGCAGCCTTTGGGGAAGATGGTGGCGCAGGAGGCAGTGCTATAGTTCAGCAACTGGAGGGTTGCAGGTTTGAGCCCTGGTTCCTCCTGACCCCATCAAAGTGTCCTTGAGCGAGACACTGAACCGCAAATTGCTCCCGGTGAGCTGCTTGGCGCCTTGCATGGCAGCCTCCGCCACCGTATGAACGTGAGTGTGGATGGGTGAATTTCAAGCATAAATTGTAAAGCGCTTTAAGTACTTATAAGAGTAGCAAAGCGCTATATAAATGCAGTCCATTTACCATTTGTATTCAAATGTTTGTATTTGTGGGTAGCAGAAAGGGGCAGATTGGAAGGATGCGGCACCAGTTCACTGCAGAACAAATCTGGACTATGGGGAAAAAACCCAACAATCTGCCTGTTCAATAGGTACTGGGCATTAAAGACAGTCTGAGAAGATGGGAGCAGATACTTCTGAGCATTTTCTCCATTACTTACTGGGGTTTATGGGGTTCTTGGTATGGTTTTAGCACAAAGCTAGGAAGTAGAAACACAAGTCATACAACCTGGCCCTTACCCAGAATGGGAGGTGTGCAGCGGCAGTCATACTGAGTCACAGATTCCATCTTAAAACCTTTGTGAATGGGGTTGTGATCAGCCAGTTTAATCATCTTCTTAAAGGCATCGTAGATAAAGATGAAGCTGATGAGTGAGGAAAATCCCTCTTCTGTGAATCGAGTGAAGTACTGCACCAGGAAGCTGGCATCCGTCGCTACCAAAACCAAGCAGAAGAATCCGGACCACAGGCCGATCCATAGCCTGAACTCTAAATAATCAAAATGGTTGTCCCTATGGGGAGGAAAAAAAATATTGTGTGTGTGTGAATATCACACTAATATATGCTATTCTGTGGCAAGGCTGGAAGTAAAAATGAAGCCATTTAAATGTGTTACGTCATTCAATCAAGGAGACTACAAACTTAAAATTTACCACACATTAGTAAATATTAGCACTGTAAGTAAACTGGAAGCTGTGGTGCAACCGTTCTATATTCAAGATTTAAAATAAAGGTTAATTATTTATAATGGAACATAGTGAGTTCAAGGAGAGGTAACATTAGACCTTCATAGTATCCAATGAGAAAGCGAACTCACTGCAAACTGAGCGATCCAGACACGCATTTAAAAGAATACTGTAAGTGCGGCAGAGGAGAGCCAGCTTCTCGATGAGGACCTATGGATCCATTTATATAAATACCTGAAACTTACAGATTCTTTAAAAAGTGACAGAATGATACTGAACAGGTTTGAAAAATGTAGGCAAATGCTTTGGGTTGCATGTAAGAATACTGAAACTTTACTTCAGTACCTCCCAAAAGCAACAGAAATAAGCTGAAAAGCTGGCCAGCAAACTGCCTTTTACTTTGACCTGATAAGCTCTGTAGGGACTGTCCCCTCCAGAAACAGTTCATATATGCATTGCAGCTGTAGATACATAAGGGCAATTACAAAATCTACTACAAGAAGTTACAGAAAATGTTAAACCACAAAATTTACTTTCTAGAAAGTTTTAAGATAATAGACCCAATCATCTCATTGCTGAATTTGGTCTCCTGAGGTGTTGTATCTTCAGCAGATTAATATGTGGATATAGTCCAATTATGAACCTTTAAGACAAACTGGGGAAGAAAAAAAAAACAATCTTTTACCACATGCAGGATGACAAAACTCACTTGCTAAAATTGAAAAGGAGTCTCTCAAACACCAGTACAGGACCAGTGCTGCTCAGAATGGTGAGGGGCTGACCGGCCAACAGACAGAACATCGCCCCACTAAGCGCTGTGCCCAGGAAGCTCTCCAGCACGCCCTGGAAACGAGAACAGAGCACAACAACAAAAGGTATGAATTCAAGGCATCCCCAAGCAACAAACAAAGAAGCACAATGCTGCACAGTGATGTCAGAGGCTTGATTGCAGTTTAAGGCACCATGAAGGTGGCTGCAGAACACACCAAACGGGGGGGGATGGGTTATGCGTAAAACAGTTGGCCCAAATACTGCTGAAATCCAAAAAATTATACCTAATTTCATATAAATATTTTCTCTAAAAGGTTTAACATTTAAACAAAAGGTGGCCAAAATCAAACATTCAAACAGGTTAGGTCAAATGCAAAACCACACAAGGCCACTTGCACAAAAAAATATGCCAGTGGCTCAAAAGATAAATCAGAGATTAAACTGTTGAGGTAAAGAAACATACTTGTGCAGTTCTGTATTTTAAAGCAGACCTACATTTCTTTGCGTTATGTAAAATCCTAGTAAGTCAGTACATAATATATTGGTTGGGTAAGACAAACAAAACATCACAAACATCATATGCAATGTAAAGCCTACCATTAATATCAATGTTAAGATTTTAACATAATACAACTCCAAGAAACATTGCATAACACAGTCAATGGTCTGTTGGCATGAGAAGATAATTACTTTTATCTACTGGTGCTGCCTGGACAAGATCAGATCTACTTAATGATACTAAATGATACTAATTCCTCCAAACATTAAACATAAAGGGTTTGAGTATGTCTTTGTACTTTTGTGTGAACTGCTAACGAGTTAACAGCAAAATGTTGCATCTTAAAGTACTTCTGACTTCTGACATCTCAGACCGTAGGGTTGATCTTTGAGCAAAGTGGCAAGTTTCAAGCTCACCTGCATGTTCTCTGTGGCATCCCCTAGCAGTCCCCCGAAGGTGATGGCATTGGTCACCGTCCCCAGGTAAATGAAGAGAATCGCAGACAGAGACTGGATGTGTAACGCATCGTAAAAGTCACTGGCGAAGAAGGGCACTTTCCTCTTGATGTCAAGTATAAGGCCACCACAAAACCTGATGATGCAGCACATGTACTTTTAAGCCGAGTGCTCCAACAAACCTACGTACTAAACATCACTATCATGTGACATTTTATGTTTAACTTATTTAGGAGCATCTAGGGGATAAGAGCCATATGGTGAAATATTTCTGAAATAATGCTGAGCATAGGATTTGAACCGGTGACCTCCTGATCACGTTAAGGCATTCTGACCTGCTTAGCCACACACTGGCCCATCTTTTTAAGGGACATCATGTTTTAATACTGTAATAATACTGCAGCTGCTAAGCACACTGGCCACAGAAGTCCCAGTAAAGGCTTGTGAGCGGTTTGGGTTTCTCTCACCTTGAAGGACTTGCTACAGGATGTAGTGGTTTACAGAATAACTGTCCATTAAAACTACATTTTGGTTTAGAAATATAATAACCACGTGTGCCATGGCAGCTGAGGTAAATCATCACCTTACCTTCCTGTAAACTTAAGCTCATCACATTCGTGGTGGCCCCCACCACCTCCATGCCCCCCTTCATGGGGAGTGTCACCATTCATCTGCATGTTATCACCACCTGCATACATGTTCTTCCTACCCAAAACAAACAGTTGTTTTTCTTTTATTAAACCAGAAGTTTCCATTAATGTTGCATAAATATTTAAAACATTTCAAGTTCTGTGGTTAATGCATGGCACAATCCCCAAACATACAGTTCCTAAAATGTCCTGAGCTATTTGCTGTGATTAAGTTCAACCAAAGGACAGAAAATCAAGCAGTAGAAAAAAAATACAAGACTAGGAGTATTAACCTGAATGAAAGTTAATAACCTCATCATGTGCCATGAATGAAGTCACACCTTTACGTGGGATTTTGTCGTTTCCATTGAAACTTCCAAACAAGAAGTCAATACAAGCAGATGATACATTTATTACTATAATACTTCATTTCAGATGAAGGTCAAATGTCCCACTGTGACTATCTAAAGAGATCTACAGTATATCATATGCTGCAGTAAATACTGGACTGCTGAAGATTTTCCATAGTGTCTCAACTGTATATGAACTGTTCTGTAACGTGATAAAGATCATAGCCTATGGTAATCTTAAGTTTTAACAAATAAAGCCTCAGCAGATGACACATACTCTAGACATACTCTAACCTTTATTGGTAACTTGTACTAAAATCAACACTGTTCTAGAGATAGGAAAAACTAACACCTCAACACCTCCTACCTTTTGTCTGAAGATGGAAGAAACTTTGGTGGCTCTATTCGAATTTCAGGGTCCCATTCACCAGGAGGCAGAACAATGACCTCATCCAGAAACTCTTCAATGCCAGCCAGGAGGTCTTGTCTATCCTTGGCCTTGTACGCAATATCATGGAAAATCTGTGTACAATAACAGCTACAAGTTAAACAGACATATCACTTGCACAATTACTCCTTCCCGAATGTAGGAACAGTACTACTAAACAAGCTTGTATGACGACATCACATGGCATATACTGTACATAATGCTTTATGGTAAAGCAATCAAACAGAATTAGTTAAAAGCCGACAAGAAAAAAAAAACGTAACTCAATAAACATATACAATCAATATTGTCTTTATGATTATCCTTGGAAACTACAAATTTTCTACAAAACAGAAGATCCTGTTTTATGTGCCTTTGCTTTTTTACTGCTACGTTTTTGTTGGATATACTATAATATATTAGTGAAAAGGGAATTAATGATCATGTTTGGTTTAAATCTTCAGAGTGACAGCAGTGATAACGTGGTTCTGTTTCCATGGCGTAAATAAATGCGTGGAAAGACACAGAGACAGGCGTAATCGAGCTAAAGCTAGGAAAAAAGAGACGCTTTCAGAGTCACTGTTTGTAAACAGTATAACATGAGGAAAGGAGATAACTGGTGGGGGGGTGGTTAAGCTGCTGAAGAGGATGATACTGAAATGTCGCTCTTTGCTTACACTTCAAATGAAAATTAAACAAAATTAACATTACCCTTTCAACGTCAGTTGATTTGTGTGTTTCATTAGCAAAGAGGAAGCAGAAATGTTTAACCTTGTGCGCAGTGCCCAGTTACCAAACGGTGAGCACAAATGTATGCCATACACACACCTGTTCCTCTGCAGTGCATTTTAAGATTCACCCTAAAGAAATAAGTCAGTGGAGTCATCCAACATTATTCTGCGTACTTATGCAAGGTAACGCTGAGCAGGTAGCATGTTGAGGTGTCACGGCTATGCTTGTGCATTTGGTTTTATCGTTTTTAAAAACATGAATGAACATTTAACAAAATGTTGATATTGAACTATATACAGACTGTAGAGTTGATGTAGTTGAAGCCCACATTTCTCAGTCCCCAGTTCCCAATTACACAGAACGTCTTGTGCTACCATTTCAATTTACTTCCCCAACAGACACATGTAACATTTGGAAGAATACATTTTAAAGTACATAATGAGGTAATGCTTTACATTAATTGCAGATTCATAGTGCATTCAGAAGCAGCATGCAAGTATACCATAACATCTTACATACCTTAACAGCTGCAGTATACGTTAATAACAAACATTATCCAATTATAATATTTGTTATTAGTGTACATTACAGCTGTCATTAAAGGCATTATGAATGCACTGCTCTAAGACATGTTAAGGTATACTTACATGCTGATGAATGCATGAAGGTGCAGTCAATGCAAAGTGTTACTTACATATGGCTACCGATAT
>JAABNY020000119.1:13061420-13088325 GCA_015164015.2 Brevimyrus niger | reverse complement strand
TATATAGAGAGAGAGAGAGAGAGAGAGAGAGAGATTAGTCTGCATCATACAATAAATGCATAGACAAAGTAACTAAGATCCTTACTTCATCAGACATAAGTGTGGCTATCGCTCTTCCTATTTCATGGTAAGACTTGGCTTTGCCTTTGGGTCCCAGCAGGATAAAGAGGAACCTGATGAATACAAGCAGTTTACTTGTGCAGAAAAAAAGTATACTAATCTGAATTGATTCAGATTTTAATATATCAATCAGCTATGTAAATGAACCCCCCATGGAGCACTTCATATCATTTTAGAAAACATAAGTGATGTATCACAAATTTCTCATGTATGGGTTAAATGAAGAGGACACATTTCATTTTTGCTGTGGTGTGTCAACAGTGACCACTGATCACCAAATTATAAATTGTAGTTTTATGCTCTTAAGGAAAAAAGTCCTTGGTAATTTTAAACTAAGCATATTAAAATATATTGGTTTTTGGCATGTATTTGTGTGTGTGTATGTGTGAAATATACATCACAATTTACATTATGTCCCAGGAATGTGATACAAATCTGTCACTGATGTTAGAGGAACCATTTTTTTGGTCCCCACAAAGGGAAATTCAATTTCAGAAAAACCTGTGAATGCAATCAAAAAAATAAAAATACCAAAAGTTTAACAAAATACCAACTTGTATTTTGTTTGGTTACTTATGGTTAAGATTAGGGATGGGTAGGGGTTAAGGTCATCATGTTGGGATTAGGGTCATATAAATGAATGAAGAGTCCCCACAAAGATATGTGTACAAGTCTTTGTGTGTGTGTGTATGTATGTGTGTATGTATGTATGTGTGTGTGTGTGTGTGTGTATATATGTGTGTGTGTGAGAGTGTGAGAGCATCATACCTCGTTGGTACTGGAACTTCAGTCAGAGCTCCCAACATAACAGCATGTTGCAGGCGAACAAAAGCAACAAAAGGGCTGTCCAAGAAATCGACCTCCCCCACCAGGACATTGGAGGCCTCTGCATCACGAGGCAACTTTTTCATGAATTTGTTCTTCAGCTTAAGACACAAAAGAAAAGCGATGAAGAGTGCAAGGGCAAATAGATTTACAAACTACAATTCTGAGCTGACATACAACATTAAGTTACTTGATTCAAAAGCAAGAATTTATAGTTCCCAATTAAGTGGACCTAAAAATTAAAAAAAAGATTCCCCTGTTTTTTTATAACCAGTGTAAGAAACAAAACACACTATCAATGTTCCCATAATGTGTATGAATAGACTGATGGTGTTTAGACAAAGGGTTTTGTAGCATCCATTATTGGTTCTTATTCTTTGTCCCTCAAGAGTTATAAACTTGCCCTTCAATGAAAATAAAACCAGTGGCAACCTTATTACAGAACCTTGAGTCCAAACACTTTTACCTTTTCAACTGCCAAGACAGATTAGAGCTGTTTCCTAGGAACAACACTGATACTGAAAATAACACCCTGATTATAAGTTCAACCAAGCATATAAATCATGTCAGCAGTACCTTTTTCTAATCTCTGAAAAAGCAAAGAGAATTCCAATAGTATACATTGGCTTTTTTCTAAAAATGTCATGATGAGATTTTTAAAACCAAAACAAAAAAGCATTGTCGATCAAGGGAATACATTTTAAAGTGTAACAGCATTAAACAATAAACAAAGTATCTATGCTAGGCATTGTAGTGAACCTGTATTTTGGCCACCGGATAATACGAGTAACATATTATACATTTGTAGTCAAACATCCTTATCCTCAAAACAAAGTTCAGATAAGTTTGGCAATCTTAGGTATCATAAATATGGGATTATATGGATTTAATGCCTCATAGACTTTCCATTAACAGATGGCTGCTTGCAACCTCACTGACAACTTTTTAATGAAATCCCATAGCCAGTAAAAACACAAGCTTTCAAATGAGACTGATTAATATGACAAAGACAGATATGAGGTGACGGCAGGAAACGTATCCAGAAAACCTGACTGCACATTTATCGCAGGATTATGATTCATATCATCGTGAGGATTGAAAATTAAAACTTAACACTTTCATCCAAAGAGACTTACTTAAAACACTCATGCGATAAACACAGATAAGAATAGAAAATTACTAAATTATCTATATAATAAAGGAGGATTGTTTCCCATCTGGAACAAATAACTTGTACGAGTAGTAAAAGAATTACCATCAATACCAGCAAATAAACTCCCAAGAATCTCTGTCAAATAACACATTTCACACTGTGTAAACCTTTTAATAAAATAGCAGACAGAGGGTTAAATTATGGCTAGAAAAAAGCTGATTACATGGTTTAGGCTGGTGGTTAAGGATGTTTACCCTTTTAAACAAACTGTAGTCTTCAATGTGGGAATCTGCTATTAAATATTGTTTTGATTCATGGGTTACACAACACATTTAATTTTGGCTTTGCTTATGCATGGTCCAGTGTATCTAAGAGCTTGTGGTTTAAACTTATAGCTAGAATGTGGTCAGCACAGTAATTATAAGAAGGAATGTACACAGGGACCTACTTTCAATCCACTTTAAACAGACATTGCACTGCTTTAGAGTAATTTTCTGATTCAATTAACACTACATTATGCATTACTGATTTAACATACCTCAGCAAGAACCATTGTTGCCCACTTCCGGTCCCAGAGGGCCAGAATGCAACATAGTTTGCAAAGTTCCCTGTTCAAAACTTTATCAGCTAATTATCAGGTTTAGTGGGCGTGTTGGAGCAGTGAAATTAGACAACCCTGGACAACCCTGACAAACAGATGGCCAAAGAATTTATAAATGAATCAGTATTCTTTTCTGCCATTTTACAAACAACAATGTACTGTACTTTATGCCTCAGCTTTTCCATTTTTGAAAGAGCTGAAGTGCCCCCCCCCCAACAAATTACGAGTTTAAACACCAGAGAAGAGGGCAAAGTGTTTAAAGTACATTGGCTGAGGAATAAAAAGATAAAGGGTGAATTGTATCATTCTCTTTCAACAACCCTGTGACGTCGAGGGTCAAGGTAAGATACACACCCACACAGTTCCAGTAAGTCGGTCACTGAAGTATCTAGCGGCGAGTACAGATGTCATAAAGTTAAGAGTTCAACCTGTACTGAGCTTTATCTTGAGTGACAGTTCCACCCCCACCCTCCCACATAGTAGCATATGTCTGACACTGTAACGTGGGTGAGAGAACTTGGAGTGCCCCTTTTATATGTAACACTTCTGTTTTTCCATCATGTTTTATGCCAATCACTCAATTTCGTCTCCTTTCAAAGGCCTACTCACTTGTATGATCCCAAAATACCGGTTTCAAAGGGGACTGTACATTGTCCTTAAAACTACAACCACTAAGATAAAATAAATATTTACAGTTTTGATATTTATACTGGAAGTACAACAATGGATGAAATCAAACAAAACCAACAAAAATCAGTTCTAGCACATATTAGTATTTCTTCAGTCATCAGATCCCTGATATCTACAAGGAAACAGTATAGGGACACTGGAATAGTGGAATAAAAATGTAACTAACCTGATCTTTTTCAGGTTTGTCGGAGAAGTCATTCAGGCTGTTGGATGTCAAGTTTCGATGTGCAGTCATTGGGCTACCTGTAAAAAGATTAATCAAAAGTTCAATTCAAATGAACAATTTCTCATAAAAGAAGGGAGTCTAGTTACTATTATAAATTAGTGGAAAAGTAGAACATGTGGGCCCAAGAAAGAAAAAACCCACATATCAGGTATATGGATGAGGAACAAGCACTGTCATGTGATATATCTGGTCTCTCAGCCTGTCTATAATATCTAGCGAAATCTATACATAAACAGTGATCAGTGAAATTAATCATTAAACCTCAAAAGACCAGTAACACCAGATTAAAACCCTAGCCAGTAGTTCACTTTCCAAGCTTGGCAGTGATTGGCAGGTCACAGTAATTCCACCCACCATGGGTTTCAACACCTCATTTCTCCCCTCACCAGAAAAGGTCTGCAATTTCTGAGGGTAACGGAGATAGAAGAAACCTACCATTATTGCATTAAGCTCTTTACAAGAACCCTGAATAAGCATTAAAAAATTCAGGGGAGAGTTGTGGACAGAAAAAAAAAATATCAATAGCTGCTTCATACTCCCACTGTTATAATCACTCTTTATAAACCCACAAAAGCCCTCCTCCTGTTAAGATACGACTAATGCTTTGATCAAAAATTTCCAGTCTGCTGTGGTTGGCTGCAGACCAGATCACTCATGCTTGAGTCCTTCCTCTCACAGTTCCCTCCAGTAAATTTTCTTAGGCCCATCAGCTGAAATATGGCATTTAATGCCAGTATTTATAAGGAGTAATTCAGTGAATCGAAAGCTCCTTATTGGTTCATAATCTTTGAATCATATAGATTTCTCAAAAATGAATTTCTTGAGTAAATGTCTTTGCTTTACATGCATATGGTAGGTCGATGGGAATTCTGCTGACCTCATACGTGGTATGTATGTATGTATGTATGTATGATCTCATCCTTTTGGAACGCACATGCACACAGATGTTACCGTTCATATGGTCTGCAATTACTCATTCATCCCCATTATCAAAATCACTGTAAATATGCCACAGAAGTTTGTGGGGAATGGAAAGGTCATTCTCAGGCCACCACAGATACTATGGTTAGATCCAAGGTAATCCAATTTAAAATTACTATAAACAGCATCGAAGACTTCATCCTCTATTTTTCTTTTCTCAATGGTTTTTCTATACTTCACAGTTGATAGTCCTCAAAATTCCCGTATCATGACATCTCATTCTAAGCTGTTCCTTGTTCATGCATGCTTTAATCATGTTGCTGACAACTGCACTGTCACTTGTACAAAGTAATTTCTTTTCTTTTTCCGTTGTCATGTCAGAGTTCCAAGAACCTCAACAAACTGCAATGAGATCCCAGATGCTTCATTATGTTTACCTAGAAACTCCTTGTCAATTATTACTATCCAACAGACAACCCAAAAATTCTTAATCATAAGGTGTCAAATTGTGTCGACTAAGATATTCCTGGGTAGTCATTTGACTTCAGTGAAGTATACCTCAGGGGAAATCTGTTGCATCCACAAGCAAAAAATCTCTTTTGCTGAAGTAAATGTGTTCTACATTTATTTTAAGAGGCTAGTTCAATTTATCATAAGTATACTTGCTTACAGAGACAGGTCAATGTTAAGCAAGACTGAATTGTTAATGAGTTTGAAAACACTTTAATGAAAGACTGAAACATTATATGTAATGATGCAATGCACTTTCTTTGTGTCTGAAAAAAGCGTGGACTTTTTTTCCCTCAACCAGGCTAATGTCTAATTAAGGAACACATTATATAAACATCCAGCTTAATCATCACTTAACCGAAGTGTAATTCTGACTGGAAACAAAATTACGTTCAGTAGCAACAAGGTGATAATGCGTGAGCAGTTTACATGAGCAGCGAGGAGAACTGGGAAGTCCTGTAGTGCCAGGTATAGCCGGTGGCCAGGAAGGCCAACAACCCTCACCAGGTACAGTGCTGTAAAATGGCTGGATGGATCGATGGACAAATTTCAATATAGTTACAGTCCATTTAAGTCTGTACTGCAAAGTACTGCGTAGAAAAGCAACATTTCTGTGACCATATTCCTACTTCTGGCTTTATCAGTTTTCTAGAATTCCGTAAATTTCCTGACTTACAATTTCACTGTTATTAGTCTTTGAACAATTAATACATTTTGATATGAAGACCAATACTTAGTTGTCATTTTTTGTGTCCAAAATTTTTCCAAATAAAATTACCAATTTTATTACAATGAACACACCTGTATCACGTACCATGCATCATGTAAAACCTGCCTAGGGGCACATCTTTACAGAATAATTGCTGTAAAAAAAAAAAAAAAAAAAAAACATAATTTCCTTAACCACTTAAAAGCAACAGAACACTGGGGGAAGGATGATAAAAATACATTAACAAGGAGGATTAACCACTGCTTCCTACAACTCAGTGCTGTACAGAAATTCAGCTAGCATTAAATAAATTCTACTGTAAGCATCATCACTTTTATTCTCATTAAAGGTATATTAATGAAACTGAACTTGCATCGCAGTTTATACACCACGTATACACACATTGACCATGTTCCGTGCCTCTGTTTTAAAAGTTTAGCATTATTACACAAAAGCACCACAAAATGACTATTTCTAGCCAAGAGTCTAAAATACTCTGCTTTGCTTTCAGGACACTTAAGGAGCCATTCCATGCTCATACTCCTGTGGACCTGTGACTCAGATGCGTCTCTGGATGTTAGGAATGGCACGGGGCATTCAACTGGATTGCGTGCTTTAGCTGAAATAGAAGTTCGCAGACCAGGTCAAAAAAAAAGACAGGAAAGAAGTAAAGAGAATGAAAGATGACAAGGCTGAGAGACTAGCACAAGCAGAGAGAGCAGCGAGCGGCATTATAATAAACACTAAAATGGCTTATGGTGCATAAAGAATTACAGGAATATTCTTACTTTTTAAGCTCTCTTTAGATGGCCAAAAGGTGAGCTTCGACAGTTTGAAAATTGCTATTCAAGTTAGTGTACTCACCCATAATAAAATCCCTTTCTGCCATCTTAAACATGCGATATTTCAATACATGGTCACCAAATATGGCATATTGCATATTATCGAATCCCTCAGGAAAGAAAGATGACTGTCACATGGTATCCCCTAATTATACAGGACAGCAGTATCAAGTCCAGTCTTAGGGGACGTGCTTCACATACAACATTAAAAAAATTGTGCCTACAGGTGATCCTGGGCATTATGTACTTCAGCCATGTCCTTTTCAACAAACAATGAATAAAACTGGCAACTTTCAATAAGCTGCGGTATCACGTCACATTTTATCACTGATGAGAATAAAAGAAACCACCTAGCAACACTGGCATTTGCCCATGTGGACTGCGAGTCAACTTCGTCAGGAAGAACAGTATTGTTCCACAAAGTTTATGCACATATTAGTCTAACCCAAACCCAACTGGAAGGACTGGGGACATTCTATCAAAGGAAAGGTATACGATTTCCTTTATAAAAAAAAAAAAAACTAAATTCTTTTGAACAAATGCGTGGGAAAGTGTCAAACTGAACTCCGGCAAGCAATAAATCCTCCAACTAATTGGTGGTGCTAGTAGGAACACATTTTCATCTGGCCTTTTATAATAGTAGGTGTCCATGATATCCACACAATAAATGTAGCTTAACATTATAATTTAGGTAGCTGTGTTGACTCTTAACGTAATGACAGCAGCTAGGGCTATATTCATGGCTAGAGTATATGGATTTAACATTCCAACATTCCAACATTTCAAATTATATCTCTGGGAGCAGAATGGTTTGTGATGTGAGCAGTAGTGTAATTGAAAATAACATGTAGGAGCGCTGCATGTCAATTTGGTCTTGAACTTTTTCAGAACTATGTATAGGTAGGAAATGTTTCCAGGTACTCAGATTCTGAATGCAGTTATAGTACAGTCTGAGCTGAGGTCAGCTGGCAAGACAGTGAAAACAGATGAATATGACATTACCAAAAGCAACGAAACAGGTGGGAAAATGTATACCAGCAGAAACAATTTCCAATATAGCTATCGCTGTGGAAAAAATAGTGACCGCAAAGCCTACAGACGTAAAGACACTGATGTATTTGTTGCAAAAGGGGCCAGGCACAGTGGGGTTACAGGCGCCTGTTATACTGTTGACCTTACATCACATACTTACGAATAACACGGCTGGGATTATTCTTATATACTTATAATATTACCGCTGTGAAAGTCCTACTATATTTTTGGTAGGACTGCAACTATTTTGATTTAAAAGAGATGCCAATAGAGGATCATCCAAAACCACCAAATATGATACAGTGACTGTGCTACGGAGTGACACGGTCTGACCTTTTATTACAGATGAGATACTGAAATGAACACTGGAAATATAACCTTGCTTCCAAAAAAGTTGGGACACTATGTAAAATGTAAATAAAAACAGAACGCAATATTTACAAATTATATAAACCTCTAACTGAAAATAGATCAATGACAAAGTATCATATGTTGAGACTGAGAAATTGTTTTATGACAAATGTATATCCAATTTGAATTTGATGCCAGTAACATGTTTCAAAAAAGTTGGGACAGGAACATGTTTACTACTATGCTGCATCGCCTCTTCTTTTAACAATACTCAGCACATTTAACAACTGCAGTTTAGCAATGTCTTGCTGAAATGTACAAGGCCTCTTCTGAAAAAGACAGTCAGGACGGCAGCATATATTGCTCCAGAAATAGCACTTATTTTTCAGCATTAATTTGCCTTTCCAGATGTGCAAGCTACCCAATGGACACTAATGCACCCCATATCATCATGGACGCTGGCTTTTTAACCATCAGGGCATCCATGGTTTCCAAAAAGAATCTGAAATTGATTCAGCAGACCACAAGAGACTTTCCCATTTTGCCTCAGACCATTTTAAAAGACCATGGGCCCAGAGAAGTGGACAGAGAGTCATCCTGCATTTGTAGATGCAGTGACATACTTTGTTCACAAGCCATGGTTTGCAGAAGTGTTCCTGAGCCCATGCAGTGATTTCCACTAGTATCATACCTGAAGTTCATGGCTATCCAATATTGGATTTCTGCCTTGTCCCTTGCACTCAGAGAACCCAGAGAAATCTCTCTTAATGAAATTATGTATTGTAGATGATGAAATTCCCAAATACTATAAGAGTAATGTTCCTAAACCTAACATTTTAAATTGTTGCACTATTAGCCTATGCAGTCTTTCACAGTGATGAACCTCTCCTCATCTTCACTGCACAGAGACTCTGCCTCTCTAGAAGGCTCTCTTTATACCCAGTCATCTTATAGATAGTTATTACTTTATTGCTAGTCAGTCACTAGATTCATTAGACTTTGTTATGTTGCTGTATTACTTGTTCATATGCACATTGCACTGTGTGTATAAATCCATTTGTGCAATCGCCCTCTTTTGCATGGACATGTGTTTTGAACCTTGAACAAGTACAAGTGATCAAGTAATAAGTTTAAAGTAAACTGTAAATGCTTCATTTAAAAATTATATATTTTAAAATTAGTTGTAATTATTTACACAGGGTAAGCGTCTCTATTTATACTGACAAAAAGGTATAGAAATAAAAATCCACTGTCCCCACCATATTTAACTTGCCAAGTTGTCCTTGATACCACGATATACAAAGTCTTGATAAAATTTTGAAAAGCAACCATTTCAGCAGTTTGAAATCTTGACTGTAAAATTTGCCAAGATTTCAAAAGTGCCATATTACCACTATATCACCCAAACCTAGTAACAACTTTAAAACTGATCATGAGCATTTACCCATTACTCATCTGCCCTCTGCTCATCTGAATATCACTACTGCGCAAATGTGCCGATTGTGAGTCTGTGTCCACAGTCAAATGCAGTATATATACAAGAGTCCATGCAGAACCATGCTGGGGTCATAAGGGCACATAGTGAAGTGAAGTATGAACTAGGCTTTACGCGCCAATTTTAACATTACTTGGTGGTGATGTTATTATATGCAACCTACAAAAATACAACTAATCGATAAAAAAATTCTTTGTAAACTATTTTTATTAACCATTATTACTGATGTTATCCTTTAGTTGTTGCAGCCCTACAAGACAAAGCCCATTTCACTCAAACCCGGGATTTGAAATGGCAATGTTCCGATCACAGGAACAGTGTCCTGATCCACTGAGCCACACAGCATCTTATGGACTTCAGTGTACATATTACCTCAGACAGTGGTCCAGAGTTGACAGTATAAATTTGCACATTACTTTAGAATTATATTGCAATCTATCATGTCATCATAAAACAAATCTACTGAAAATAAAATTTAGGGAGGTGAAAAACAAGTAAACTGACTTAAAAATCAAGCTGATTCAATGATTTCTCTATGTTTGTATACCAAGAATAAATTAAAGAATTTTTAAAATGGATGCATAGTGTATATTCTCCTTTATGTTTTGTAATATTCAAATATAATCATGCCTTTCTGTCTAATATATAAACTTGACAAAGCAGTCTTGTACAACTCTTGATCTTTGTTTCTAACAAAGCAATATTCAAACGAGAAAAAACAAGAGCGAATGTCATAACTGGCTCTGATATTACCATTGTCCGGGTTGGTAAACAGTCTACTTGCACTGGAGACTGTCTTTCCAATGTCAGCCAGGGATCGCAAGTTGGACTTCTTGGTCTGGTGGCGATGTTTGCGCAGCAAGGTGTACATCACCTGGTCCTTGAGTTCGGCCTTTAAGAGACCACTTGATATTTGGTTTTCGGTAATCATCTCTGCAGGAGAAATGCAAAAGCATTATAATAAACCAACTTAAACTGTTTACGTCTAAAAGGATAATTGGCTCCAAGATCAAAAGCTAATGTTTTACTTCTAAATACATTACTGATCAAAAGTTTGGGTCACTTAGGAACTGCCTTGTTTTCATGAAGAGAGTTTGAATAGGAAATATTGATAAATAAATAGGAAAGTCATAGATAAAGTTGAAAAATTTTTTGAAATTAAGATAATAGTATTCTTCAGACTTTCCTTTCTCCAAACAGTCTTCCTTTTGCAGCAATTACATCCTTGTAGACCAGGGGTGTCAAACCCCAGTTCTGAGGGGCTAGAGCCCTGTGTAGCTTAGCTCTTTCCCTGTTCCACCACAAATGATTTAGCTTATGTGCTCTTTGGTATTTAGCACAAGGAGTTGAATCAGGTGTGTTTAATGAGGGTGAACTAAAAACTGTGCAGAGCTCCAGCCCTCCAGGACTGGCGTTTGATACCACTGTAGTAGACCTTGGGCATTCTGGATGTCTGTTTGTTGAAGTAATCTGATGAGAGTTCACCCTGTGCTTCCTGAAGCATCTCCCACAAGTTGGACTGGCTTGAGGGGCACTTCTCAGGTACCATTCGGTCAAGCTGCTCCCATAAAAGCTCAATAGAGTTAAGATCCGGTGACTGAGCTGGCCACTCCATTATACACAGAATACCAGCTCACTCCTTTTTCCTTAAACAGTTCTCGCATAGTTTGGAGCTGTGTTTGAGTCATTGTCCTGTTGTATGACAAAATTGGCTCCAATTAAGCGAACATCTGATCCGAATGGTCCGAACATCTCAAACTTAGATTCATCTATCGAAACCCTCTCATCTAACTTTCCTCTATCAAGCGTCATTTGCCCGTTTCTCTTTATTGGCCAGAAAAAGAAGCAGCTTTTTCTTTGCAATTCTGCCTAGAATGCAAGTATCCCAGAGTTGCCTCTTCACTGTTGACATTGTGACTGGTCGTTTGCAGGTACTATCTAGTGAAGCCACCAGTTGACGACTTGTGAGGCATCTGATTCTCAAACTACACACCCTAATATATTTATGTTCTCACTCAATTGTACACTGGACCTCCCTCACCTCTCACTATTGAGGTGCTCCCTGAAGGGAGTAGAACATAGCATTGTACGAGATCTTCAGTTTCCTGGTAATGTCTGGCATGGAATAGCTTTCATTTCTCAGAATAAGAATAGACTGACAAGTTTTAGAAGTTCTTTGTTTCTGACCATTTTGAGCTTGCATTCGAACCCACAATTGCTGGTGGGGGTCCGGGCTGGTTATACTGTATGTAAAGTGTTTTGTGATAGTGACTGTTGTTAAAAGTCCTATATAAATAAAATTGAATTGAACTGATGCTCCAGATACTCAACTAGTTTTATTGCTTCTTTAATCAGCAACAATTTTCATCTGTGCCAACATAATTGCAAAAGCGTTTTCCAATGATCAATTTACCATTTAAAATTACAAACTTGCATTAGGAAACACAACAAACAAATTTATCAAGAACAGGAGACATGGATTTTTAAAATCCAAAAATCAACTGGCATACATACCCATAAAAATGTATACCTCAGTACATCAAAACATCCTATGTATGCATGGCCAGATGTTTTCATGTTAATCAGGGCACAGCTTTCCCACAGCCCTCCCTGATGGGGATGACAATGACAACTCACCCACAACTTGTGGAAGTGTAGATGCTTCCAAGTCCAACATAATGGTGCCTTTCTCAATACAGGTTTTCAGCTCAAACAGGCTGTGTAAGGACAGTGTGGCGACATGGGGCTTACTCCACCGCTCTCCTCCCTTCTCCACCTTCTCTTCAAACTTGATCCATCTGTGGAAAGAGAAACACCCTTTGGATTTAGTTTTTAATTCACGTTTTCAAATTTTGGCTTTTAAAATTGTGGAATGTCACGCAATTCAAATTAAATTTTCACTGCATAACATACACAGCCCCTTTAGAGGATATACAGAAACATGTACACCCCATTGTAGAATTCACTCATTGTCGTCCTCATGAAATTCCAACTATTGTTCCAAACAATGCTACATTCATATTGTAAGAACAATATCACCTTAGCATGCCATTAAATATAAAAATTGATTTCTAACAAAGAATTTACTGATGACATTTTTCTTCAGGTCTCATGATTCTGAAAGCACCTTGACAAATGCCAAAAACATTACCAGAGATCACCGACTCTTTAATTCGACTCCTAGAGCATAGATCTTTCATAGTAGTTGATTTACAAAATGAATATTGTAGAGAAGACCAACAATTTCAACCAAAATTCAGCTATGCTACAATATAAAGGTAGAGAAGAGTTCAAAACTTCCTGTATTATGACTCTACATTTACCTAAATACATTAATGGCAGCAAAAATTCAGCTGAACATGGAAGGCCATGAACATGGAGCATATCAACAACTTTTCAAGGCTCTATAGTTTATAGGTGAAAACTAAATAATTACTTGTAATAACACTGTACAATATGGTATGTCATACCAAGCAAGTTCAAGATTCGAGTCAGTTTATCAGACATCAAGCCATGGTTAGAAAGAAAACATAGTAGTTGACTCCACATAACATTTTCTCAATTAAATTGATTAAAGCTTGCTACAAGATGAACAAAACCCTGTTTCACATAATCAAACAAGTGTTTATTAATTTCAGTAATTATGAAAAAGAATTGCTGGTACCACACTCTGCCAAAGACTTGTCACATATGGATCTGAATATTTCAACCTTGAGCCCCCACATCCAGAAGTAAAGCCTACCTCGCCGTCTCAGTCCACTCCATCTCCTGACCCTCCCCGGCCAGGAGTTCATCAAGTTCAGTAAAAAGCTGAGGTGGTGGAGGCCCATCATCCTCCTCACCAAGCATGAAGCGGATCCGCTCGGCTGCAGGTGAGACTAGAGAAAACAAGGAAATATGGTTCATAAACAAGATAACACCATGTTTCTTCAGGTTTCCTGGTACTTTGGTTTGCTCCCACATTCCAAAAAAACCATGCAGCTTTGGAAATCCTTTGAGGAGTGTGATCTGCCTTATGTTCTATTCTTCCTGGGACAGGCTCAAGAATCACAAGAGGACCATGTACTGGATAAATGGTTATCGAAGACAGAAAATGCAAACCATATTAAACCACCAAACTACAACAAGTTGGCTGTAGTCATCCCTAAAATACAGGAAACCCCTTTATTGGTGGTTTAAGAAGAAACTAACAATACTAATGACAAACCCTCACAGTTGCAAGATAACTAGCCAAAAACTCTGAAATTAATACTGAAGTTTTAAAACAATGTCTACTATTCACAAATCAATACTCTGGTTTTCCTGGGTGCAAATTCACGCACCCGGGCATTTCAAATAAATAAAGAAATAGACAGATAGTTCTTTAAATGGAATTACTTAAGTTCAGCATCATTAAAAGGCAAACACTTCTACATACATTTTAATCTTGAAGGATGGAGGTTTTTGGATTATTTAACATCTCAGCTGCAGGAGAGAAAACCATTACCAGTCAAACAGGTACTTAGGCACACAAACAGCAGTAAATTCAAAAACACACTAGACTCCACTTCAGGCGTGTTGGCTGAAAAACCTCAGGAGAAGAAAGGCTTTCATAACCGTGAGCAACATCCTCTGCAAAATAATACAAGATAAAAAATGCCAAGCCGTAACCAAATGAGAACTGAGGTGTGAGCTTATAGAAGTCTCAGTAAATGGTTAGTGCATTAATTATCCCTCTCAGTTCTGCAGCAATGACTTTGCCATACAGCCCACACTCAAATTACTGCAAATTAATACTTACCTCTATGTAAGTGTAACAAATGTGATATCATATAAACTATAACCTTTGTCAACCAACTTCCTTGTTAAAGGCAATAACCCAATGGGGAAGTACATTGTATATTTTAAGAACAAAATTCAATTGTATAAATAAAAGGTAGAATTTCTTTGCTTGTGTAATGTCATTAGCTTCCTTCCCTCCTTCATCTTCCCTTTGACTGATATAACCCGTAGTTGCAAAGTCACATGAATTACAAAACATCAAAAATTAGAGGAATTCACAAGTTGGATTACAGGCATTTGAGATCATTCATCCATCTATCAGTTCTTAAACAATATTCCTTATCCGGTAAGGATTGCTGGGTTAGCCTGAAGCCTATAGCAAAAAAAAACACTGAAAAGTATAATTATGAACTTGTCTGTGAAGCTTCAGCTTAAAAAATTCAATATAGCTGCACTTCAGTGACAAACCAATATGCTGTACATCAGAGTAGAGCAGCATAACACAGATTACTTCAGTTAAACTCCCAGTGGTGCTACATTCACCCTCCCATTTGAGCTGGGCCCCACAAAACACAAAGCTTCCCCCCCTACACACACTAGTGGAGGGCATTTAGAAGGAGCATGGGCCAAAAGGAACATGTGTCGAACAAATCAAGATTTGTTCATATGCAGTCAGGATTTGGAAGCCTTACACCATTTTTATTCCAGTAATTGTCACTCTACACAAATGAGAACCAAGTAAATTTTACTCAGTGATTCTCCTCAGTTGGGTAGTGTTACTGTTTACTCATATTAGATCAAATAGTTGATATTTAAAATGCACTTTTTGACAAATTCTGTGCTAAATGTTTTAAATGTACTGACTGATAATAAAATTTTCAAAGCAGAATCCAAGGGAATTCAAAAGTATATTTTTTCTTGCCATAAAGTTTCCAAATCATCACCTAAAAAACTACATCCAGGAAAAGGTTACTTTTCTTCTGGTGCGTGAAATCTGGTTTGGAGTAAAGCATCAAAATGGATAAAGTAAATCTATAGAAACAGTTGATTATTAAAACAAAGCTAAACATAAACCCTCCCTATGCACTTTGTGCTCTGAAACGGGTCAAACATAAAGCATTCAGGCCACCTTAATGAGTGACCCTTTGAGTCATTCGCTGACAACAGCATCCTTTCCAAATACTAAAATGTCAAACCTTTTAGGTTTTTGTAAAATAGGGGTCATTTCAGTAATTTATTAAAAGGAAGCTATAACTGATAAAAGTAAAAAAAAAAAAAATTAAAATTAAACAATCTGTAGGGAAAAAAATAGCAGAAAATCACTCATAGAAATGACATTAAAGACCAAAAAAACGAGATCTTTGTAGGCGGACACAAAGCTTGCGTAAAATGAAATTATGGGTGTGAATATCTTTTATAGACATTGTAAATATCTCATAAAGCCCTGTAAAAGTTGCAGGTCATAAATCACAATACACTATACGTAAGTTTGGGCAGTATCTATTTTTTTAATGCAGTCATACCCCCCGGAGTGTTTTCAAAAGTAAATTTTTTATTAATGCTGGAGTATACCCAATTAATTATTACTGCCCAACCCAATATGAGTGATTATAATTTTCAGAACAAGCAACCAGAGGGATGTGCAAAAAAGCCAATAATGCTGATGGCATGATAAAATGCTGTTTTTTCCCCTTTGTAATAGATTAACTTAGTCAAACCTAGCAAGTCTGGAAAATAGCATCAAGTCAACGTTATTTATAAATATGTTCACTAAGACCAACTTAATTACACATAGTAGTTCATCTGAGTCCTTTAGAGCACACACTTGTACTTAAAGTTCATTGCCCACCACTAAATCAGCAAATTATTTCACTTGTCACGACAACCCACAGAATGATATTTTAAAGACTATTTGTACCATGGGGTGATCAATACCACCGCTAGGAGAGTTCACATGTCCATTGTTTAAGGTACGGGTTTTCACCGAAGACTGACAAATAGAAATAGACCAAAGATAGGGCTCTCTACCACTAAAAGGTGACCATAGAAGTTACTATTATTAACCAAGAACAGCAAACAGGTTGGATCCTCTTTAAATGTTAATGTTCTGTTAATTTACTTTATATATTTAATACGTTCATTTAAAGGCTACATTAAAACCTGAGGGGGACGACAGACCCAAGTTTTAAAACCCCTGCTGTGGTGAACTGTGTAGAAGATGAATGAAAGAGAATCAGAAGGTCAGTGGCCACCAAGACATCCTGCATCTAGATGGAAAATGAGGAGTATGAAGCCCACAGCCATCTATACATTTTGGGGAGGGGGCCCTCTCAATGCCTGAAAGCCCCAATATGACCAAAGAGCCATCCATTTCAAAAAAGTAAAATTAAGTTGTTACAATGAACAGCTCACAGGGCAAATTTGGACAACATTTACCCAACTGTTGACGCCTTCCTGTCACTTGCATGTTGCCACAAAAACCATAATTTGAAAAAGAAAAGCCTTGATATTTTCTAGGGTATAAAAACTAATAGGCTTCAATGAAGGAACGCCGTTCCGAAATGAAACATTGATTGACTGAAGGAGATAACGATCCAGCTTGGCTGCCAGAGCGTCCATAATAAAAAGAAGCAGATCTCTTTATGGCGAAGGTTAACAAATTGAATCATTTGTATCCTGTAGTGGACTCTGGTATCCCTCCCCATGCCCCCAGTTTCTATGGATTATCCCACTCAAAACCTTATATCGCAACTGCACCACACCCACAGCTTCTCTCTCTTAAGTAACACCCTAACGATCTCACAGCACTAACCACACATTAACTTCCTAAATCAAATCATTTTTAGGGAGCAGGCACATTGAAAGAGGTTGTTACACCAGTGTTTCCTTGAAACAGGTGCGTGGCTTGCAGTTTCTAACTGTGGGTGGGATTAGCCTTGCTTCAGTGTACATCATCTTTCTAATCGTCTTTGCTGAATAACATAAATAGTAGCAGAGCTGCGGGGTAAGTCTTAGCTCAGAAATATAAGAAGAGCCGAAACAGGAGGTACTGCGCTCTTGGCAAAAACAAATTATGAAGTAGCTGACACTCCTCCCTCAAGGCGTTTTTTTGTCCTCAGAACTCCACTGATGAGTTGAATTCCTGTAGAGGCTTTTGATATACAAACCTATTGAAAGACTCTCATTCATTTCAGCTTCAATGACAGTAGGATATGGCTTGACCAGTTTGTTAAAGCTCAGGTTTCTCACCAATAGTATGTTAAATTTGCCAAGGTACATCATTATTAAGGCACTATTTAAGTTCCTAAAGCACTATGAGCTGGAAAGCTCATACCATGGATATGACTGTGTGACTCTTCCCATGCTCAAGGGTTGAATTTGCCAAATAATGTATTACAGTTATGGTTAAGTTCAAGATTGTTTTCACCCACCTCCACCTCAAATGGAATGTCTTTCACCTAACAATTTAGATTAAACCCACAAACACTGGTTATAATTCAAAGGTAGAACTATTGTACCATTATTGTCATACAAGAAGTATACATAAGTGGGATAACCATTTATGCCTGTGAGGGGAAGGTTGTTGGTTCAAGCCCTGCTGTCACAAAATAGTCATATGTCCATGGAACCTTGAGCAAGACCCTTAACCCCCAGCTCCCTGAGTGCCACAAGGCGGCTGATCCTTCACTATGACCCCAAGCTTGCTCTCACCTGCATGTGCCTGTGTCTCTCATGGAGGGAAACACAGGGCAAAGTGAGAAGGGAACCACACTGGGGTTAATCAAGTATCACCATAAAAAAGGAATGCAAGAAAAGGGCAAACTCAAATTAAGCAAAAACAATGTCTTTATCTGAGATGTTGACCAAACTTCAAAGGAAGCTATTGTACTGTAGCACCAAAAGTGGATAGTTCAAGTCCAGAAAGCAAAAAATGTTTTTTGCTTAATCTGAGTTGATCTTATCTTACAGAGCAGATTTTTTTTTTTTTTTTTTTTTTTTTTTTAATAGTGACACTTGATTTATCCCAGTTTTGCCAACCAGTTGTATATTCTGTGACTACAACTCTGTATACTAAATTGGTTGATTGAAACAAAATCTTGGTCTTGAATTTGCACTTTCTAGGCCTCAATATCCACCTCTGTGCAGCACCCCTTTATAAATTCTACCTTCAGTTTGCAGGTGGCTTGGCTCATTCTTTACAGAACAGTTTCAATTGGTTTATTTTGGGTCTGTCCCACAAATCATGCAACAGTCTTTTAACCGGGTTAAAATCCCAACTTCAGTTTTGCCATGCAAAATTTCCATCTCAACCATCGCAAAGTAGATTAACTTGTGATTTTAGATTCTTTATTCTTTCTTTGGCATCACTCTCGATAATAATCAATCAGTGGTCAGTGCAGTAATACTTCACCAGATTAAAAATAAATGAAAACTGATATATAACCTTTCACAAATCCATTTATCGTATTAAATTATGCACATGTTACAATAATCATACAGGAAATTAGTCATTTGATCCTGCGGAGTTTCTTTAGGTTGTAAAACTAGAAAATAACTCTGGACAGGTGCCATCCTTGAATCATGCCACAACCATGTGTGTGGAAAGGCAAACTGCATCACTGCCAAAGACTCACACATGGATATTTAGCAAGATAATGTCAAAATAATATGCTTATGGGGCAGTTTTCTAAACCTGGGAACATGACCTAAATGTGAGAAACTAAATGATCCTTGAAACTTTGCAGATATAAGGATGCTGAAATTTTCATGTATGTGGTAAAAGCCTACATTCAGAAATGCCCAACCCTGCTCCACAATAAGATCCTTCTGGCACAATCCATTTTGACAATTATGCAAGGAACAATTAGAAAAAAACAAAAGGGAGGAGCGAAAGGAGGTAGCACTCTGCCAAAACAAAACCAAGGCCAAAGTCAGGATTACTCACACTACTGAAACTACCAGGCCTGAAAGGTCAATCCTCTGTAATGCTTGCTAAGGGTTTGCCCAAGCAGTGGTGTAATTTTTAGTTTATTAGTTGATTTACAAAGAAAAAGGTGAGTAATGCAGCTAAACATTAAAGAGACCTTTAATGATATCAGACTAATATATTTTTCTACTGTTATTTAAAATTAACATGCTGGTGTATGAAATAATGTCTTCTGCACATTATTGCAGGTTGTTCCACAAATAAATTGAAATAAGTTGTCAGAACATTATAAATACACAGCACTTATTTAACCAGCCTAGATGAATGCTTACATTTCCAGATGCCATGAAGTCTGGCATGCATGAGAGATTTTTAATCTTAAATTATTATTACTCTAGATTTTCAGAGTCCACCGCAATGCAACACATACACACTTAAGGAATATATACCAAGTTTGCAAAATAAACTTTCATCTGACTTCTGGCTGTAAAAGTTTACACCACATATATTAGACTAAAAAATACATGTCAACTAACACTTAAGGCCCATTTACACTAGGGTGTTCAACAATCCAAAGGTAAATAAGGGTATATTTGCCTTGATAACACTGAAAGCAAACAGTATCGATATTTTGGCCTGCTGGTACATATGCGTTCAGCATGCTTTGAAGTTGTGGTGTTCTTTCACATACCATACACATAATGGAGCCTTAAGGGCTCAGTCTCTTCAAGGCATGGTTCTTAATTAGTTAAAGTTATTAACGGGATAGTTAGTCACCTCATCAGGGACTTCAAGTCGAAAGTAGAAACTAAAAATGTTGTCAAAATTGGGAATTGCCAGGCCCTTAAGAACCACAGCTGTTCTCCGCACTGGTTTCAGGTAAGGACCTTCACAGCACCTCAAAGATACTGCTTACACACAGAGACCTTTTCGTAAACCAGGTTTCCAAGCAGTGTATTATTGTTGATACAAATATTAATGCATAAAATGTCACAGAAGTATCATTAAGCATTACGATTTCTAATCAAGCATACCAATATGCAACAAAATATGGACACCACCGCAACCATACCAATGCTAAATAAATTGTAGGTAGGAACAGAAAAAAAGAATATACATCTGCACAATTACTGACCATGTTTCTGGGATTTCTGCACAATATACACGTATGCAATGTAAAGAAAATATTATTCTGAATTTCGCAGAAAAATAGTCATTATATGGCACATACTATATGCTAGACAGTCCCTTTCAAGACTTACTGAGTGGTTTGAGGATGCTGGTGTTGGCGTCATCTGGTGTTTCGCAATCAGACTTATCATTCACGTTTTCTATGGCTCTCTCCTTCCTCTCTCTGTGGGTGGTTCTCCGGCGGTGTCGTCTCCGCCTCCTGTAGCTCTTCGGCACGTGCACGCCGATGTAGACTGTGTGATGACCTGCGGGTACACCGCATAGGTTATACTCATTCCATAGATAAGTGGCATTGATTCATATCCAATTTCTTCCTTAGAAAAACAAAACCATTCAACACAACTAAACACTGATGCAGATAAATCAAAGCAATTTGAGGTCTGTCTACAATCTTTTTATATATTAGGAAACCTAGTAAGGTTGACTATTTTACCCTTCTAAGAAACACGAGTAATTATACCTTCAGGTGTTACCCAAGTCTACCAAGGTTAGGAATCTTTTGCCTGCCACAACCTGTAATTTAACTGAAGAACATGTCAAGGCCCATTTCAATCAGACTAGATAGTCACATCTGTCTTTCAACAGGTCAGTAAAGCATATAATACTTAAACTAATGATTTAAAAAAACCCTAACACTTCTCCACTTATTTGGTTTAAATGCCTTGGCAGGGGCATGTTTACAACACGAACCTGTAAACAAACATCTGTCAAAACGAAACATTTAGCTAAAACACACTTAGCTTGTATCTATAAACATCCCTGATTCCGGGCTTCCTGCAAACAACGAAACAAGAAAGCATCCTGTGGGGCACTGCAGGGATTCCCAGCTTCGAAGAAAGATAATGGTACTTAATGATTTGTTTAATAAATTTATCAGCTTCATTCCATGAAAATGCCAAAAAAAAAAAAAAAACTTGCCTCCCACTCTAATGGTGAGCAGGCACCATCTTTTTGGGTGAGGACATGTAACAGGTGGCTTAAAAAGGAAAACTAAAGCAGAATTACAATAACTGAAAAGCTACTAACACAACTAGAAAGAACATGAACTGAAGGTACCTTATAAAGTATTACATACATTATAGAACTAGATGAGCCTGAACGTTTCAGACCATAGACAGACATTTGTTATAGAAGTGAAAATACAATATAGCAATAAGAGATTATTAATAACAGCAGTCCGGCAATTAAAACCATACTAACCTTGCAGGTTTAGTTTTTTTAGCTGAACCTAGATAATACAGAGTATCACTGAGCCAGGTGGGAACATAAAAATAATTACCGTTATCTACTCTGAACCAATCATTTAGTCAGATCAACAACATCTCTAAATCTAAAATTTTTTTAATTACATTTTAACTTATTTTTGATGACCAAGTCATATTTTCATCAATGTGATATGAACATGTATGATAAAAACATCCCAAAAGACTGTCTAAAATGCCATGAAAAAGAATAATTGTTTATACACACCGTGCATTCACACTCGGCATGTGTAAACATTTGACCTATCAGGTGGAGACATCATGTGAAATCTCACCGTGCAAATACCATCCTGCCGTTTGGCTGATGGCACAAGCGTGACGATGCAAATGTAAATTTCAAGTTCATCCTGATGGCAAGCATTTGCATCAATAAAACACATTCACAAAACAGTTTTTTTTAATCATAAAATCTCATTTAATTTTAGCTTCACAGCCAAAACTGACATCTTTTACTATGGTTTAATGGACATTAACCAGTATTTTGTTAGGATTATTAATATACATTTGGCTTGAGAGCAACATGTTTTATTGATTATGATGTAGACTACCTTTCTGAATTCTTTTAAAATTGATTACCGTTATTTAGCTTAATATAGCTGTTTTTAGATTAATGTATATTGATTTCACGCAACAATGTACCTATTAAAACACAAAAACATAGAAAATGTATAGCTACTATATACACCTCAGTATTACAAGTCATATCATCATTGGAATATTGACAATGTTATGGTACATCACATTTTCCTCATTGTGCAGGCCTGGAAGGTACTCCCTAACATTGGCTCATACTGTAAGAAGTCAAAAAATCAGCTTTGTTATTGTACATCTGCACAAAAATTAGACAGTCGGCCCCCTTAATGTGAAATATAGTACAAGTTATTACATTATCTTGTTCTTTAAATTGTACACAGATACATTTTGAGACCACTCATAATTTCTTGGTTCACTTGTTTCTCAATTTATGACATCTGTTTGTGCATCTATGAATTTTTTTTGAAAACTGCAGCCTGGTTCTTCCGTTTCTTATTAATGAAGGACTCCTTCTTTGCTTTATGGGACTTCAGTGCTGTTTTTAGAAGCCTGATATGAACTTTCCTAGCAGTGCACTTCATACCTGCACACAATGTTTCCCATGCCTTTTGACAGTCACTTGAAGTCATCCTAAGATGCATGAGAACCTGTCGAGCAAGTCAACGGTCATTTCTGGCATTAGAAAGTTGCTTCTGCCCTTTACCTGGCTTGTTACTGGTCAATCCCAGTGCTTCCTACTTAAGCTTATTCTTGTGTACTGCTATGCTAGAAATTTTGAACCTGGAAGCAACCTGCTGCTCAGAGTAGCCTTCTGTCAGCAGAACCACAATTAAAATAATCGCTGGTTCAAACCCAGCCTCGGCGTGTCTGCGGGTCATTGAGCAAGGCCCTTAACCACCTGCTCCCTGGACACCGCTACGGATGGCTGCCCTTCACAGACAACTTGCTCTTTATATAAAAAAAGAGCAAGTTGAAGGAGGCATAAAGACACTTTATTGACCCCCGTGAAGAAATGATCAATTATTATTATTATTATTATTATTATTATTATTATTATTAAACCAGGATTTAAAAATGCTAATAAAAAATATAGAATGTTCTGAATATTTTCCATGACTGCATATACACATATGTACATACAAACAAATGCATACATATAAGAATAACTTCTAGAACCAAATCTCCTATTATTCCAACTATGCCATATATACATACAGCACTGCTGTCCAAAATGTAACCGTTAGCTAATGTTAATCTCATCAACATTTGTTTGCTACAAGCAATCGGATCCGTTAGTGAAAATGTACAGGTAGGTAAAGGCAACCCTGGCAGTATCAAGTAACCAGACAGATAAGTGACTTCATTATGATTGACTTACAACATATCGCAATACTTTCTGCTTGTTAGAACTACAAAAGCATATATTTTGCAACTCACCACAAGTAGCACATCCCCAAAACTGAATCAGATTTCCATTTCATTTCTCCTTTCACCACCATACAAAAATCCCCCCACCCCTGGTATCTGTAGCGTGCAATTGTGAATATTTCAGAAGTGCCCAATCAAACTTGAGAACCATGTTCACAATGCGTGAGGAGGTGGAGCGAAAGCCAGCAAAGCCAGAGTGTGTGACGTTCCTCAGAAACCAGTTTGAAAAGTACTGATTTAGACAAAGCACATTTTTCTGCATATCTAAATAGCTTGCTCAGCATTCAAGGTTAAACTTGGACAGCATCATGTTACATTTAGCCTTCAGTTGAAAAAAAATAAACTGAACAGGCAACACCAAATCTGTCTTCATACACTTGAAATTGAAATTAATCTATGCAAATTGACAGACAACAAATAAATGCCAAAACCCTAAAACAGACCCAAGAGAAAGGATTTTTTTTTCTTAGGAATCATTAGCATGATGTCCACTTGGCAAGTTTAAATTTTAAAACCCCAAAATATCAAAAGAACAGAAAAGCAAGGCCACTGAAATTTACAGCCAATAAAGTTTTACTTTTTCTTGAGACAGAAACTTTATATTTTTTTATATATATTAGTGCTGTCCCAGACAATTATTCTTTAAACAATTAATCTAACAATTCTTTTCAATTATTCGACTAACTAATTTTTTGATTGATCTGATTATAAATTTATTGATAAGCAATTATTTTCAAATCATTTAGTTAAATACCACAATTCATCCCTTCCCACACACACAAACCAGAAATTCTCATTACGATTTTAATTTATTAAAACATTTCTTAATCATTAGAGCGAGCGGCAAATTTCCTTTTTGCAGGGTGGTAGGAGATGCCTCATAAATATTAATGAGACAAGTGCTACATGATTGGCCAGTGCATGCTTAAAAAAAATTGTGCGGTGCTGCTGGCACCTGTGATATTAGACAAAACTATCAGGATTCAGTCTACAATTGCAGTGAAACAAATAGCCAGCTTATTAGCGGAATAACTTTGTATTGTAAATGAAAACCATACTGCAGGTCCAATAATTACAGTATTGTATCTCGACATGTGTACAGTATCTCTCGATTCTTAAAAGGACAGTGTTAATGTGCTACAGAGTGGATAAAGTATGTTTCCTTACAATACGTTTGGCTTATTATGTAGTGCATTGCAGTTACAAAACATTAAGTAGTTTTACGCAACGCTTCGACACTAAAATTCCACGTCAACACATCTTTCCTGTGCTTGATAATTTATTATATTTTTGATACATGGTGGAATGGCCTTTATATGAAATAACTTTAAAATAGTTACGATTGGTGTGATTTTTGCAGGCTCGCCTTATATAATTCTTGGGCCAGGGACAAAAATACTTCAGTCGGATCCCTATGATGGGCAACACTTCCCATTTGGATGTTCTCCTGTCCCCTACCCCACCCCGGGATCAGGTGGGAGGGGTCGTCCCCCTGAGCCAGCCCTATATTTATGTTTATTTATGAAAGGCCTCTTTGCTTCCGAGTGTCACTATTACAGCACTTAGACATGTGAATAATGGAATATCAAGCTGTGCATTGTTACACCATAGTCAACAACACAGTAGAGATGGGCGATCCACATTTTTTCAGTTCCAATCCCATTCCGATACACAACTGCCGATACCGATACAAGTGCTCTTTTTTTTTTTTTTTAAAACTTTGTTATACTTAATATATTCATTTTTTAAGCCAGTAAATACAGATGAAAAAAATGTATGATAAAAATTAGGCAACTACAGACAAGTGTACTGTTCCACCTCTTTTGTTTTAAGCGTTTTTGAGGCATTTGCAAGTCAATATGAATATCTTCAAAGCAAGTATACACAAGTGGCGAATGCTTAAAATTTTAACAGAGTTTTTCTCCCATTGGTGTTAGCGCAGTTACACTTTTGTTGCAATGGCAGCCCCTCTTGTATCACAAGCTACAGAGAGTTTGCAAAACAGTCCAAGATAGCGACTCCCAAATCATCCATTGCTTTGTTTCGTCTCGCAGTTGCGTGCGCTTTGATAAATGGGATTGTCCATTAAACGCTATTCCCACCGCAAAACATTATTTTACAAAGATTACAAATGGCTGTGCTACTGGTTTCTGTTAAAAGCGTAAAACTCTCCCAGATCGTCACGTCTTATCTTACGCTCCTCGAACTGCAAAGGGTATGCGCATAACGTCATAGCAGGCGGAGGTCACTGTACTCACACCCACTGAGTAGCAAAAAAGACTGAGGGGCAGCAATAGCGTTCAATTTGAATACTGCAAAACACACGTAAAATGTGAAAGAGCTGTTGTGCAATTGATTGCCAAAACCTAATAAGCAAGTATAGGACGTGGATCGGTCACACATGGCCGATACCCGATCCGTCATATAGGTCTGGATCTGTACTGATACCGATCCGAATATCGGTATCGGTGCATCTCTACATCACAGTATGAAGATTTAATCTTGAGAAACTTGACACTGAAAATGGGTTCGAGTTTGACCTCAAATTCATACACGAGTGCAATGTTTGTCGAGTGTTTACACTAGCCTTAGTATGAAACAAACAGTTTATTGCTGCGGACATAAAGATGACAGTTTGTACTGATTTACCCGGGAGATTCTGCCACAAGGTATTTCACAGGTTTCTGAGCAGTTACATAATAATGGAATGGGGGGGGGGGGGGCAGAAAATGTACTAGAACAGATCAGTAATCATAATACATCGCATATGAGGTTAGAGCAGTTTTACCTTCCACCTCCTCATCATCACAGACGTGCTTAAGAAATGCCGCTCCTCTGTCTATCACGGCCTCATCCTCCACCCTGAAGAAAGAAGAAGAAACTTTAAAAAAATAAAAATAAAATCTCCACATCCCCAGTCACATCAGAAAACCCCAAGTGAGTGCTAAACTGTGCAGCCACATCAGTACCTGGCCTCACAGCAGGGCTAAGGCCCGGATCACACTGGACGCGCGGCCTGTGTGCCACGGCTGCGGAAAGTATTGATTTTCATTTCGGCGCCCATGTTAACAGATTAGAGCGGCCACACTGAGGCTCACGCCTTGTGGCAGCGGCGCCTCCTCTACAGTGTTGGAGTGGTGCCTATTTATCAGGCTTGCGGTAAGTAGTTCTCAGCATAAATAGACAGAGGGGACACTTGTTGAGCGGTCTTGGTTCCTGCAATCGTATGTTCTGGCCACAGTAGTGTGGAGGGGGGGGGGGGGCCCGGGAATGGGAGAATAAAATGAGGGAGTATGGGGTATAAGGGGCAGTGGGTTGGGTTAGACT
>JAABNY020000119.1:13026979-13053044 GCA_015164015.2 Brevimyrus niger | reverse complement strand
TGTAAGTCAGATCAAATTACTCTGCCTTAAACACTGTGTGTGTGTGTGTGTGTGTGTGTGTGTGTGTGTGTGTGTGTTATTTGTCATCAGTGTGTAAAAACAAAATGTCACAGTCATTATTGAGAGTATTCTATCCATCCACACATGCAATTATCCGGGGTCACAGGAGTAGCTTGTTTCTTATCCCAGGCAGCCTAGGGCACCAGGAACTAGGACACTTTGTACAGGATGCCCATCCATCACAGGGCACACATATCACACATATCAGCACACAATGACACACTACTGTATCTGTCATTTAGACACTGGTTAACCTCACAGCATGTCTTTGGAATGCAGACACTGCCACCTTGTGGATTAATTTGAATAATTTAAATTAAAAACAATATAAGCACATCTACCATGGCTACTGAATAAGCAGCTGAAGAGAACTGAGGCTGACTGTTGTTTATTACTCCATTATGTACCTTTAATGTTAATTTATATACCAAAATATATGCTTTGAGCGTCAGGAGGATGTTTCCAAGACAAACATAAGCCCCAACTGTAATATCATAAGAATAAAATACACAAAACACATTGTGAGTGGTGTCTGGGTCGGCGGCTTGGTCTTTTTGGGAGAGACGTGCACGTTAATTGGGGCAGGTTAGGGTGATGTGGTCCCTCTTGGGCCAGCAGAATGGCCCTCTTTGGCCTGGGAGTTTAGAGGGCAAGCAGAGTCACCATCTCTGGGCCAGGAGCCTGGAGTATAGCCTCTAAGGGTGCAGTGGAGGAAAGGACAGGCAGAGTGGGCCCCAGTGGGCTGGACTCTGGAGGCTCGGAACAAGCAGAGGTTTCTTTTGGGCCGGGTTCTCGAGACTTGGGTGTGGCGGCAACCCCTTCTGGGCAGGGCTCCAGAGGCGTGGTGGTACCTTCTCTTGGGCCAGGCTCTGACTGCACTAGGTTAGGCGAGCTAAGCTGTGGTGCTGGTTCAGCCCACTCCTTCAATTTCCTCAGCGGTGGCATGCTCACCTCTTCCCAGAGCAGCCCGAGGACCTCCCATATGACCGTCACCTCCACCACCTTTGACTCCGATGAGAGGGCATCTACAACTCCCAGAGATGGGCCACAGCTTCTTCCGCAAAGCCAGGTATGTGTGAAAGAGCAGGCTGCGGCTGGCATTCAGGGCCCGGGGTGAAGGTTCATTGATGCTGGGAGGTGGGCGGCCCGTCGTATGGCTCCCTTTTCTTTGGGAATGCAGTCACCTGGTGCCAGGGTGCCGTGAGAGAGCCATCAGGTGGGGGAAGACCTGGGTAGCTTGGGTGTGATCATCCTGTCTTGTTGGCAGGTGAGCACAGCAAGTGAGGACCCTGCAGCTTTAAATGTTTTCTAAAGGTACGAACAAGTATATCTTGTGGGTGGACTCTTGGGGGGGGGGGGGTTTGGGGTAGTGGGGACATTCAATATTCTCATTTCATAAAATGGAACTTTGTCATAATTTTTATATGTTAAATCTGACTGCCATTTCACTTTAAACCTGTACTTTTTCCTTTCCTGCACTTGAAATGATGATGAGATGTGGATCCTTAATATAAAGTCCCGCTTTGAATACATGATTGGGAATATAGGATGAGGAGGCATTTATATACTGTATACACTGCTAATGAGGGGGTAATGAGGGACAAGCATGAACTGTTAATACTACAGGGCATGGGGGGCTGGAGGGTGCAGGAGGACCAGCAGCGCCATCTGTTGGCCCTCCCAGGAACAAGACAGGGCAGGCTGGAGCAGATCGTGACAGCAAGAACATGCTCAGGAATGAAATCAAATCACATCAAATCACTTTTATTGTCACATCAGTTGAACAGCTGAACCAGTGAGTGAAAGTCTTGGGACGTTCCTATCTACAGTACAGTACATTAAATAAATGCAAACTGTACATAAAACAACTGTACAATAGTGTACTGTACATAAAGGCTGCATACATAACAACTGTTTAACAATATACAACTCTACATATGCACAAGTGAAATAGTATAGGGGCACTGAGACTTGTCCTGGTTTAGGAGTCTTATGACCTGGGGAAAAAAGATGTTTGACCTTTCAGTTCTGGTCATAAGATGGTATGATGGATAGGGGAAGAGGTTCCAAGATTATACTACTAACTCTTTAACTACTAAGCAAACAAACTGGGTCTCTGATGCAAAGCAATATAAATATTCTTATTAAAATATCAATTGTTTTTAATAATAAGAACATTTTCAGTATGGATTTTATTCAATAATGTCTTATGGCTTGTTTTTTTTTGCCAGAAGCCTCTTTATGACTTTACAAAATATCATTTCAGTGCTGCATTTGTCCCCTATTACCTCAACCTTGTATATAAAACTAACATCGATAACTGCTTACTAAAAACTCTGCCCATAAAAGGCATTATGACCTAACAAGAATTGCTTTATATTGCTGATTTAAATTGGAAGATACACAAACAAGTAAGACAAAAAAATAAATTGGTAGTTGCCAAGATATTTTGGCATTTAAATTGAGCCCTGTTTCAAAGACAGACAGCATGAGGCTTTAATTTACACTGTATTGTGCTCACATTACCTCAAGAACATCAATACGTCAATATTTCTTTTTTTCTGAAGACTTTTGAGGGTTTCTTATTTTAAGAAGTTAAATAATCTGATAATGCATGTGCCATGACCATTTTCTGTTCAAATAATCTATAAAAGGAACATACATGTATGCATTTGCTGTGCAAAAATAGAAGCAATGACTCCTTCTGGAAGTTACAAAATGCATTCCTTCAGCAGCATGCAGCCAACTCAGAAGGTCCAACTCTGCACAGCTGCCATAAGCAAACTTAGCAACTGCTTGTTGAGAAATGAGTAGAACTTTCAGCTCTTTGTATCCCCACAGTGGGTACTTTCTGGCTAAGCACTTCAGAATTTAACACCTCTGAACCTCGAAACGCCATCGTAAGGCATCATAACATGGTGATCGTGTCCTCAGTTTGCCTTGGGTCAGGTATCTTTGCTGGATTGTTCCTCTACTTGTTTTCCAAGCATAACCTGACATGGGGTAAAAGCAGATTCAGCACCTGGATCAAACACTCCAATTTTTATATTGCACATGAACAGTGAAGGAGCCTAACATCACAGTGGAACACTGAGGAGAGGGAAGCTTGCTTTAAAGCCCAGCTGTTCGTGGATATTCCATCTGCTGGCTGCTGTGGTTAATAGTGTTGGACCAGGCCACACCTGTCATCATTCTACCCAACAGATGGTGTACACATTCCATACACAGTAATATGCACATGCCACCCCACCCCAGATCCAAAGCACCAGTGATAACCACTCTGGCTCCTTGCTATTACTGTATATCGCATTGTTATGCTGCTGTTAAGATGCTTGCTTTTTAAGGATCTCCAAAATAAAATAATGGTACAGCTTCACACATTTATAGAGTCAGATATTGTTATTGAAAATTAATTATTCAAATACAATGCTTAGTAGCCCAGCTGTGCACTCCCAGGATTTGGACTGGCAAGTTTTTTGGCCTGGCTGCTTTATGACTATGGCACATGTTACCTATACAGCATGCATGCAAATGCATGCTGAAAGTGACATGAGAACACTCTAAATTACAGTACTGTATTTGTGCATCACTAACACTGATATTACCTGCTTGAACCTTTAAAATACTGTTTTAATAGATCTTTGGAACTTCCACAATAAACACACATGTATTTTTTGGCTTAAAACTGAAATACACACAACAATTTTCCTTCTTAGAACTGTGTAAAGGGGTTGACTGTAGCTTGGTTAACCTAGTTTAGTTCAGATTATGACCATTAGATATTTTTGTTCTCATTCCTTATACTCCAGTGCTGCTCCAGCTCACGTGCCCCCTCCTTACAAGTGTTAAAATTAGCTGCATTCAAATACAAATAAAAAAAAAACAGTATACAAATATTCAGGTTTACCTGTAAATCCTAATCCAATGTCAAATGTTTCAGATAAATTAAATATCACCTTTTTAATAATATAAAAAAGTGACACTGTGCAAGTGTTTACAAGAAAATCTATATGCATGTGCAAATGGATTTTTTTCCATGACTTTTTGAGTTTTTGCAAAAGACTTATGGAATCAATGGCATACGTTATTCAAGGGTGCAGCAGTAGAGCTCCACTGGGGATTTGAAACAGCCACCAAAGTCACATGGTAGTGATACTTAACCTGGTCGTTTGCCAACCGTGCATCACAACGCCTTGTTTCAAAAG
Organism: Brevimyrus niger; assembly: GCA_015164015.2. Taxonomy (NCBI): domain Eukaryota; kingdom Metazoa; phylum Chordata; class Actinopteri; order Osteoglossiformes; family Mormyridae; genus Brevimyrus; species Brevimyrus niger. The sequence continues at coordinate 13,048,779 of JAABNY020000119.1, read as the reverse complement.
GGCATGCAATGTGGTTGCAGTGTAGGGGGGAAAGCACCCTTCAAAGCCAATTAAGGAGGAAAGCTGAGCCCTCACAAACATCAGTGTGAGGCTGCAGCCTGACGGACACTAGGCCACTTTCTGGAAACTTGACCCTGGGCTAAACTGGGTGTCTTCTTAAGCCATAAAGTGGATTGCAGGCTGTGGGACTGGGACACTGTGCTCAGCTCTTGACTCCCAGCAGACAAAAAAAAAAAAAAATCTATTACTAATCCTTCTGTATTATCAATACCAGTATCATAGGTACGGGGGAAAGTGTCAGAAAGGATATAGTTTTAATACTGAACTGAAGCAACATATTTGACAGGTCGACATTATAAGAGGTGTAAAGTGGCCTTGCTAGCCAGTTTGCATTAGCCTTCTTTCAAGAGTAGGATCAAACTAATGCTGGGACTGTGTCTGGGTGGTCCTCCAGTAGACCTTTCAACACAGTTTAGAATGATGACATCAATAGTACATCGTGTAGCTTGACAACTTCCTCTCAAGGAAGTCTTGATTTTGAATATCTCATAAATAAATATAGTTTTTTTTTTCCCACAGTGTTGGAATGTCAGTGACTTACAGACATGTAAGCAGAGGACTCTTTATTGAAACATAGGACGATGTTTTAACACCATACTGTTGCTAAAATTAACAAATGCGAAAATAGCTGTTTGAAGGTGTTAATGCATTAAATGATATTTAGGCTATTAATTAAATGCTGTGAAATCAATCTGATATCAGTCTTCAGTGTAATACGATAAAGCGAATGAATGTTTTTGCTCCTATTTCTCATACACATGCACTGTATGCATTCATTCCATTAGTTGATGATGATTTATTGATAATGATCGATTATTTTGAAGGAACACAAAGTAACGTTTGTTTTTGGATTTAATGGCAGAGACTTAGTGGTAAATGCTGTATAAGAATAATGACAGTTATCATGCCTGACAGCAGGAGACCCTAGGCTGACATGTCTACCCCCCCCCAGCAGGTACTTGAGCAGAAAGAGAAATGAGAGGGAAATACAAACAATGTAACCTTATTGCTGTTTTGCTGGTGCCTTAGGTTGTAGGCTAAAATATTCTATGGACTATGCATTATAGCTGCTACTAACAACCATTTTTCTATGGATCAATCTATTGACTATTTTATCATTTGGTTGTTTAATCTAAATGATTAAGTTTCCTCCAGAAAATCAATGACAACTACAAACTGTTAAATAACGTGCACTGGATGTTTGCCACTATCCAAACATTATTTTCACCAAAAGCTCCATTAGCAGAATAGTAGTATGCCTAAAGAATTTAACAAGATACATATTGTGATGCCAAAAAGCTAGCAATCTTTTAAAAGAGGAGAGGAAATACTGTGGTTAAACAAGGTGGTGTGGCTGTACTTTTTGCAGATTAAAGTCGGAAATGCAAATGTGGTTTTCATTTTCATTTCAGTTCACAAATTATTTTAGTTTTAGTTGCCATTTTAGTTTCAGTTTACAATAAGGAACACTGGTCCCGAGCAGCCCAATGCGCATGAACACACCCTGAAATGTCACCTGTGATGGCCCCTTCATTGTGAGCTCCCACAAGCAACAGCGTTTTTTTGTCTTTACTTTTACTTTTCTGTCAGTACTGTCTTTTCTCTTTTCGTGTATGATGGCCAAACTGTACTGGACATAAGATCTAGAAATACTCACCATTTTCTGGAATTTAAGTTTTGCATTGCGAGTCCACTGTTTGAAACCTCACCGTTCATCTAGCCTGAGGTACCATTAACCTAGGCCCCAGGAACTCGTAAACGCTGATAAAAAGGGAGGAAGCCTGCCGTCCTGGGTTGGTTAAGACAGGGCACTAACAGACCACTGCTTCCCAACATACTTCTAGCTAATGTGCAGTCCTTGGAAAACAAACCGTGTGAACTTCGGGCTAGGATTTCATTTCAATGAGAAACCTGGGACCACTGTGCGATTTGCCTTACAGAAACCTGGCTGTTGGATGACACATCGGACTCCACCATTCAACTACAGGGGTTCTCCGTACACCGAGTGGCCAGGTCACAGGAGCTGACCGGGAAAAGCACAGGAGGATGTGTGATTGCATGAACGTGCACCCGATTGAGTACTTCTGCTCCCCAGACCAGGAGTATCTTATGCTTACTGTATGTGCTGGCTCCTTCTGGCTTCCAAGACAATTTACAGTAGTGCTTATTGCGGCCATTTAAATTTCCCCACCAGGCGATACCGACCAGGCACTCAGGGAACTGTACAGGGTGATCAACAGGCAGGAAACCGCTCACCTGAGTTGAATCACAATTCTACAACCCCAGGAGCATGTAGCATGGATTGAGCACCATCAAAAACTTCAAAAGGAAAGACAGCGCACTGCAGATCACAGCGTCTCTATGCAAAGAGCTAAACGTGTTTTTTGCTGCAAGACCGGTCAGCCCGCATGCTGCAGATGATGTCATCTCGTATACCGTGTCCAAGGAGGATGTGCATGAGAGCTTCAGGCAAGTGAACGTTCATAAAGCTGGAGGCCCTGAGCGAATCTTCCACCGTGTCCTCAGGTCATATGCGTCTCAGCTGGCTGGAGTGTTCATGAGCATCTTCAACCACTCCTTCTTCCTGTCTGTGGTTCCTACCTGCTTCAAATTGGCCACCATCGTCCCTGTACCCAATTCTTCAAAAATCGAATCACTGAATGACTGGCGGCCAGTAGTGCTGACCTGCAAATGGTTGGAGAAGCTGGTCAGGAACTTCATCTGCTCTGCACTCCCTGATTCACTGGATCCACTGCAATTTGCATAGTACCACTACAGGTCCACCTGACTCTCCACACTGCCCTATCCCATCTGGAGAAGAGGGACACATATGTATATATGCTGTTTGTAGATTACAGCTCATCGCTCAGCACCATTGTTCCCTTGAGGCCGGACCAGAAACTGCAAGACCTGGGCCCGAGCAGCGCTCTGTGTAGCAGGATCTTCAACTTCTTGTTGGACAGACATCAGGTGGCCAGACTAGACAGAATCATCTCCCCCTCTGTGACACTGAACACTGGCACTCCCAGTAGATGTGTACTGAGTCCTCTCCTGTACTCACTTTACACCCACGACTGCTCAGCCACTAACAGCTCCAGCATCATAGTGAAGTTTGCAGGTGACACCAAGGTGGAGGCTCTCATCACCAACAGCGATGAAGCGGCATACAGAGAGGAGGACTGTCCTGACACACCGGTGCCAGGAGAATCACCTCACCTTCAACATCACTATGATTAAGGAACTGGTAGTCAACTTCAGGAAGCAGAAAGGAGATCACACGCCCATCACCGTCAATGGCACTGGTGTGGATATCGTGAGCAGCTTCTCTGAGGACCTCACATGGACAGTTCCACATGGACAAAACAGTGAAGAAGATTGCATCTCCTCTTTCACAGGAAACTGAAGAGGTTTGGAGTGAGTCCCCGCATCCTTAGGACTTTTCATAGGGTCATCGAGAGCATCCTTACTGGATGCATCACTGCCTGCAGAGAGTGGTATGGTGTTCTGTGTATTATAGGAGGTTCCCTCTCTCCAGGACATCTACATCAAGAGGTGCCTGAGGGAAATGGGGAAGATCAGTCACCCCAGCCATAAATTGTTCAGACTGCGACCATCAGGCAGGCGGTACTGCAGCTTCCAGTTCCAGACCAGCAGACTGAGGAACAGTTTCTTCCACCAGGCAAATAGATTGCTGAACATTAACAATGGGCACCGACACGCATCCATTTACCACGAATTGCACATGATGCTCTTTTGCACAATACTTTATATTCCTATTACACAACTGCATACACTTTTGTACATACATTGTCAAATAAAAGTGTTTTGATTTGATTAGATTTCACACCATCAGTCAACATAGAGTAAGCCTAGATTTTAGTCTAAACATTTTCACAAAAACTTATTCAATGGAGATTCTGATGTAGCAGGTAGATAACTTTATGATTTTAATAATGAGTGTATTAAGCAGATACAAGGACAAAAGATATTAAAAAGCTCTCAATTCTAATGCTAATTTAATAAACATGAATAGATGGCATGTACAGTAGGGTGGTTTTGCCTACACTGGCGACCCATCATCCACAACAGCTTCTGTGCGTTTTCTCTTCAGGTCCTAGTGCACTATGGTAGGCCACTGAACTTTGTAAAGCAACTTTGTAAGTGGAAAACCACTTTTTAGAAATCATAAAAGTAATCTTATCAAAATAAAAAAAGTGGCATTGATTTAAAATATTAATGTCGACTCATTTTCAGTGTCGACGTCATCGACTACTTCGACTAACCGCGACAGCCATACTATGCATTAACCTCCCCCTGTCTGACAGTGTACGACTGGCGGAGGTGGAAAGTTCAGATCCTGAAGCACAAATCCAGAGATTTTGTTTCAACCAACTAGTTCCTGTCAGTGAATGTGAATATTTTTGCTTACCTGCTTTGTTCAAACAAAATCTTGATTTGGATTTATACTTTTCACCTCTGATAACTGGACAGTATTTGTTACATTTGACTTTGACATGTTTGGACATTCAAGTTACCTTATTATTAACTATCTTCTCTTTTCTTTGTGTCCATTTTTGCTATCTGAGTCTAAGTTGCTCCAATGCCCTCTGCAGACCAATAAAGTCTTCATTTTTTCCAATTGCTTTGGCTGCTGACCAATTTGTTTCTGTTATCTCATATATACCGTCGACAGGTTTCTGTGCAGTGTCCTCACAGAGATATTCGCGCAGTGAGGGGGCAGAAAGCAGCACTAACCAAGCAGAGATGTTAAGGAGTCGCTGTGCAGTAAACTGCACAAACCACAGAAAACATGTTAGGGAAATATTTAATATTCTGATGGGATCACATTATATACATAGTTATATGCATCAAAATATTTGTTTGCATGCAGATGTTCTTTTGTGTAAACACTAGGCTTCTCTATGAGATAGTTGTATATATTGGGTCATATTATTTCTGGCCACTTGGAGATGTCCAAAATCTATTCTTGATCAGGAATAGTGTAAGGATTTGGTCATTTCTTACCATTACTGAGGACTAATTTTTTTGAGGTAATTGGCACAGTTAGAGCTACTTAGGCTTCCAGTATAATCTGTACCAGCAATTCCTTCACTGTCACTGACCTAACTAGCCATCATGTCTTATACAGTGTGTTTACAATAGCTGTCAATTTCAGTTGTGGCAGGTTGTAAAGAAGCCTTTTAAACATTTCTACTTTGACCGAGATAACTTTAGTGACATTAACATTACCACCACACTACTGATAGTCAAATAAGGAGAGTATAGACAGGCTCAACATCCAACAAAACCAGGTAAGTTGAATGAAATTCAACCATATCATGGAACCATGCTTGAATTCACTGAGGTTCTAAGAGTGATCCAATGTTTATAGAAGCAGTCTGCATGCCTAAGTATTTGATTATATACAGCAGTGGCTATGGAAGTGATTGGAATACCTGAATTCAATGATTTGGAGGGGTGTCCTAATACTTTTAACAATATAGCGTATTAGCCGGTAAGCCAACATTCAGTTTTTATACTCAACATACCCCCATATGCAAGTAACTGAAATAACTGTACATTGTTATTTCAACATCAGCAAGAAGTTTTCTACCTGTAGAAATTCAGATGCTAACCAAGTCAGCAGATCAAAGACTCATCTTGGTCATATCTACCAATGATTATATAAACTCTGTACCTAGCAGGATTGCTATATACAGTAGAAATCATTAGAGCACCAGTTTTCCCTTCAGAATAAACATTGTAATAAATGTTTCCCATATTGTTACAACCACTTTCTTGAATTCATTATTAGGGCTAGGGTAGGGCTGTCACTGTGAATTATATTAATATACGAGTAATCTACCGAATTATTAGATCATTAATGGAGCAATCATGTATATAATATATACACAGTATATATAAACCAATTGGGCCCTGGATGGAATGCCAGCCCACTGCAGGTGCAGTCACTCCATATTGGTCAACTTAGGCAGTCTGGTTCACTTAAATTGTATGTTTTTGGACTGTGGGAGAAAACCAGAGATGAATATCAGAGTAAAAGTCACTGCCACTGTTTTTGCATGAGCTCTGCAGGCACTTCCTGAGCCAATCATATTCACTTCCGTCTTTGCCATCAGCCTCGTTCACATTATAGCGGGTTTGTGAAAGATTTAACAAAAATTAATGAGTAGAAAAGAAAAAACTAGTCACCAACAGACAGTCGTCAGCATGTGGCTCAGTGGGCTAAGCCTGTGTGCCTGTAATCAGAAGGTCACCAGTTAAAACCCAGCCTCAGCACGTCTGTGGGAACTTCAGCAAGACCCTAAACCCCCAGTTCCTTGGGTACTTCGCAGACAGCTTACTCTACAAAAAGAGCAAGTTGGGGGAGGCATAAAGATTACTGAATCAAAGTATCAATTACTATTAGCATCATTACTGTTTAAGATATCTGATAATATTTAAATTAAATAATTAAATTGCATGACACATGGTGTGTGTGCGTGCGTGCGTGCGTGCGTGTACATGCACACAAACAGTATAAACACTGGTTTCAGATAATGTTAATTATTTGTTTATTTGTTATTAAATAAAATCTTTCCAAAGACCTCCAGCACTACCAAACATTTGACTGAACAAACCTTTATTTATCCTTATAAATGGCATTCAACATTGTTCCACAAAAATCCTGCAACTTACTATCCTCAATCTCAGTGCATACCACATCATATATGCGTTATTTACAACATTCTCAACAAAAGCTGGCTGAATATTACAACCACACAATTTATCCAAGGAGAATTTATAACTGTCAAAATCTGCCAAATTACAAGAACAGTTGGCGCTGTTGATTTACAATATCACAAAGAATTGCATTACCATCAGTGACCTAAGGGCTGTGCTGTCACTATCATTAGAATCAATGGAAAATACTCTGAAAAACTAATACAACCCTTAAAATTAACATTGTAATTATTTGAGTCCAGAAGATAATGTGTCTATAAACATATCTGTCTGCAACCATGTAGCAAATATGTATATAATGGGGAAAAAGGAAAAAAAAAAGTGCATTCCACAGGATTTGTGAAAAATTCATACAATCAGTATTTGTTTTCTACTTTGACTTTTACAACCAATTCAGCTTCACAGTTTGCAGAGCAGGTCTGTGTAAAAATGGCATATGCATGCAATACTGTTCTAATTTACACTCAATGAAATATATGATCAGTGCTGATTAAAACAGGATTGGGAGGGAAAAAGGAAAAATAAGACAAATGTAATCAAAGCGTAACAATCCACCGAGTATAAGGACATTGCATAGCAACAGTCTTTTTTGTCAACTTTTAAATATACATTACAGATTTGTAAGTCCCAGTACTCCATCCTCCCAAACGCAGCTCCACTCCCTTTAAAAAGCTGGCTACAGGAACAGGGGAAGAACAAAAAAAGTTCTCTGTATCGTGAGAAACTAATCTGCTAATATTCGTTTTGGACATACGGCAGGCATTCTCTGGCACTTTAGATGTAAGCGACCTGAGGGGGGCGCTAGAGTGTGTCCTGCTGTATGTCAGGCAAAAATCTGGGAAGATGTGTCATGGGTTAACCATGATCTAGACATCTGATGAGCAAAGCGCGTCTAAATGCTAGACCGTAAATTTAAAAGTTAATTATTTGTCTACTGCATAGTATGACAAGGGTGGGCTTTTTTTTTTTTTTTTACTGCTCCGACAGTCATCACTATGTAAACGATGACTTTCAAAGACAATGATTAAAAAAGTTTATATAGGTTTTATGGTCCAATTGTGCTCTATATGACTTAACTAAAACTACCACAAACTGCTAGGCTGGTAGGTTGTACATGCATCTCCTTGAGCTCTGTGTGGGTGCAGAAAAAAGCAGGTTTCAAAGAACCAGCTGATACTTTCATCCAAATGGGAATATAAACAGCTACCCTAAGTAATTCCTTGAAAACAGGAAGTGTGAAAATATAATATATACATATAACCATCTTTTTTTGTTTTAAGAAACAACTTCCCAGCCCACTTAGAAATCACCTTTAAAATAATGGTGTGTCTAAAGCAACACCAAAATACTTTCTCTTTCAAAATGGATCCATTCATTTAATATTAAGCAAATGAACAGCTATGGAGTTTCTAGCAGCTACAATCATTTAGTTATGGGTTTCAAAGCTGATAGCTATGCTTACATGTGCTGTAAATCATTTTCATTAAATAAAGTATGTAACCATTTAAAAAGACCTACATTCTGAACTATTTTAAAAATACGCTGAGCCAGATGAAATGAGTAACAATAACAACTTAAGCAAAAACAAAGGCTGCGGAAAATTCTTTTAAAATGTGCAGTTTTACGTCGCTGATAGTATGCTGATCTGGAACAGCTGTTATGATAAAGTATTGTCACTTTATTTGCACAAAAATAAGACAAACCGAACAAAAAAGGGGGGGGGGGGGAGTTTAGCATGTGGCACGGTAGAAGCAGAAAAATAAAGATGAACACCCCCTTAAACCAGAATTGCAGTATTACCTCTCCAAAAACAGGTCAGTCATCCAGTAGAATATAAAAATAAATAATAATTTTAAAATGGCTTTAAATTTAAAGTTTTCCAAATAATTTGCAGATTATCATCTGTGGGACCGTTACAGTGATAAGGTGAACCATTAGGCACTTGATTTCCCCTTCTCCCCCACTGGGATTTAGGATACGGAGAATATGGCCAAAATTCAAAGCAGCCAGCCACCAAACGTAAGAGCAACAAGCCGATACATCCCTGCTGAAATGAGACACACTGATGATCCTCTGAGCATCAACGTCTACCTCATTCCTACCACCCTAAGGAAATACCCCTAATGTTGGCTCACACTACAGCACAAAGAAACAAGAAGCCTGTACAAAATGAGAGCAGGGGAAATCGGGGGAGATCTGTAAGGCAAAGGAGAAGGCTATCTGCTTTTATCTGTCCTTGGAGGTCAGTTTTTCAATCAGCTCCTGTAATGGGACCAGCTCCTTTCTGTCGATCAGGTTAAACTCCTGTCAAAACAAACAGAGCGTTAGATGCTTCTGTTTAGCACACTCACCAAAACCCCATTTCTCTAACTAAGGCTTGTTTTCTGACACTTTAAGTAACGCTACAACCATCCCCCCGTATACCTGGCAGGGCAGGGAGTTTGAACTTCGTCACCTGAATAAATTTTGAATTTTAAAAATTTTTACATTCAGCAGCAGAAATCCATGTTTGAATTTTTTTTTTTAAGTGTTACACAGGCACACATTTCCTCATTTTTGTTCTGCCTAAAGGCCCTTGTTGCTTCACACAGAATACGGGATCTACTCCCATGGACTGACTGCCATAAATAGATTGATTTATCCAAAAAGGCTGGAATCAGTCAGCAAAGAATTAACGTGTGAATCGGAAGAAGCATCCCGAGATTCTGAAAAATGCAGTCAGGAAACTGTGGGGATATTGATAGCATTTTATCATAGGATCCCCTGTGAACAAATAAACTGAATCTTATTACGATAAAGACGGACTATGAGGAAAGGACACACCTGGACAAAGAAGATAAAATGCTTGAATGATGTGTTGAGATGGGCCTCCTCCTGAAGCTGAATGACGGCATCGAAATGCTGGTGGTATATATGGGCGTAAACCCGAAAGAGGCGCTTCAGGATGGTTTTTGCCACAGACATGAAGTTCTTGGGAAATGGGACGCCTACAATTACAAGTTGAAGCACATTAAAGGCATCCTTTAAACTCAAGGGCATTTCTATTGTAAAGCTTTCCATGTTCTTCAAGCTATATAATATAACAATACTGCTAACTGGTACAACTGCTACCACCACTACTACTACTAATATAATAAATAATAATAATAATAATAATAATAATAATAATAATAATAAATGTTATTGAAGGGTGCCTGTCAAGACACTCAAGGTCATCTAACAGAAGATAAATAAAACAGTAAACTTGATAAAGCAGCAAAATAGGATGCAGGCAGATTGTGCAAAATATTATAAAATCTATGGCAGTACAATAAAAAAAACAAGATTACTCCATGACAACTCATTCAATTTACCAAGTGAAAGGATGAACAACATATATANNNNAAAATCAGTCGTACCAATTTTGGATGGGAAGAGTGTTTCATCGTCAAGCTGGTCCTGCACCCAGGTCATCAAGTAGTCAATGTACTTTGGAGCTGAACATTTGATTGGTTTTTTTATATTAGTTCCGTCGGCCCAGTGGTATTCATATCTACAAAGAAGCAGAACATCAAAATTTATGACTAGATTTTGATTTGGCCTGCAAAAATACACACAGAAGTATACACTTACTTGGGACCTGCAGACATAACAGCACAACTCTCCTCCGTACAAAAGTCAGTTATGGTCCCGTACAACATGTTGATCTGGTTGAAGAAATCTACAGCTTGAAATAATAAATAAAAAAAATCATGTGAGATTCTGAATTTAAATGAGCTGTCCTACTGTTCAAAGGGAATTCAGTGAAGTTTTTATAATCTCTTGAATAAATAAAAAAGCCAATCATGCTGATCATTACCAAAGTTATCACACTGCAGAGAGGAAATTCAAGTACAGCCATTTAAAAAATGCTTACACTGCAAAGACCTTTTTCGGGCAGCATGGCTTTGATTTATATATGTGACCAAAGGAGGAAAATTGCTTCACACAACACAATTATTGTAAATCTACCAAACTGACAAGCATCTCTGCACTCCAAGTTCATAAAAAGCATCAAATTATTCTTCTCATTTCAGAAAATAAAGCCCTGTTGCAGTTAACCTAATGTTAGTCATCTATGTTTGACATACAGTCAAATTTGTGCCAAAACAAATAACCTGGCATTTATGGTTTACTGTTGATGGCTAGTGTTTCAAAAATGAAAAAATAGAAACTACATACAAGATTCCAGAAGCGTAAAGAAGCATTCTCCCAAAAACTATGCAAATAATTTGGTGCTGGCTTGTCTCTACTAAAAGGTATGCTGACCTCCGCTTAAGTCCTGATGACATATTTTTAACATTCATTTAACATTTATTTAGAAAACTATGACAATATAATAAATGCTTATATGCTTATTCTGCTTTGGATAAATGACTTAAACAACTAGATGCCAAAATTTGCGTACATTAAAGTGGAAGCAACAGTCTGCAGGAGACCCAATTCATGCACAATAATTTTTTTCATTTGGTTAAAGCTGAGTGAGGAAACAAGGTTTCCAGCTTACGCTTACTGGAAATCAATCATAAAATCTGAATTCATTTAATCACATTTGCAAGTTCACTTCATATGTTCAAAATATAGACTTGAACAGTTGTGGCGGGTGAAAAAGGGAATCTTGTTAGTGTCAACTGGGTACACCAAGAGCATTAGAATGGGAGAAGTTTCACAGACTGAATATTCATTAGCGAGGACACAAAGCCTTCCTCTAGCAAGGGATACGTAAAAGGTGACCTTAAGACCAAAGCGCCTTCTAAAACCCGACCCCCCCCATCTGCCATTCCTCAATAGAAGTGACTGGGGATGGTCTGGCACTGGTCTAAGAGCAGGGCAAAAGAAATTAAATCGGCATGCCTACGGTCCAAGTTCCCCCGCCCCTTCCGACAGACTGATCACTGTATACCAGACAAGCAGATCAAACATAGTAAAATGCATAAGCACTGACACGCCTCTGCATGTATTTCATTTGGTAATCTCACATGGACGGGTGGCAGTTGGCTGTGGCCCATGTGTGAGGAATTGTACCCTGGGGAAATTAAACGGGCAGACATGTTCTCAGCCTCATGTGGCTCCAGAGAAAATGGCAAACAAAGCTTCTGACACTGTGCTTTAGCGGGTGAATGGGAGGAGAAACAGAATGCACTCTTTTTCCTGCTTTGCATGCAAATTTCACTTAGTGATGGACGGGGAAAGCAGAAAATGGAAAAAGAAAACCTGTAAAATAAAAATGAAAGAATAATGTAATGGTGATTTTCCTTTCCTCAGCTGAGTCAATCTGAAGGCATCTGATATTCAGACCAGTGAGGGACAAACAAAAACATTATACTAGTGGTGCACCAATGTGTAAATCTTGGCAAATGATGATAGCCAACGTATTTTTGTCTAATATTTCCGATAACTACCCACAGAGCTCCAAACCTGCAGTGAGAGAGATGCTGGAGACTTTTACCATTAATGTGTGTGGGTGCGACAGGTAAAGTAGCCAGTAACTAGTCAGGTTCTATGTGGTGAATGAGTCTTAACTATGGGAAACTGCTCATCTTCCATTGCAGTCATAATTTTAATAGTTATGTCCTTATCTCCGGTCCTGATAACTAAAAAAAAAAATGACTGAAGTCTAAAAATCTCCTGGTAATAACAAAGACTGACACATCGGCATTGTTTTGTTTTCTTAATGAATGTCGACAAATACTGATGCAACCTATATATGACGTGACTCCACATTATACACTTAAACTTGTTCAAAATATACTGGATTCCTTAATTTCTGCCCTCTCTGTAAAATTAAAGTCATATGCTAATGGACTTTCCCAAAGGACCTACATTTTTAATAGCATTAGAAAGCATGCATTAACTACAGTCTGCCATTATCCACTCTGTGTGAAGTTACCATGTAATTAACACAAGCAGAATTAGCAGAACAATATGAGAGATCAAAAGGTGCCCCAGTGCACCAGTCTGTCTGATAAGGTGTTAGATCGCAACTTTGCACTGCTGGACATCGCTTTAACCTAAACACAATAATCCAAGCTGAATGTTATAGTCATATAAACTATGGATGAACTGTACAGCGTGTGCTGTTTTCATATCACAAAACTGATACATCTATCGTTAACTAAAAACACTGTAGTACCACGTTTTATTTTTAAGGGAAATATTTGAGTGAAGATTATGATCTAGTACTGGCGATTACACAGCATGCTGCCATTCACAGCCATCCCAAAATCGGTTAAATACAAAGTAATAAAAGGAAACATTAGTAATTCAAGGAGCGGATATAGTTAACAATGATACAAATTTTAACATACTGTCCTGCCAGTATGGTATCTGCTGCTGGTGTTGAAGATGGCATGTTTAACATGGTAAATTGGGAAAGCAAATGGAGATGGGGTAGGGCAGGATTCCATAAATAAAGCAAATTGTAGCAGTCAGAGAAATAGGTCTAGGTTGATGCTGCAGGTCAAATGTTTTTAAGGGTGATGGCCTGAGGGAAGAAACTGTTCCTATGGCGACTAGTCCTAGTCTGCAGGATGGCATGTAAAAGTATTATTTTGGACAGCACACAAACAGAAGTGAGTTAATATTGAATTTATATTTAATATTGTCGCCAGCAGCTGCAGCTAAATGTTTTTATCTAGCCTGGTTGTAAAATTTAGAGTTCTATTGCTGGCATCCAAAAAAGGTACTGATTGTAGTTTTGTAGACTCTTTGGGTAATCTGTTTTTTATGTATCCCTAGCTTCAACATACCTATCGGTTATCGTTAAAATTCAGCTGCTGTTGGATATCTCACTACTTTTTTTTCCCATTAACTAAGGGGAAGTAATTACTGGAATGTGAGTTTGCCCAAGATCAAGACTCTGACTGCAGAGTTAAATGATGAGTTTAGGAAAATAAAGATTACATTTCAGTGTACTGTCAACACGTTCCTATTACAATAGACTTTGAATTATCAACAGGAGGCTATAATCACTACAAAATTAGAACATGCGTAACATAATGAATGTTTAAAAGCAGATGCATCTTGTCATTTGGATGTGGATTATTTTGATGTATTTTAACAAATTTAATTGATTTATACGTTTCGTCATTTATTTAAATAAAAAAATAAAAAAACTGGCAAACTGTATGGTCACCTAAGATGGAAGAAGTCAACGTCACCTTATGAGTCAATGACATGCATGATATTTAGATGCTTGGAAATAGTAATCAAGAAATTACATTTGCCTTGAAATGGACAAAACATTTGCTTAATACCACAATGAACATTAAGTAATATTCACAGTGATTGCTCTAAACAGGGTGAAAGGCTCGACTGCAAAACAAACCAGGATATGTTATAGTAAAACAGGTTTTATGCTGGTTTGACTGGTTTGACTTGACTGAAGTATTGCAATTCATCACTGTGCTCATTATCCCAAAAAACAAACAAACAAAAAAATATTACATTGTGTTTACCTTAAATGCAATAATGTGAGTTCTAAGCCCGACCCAGACCCTTTGCCATTTCATCCTTACATTATTATGCTATCAAGTCATGAAACCCGACACATTAATTGCTTCATTATTTTTTCATTTCTGTAACATCTGGTTACCATTATTTACTTGTGTTCCACACCTAGATAGGCGTTTTGACAATGCCTTTCCACCCTTACCAGAAGCGACAGATAAAAATGTTCTGATGAGAATAGAGATCAAGCTACACAAACACTACCAATGTAGCTATTCCAGCGACCGAACAGATGATGTGTTAAAGGCATGTGGTTAAAACCCGGCTATGGGGAAGAGAGAAAGCCTTTGCCAGTACTTACTGTTGACCGCCACCCATTCGTTGAGGTCCTCCCCTTCTGGAAGCATGACCGCCATGCGCAGATTCCCACTGCCCAGTGTCGCCTCTGCGTGCTTCAGCAGCTCATACTGATGGGAGCCTTCTGGGATGTTTTTCTTCGGCTTGAACGTCTTAGACGACCGATTTCCACTGTGGCCATTAAGATGGGAATGTCACAATGCCGTCAAAGTTGCCCAGATTTAATATATACATATAGATATTGAATATAGACAAAAAGCCTTTAATTATAAAGCATATAAGCTAACAGTCCAAGCAATTTTGTGATTTTACTGCAAATACATACAGACACACACAAACAATTGCGCACTGGTTTTAAAGGTCAAACTTGTAACCTTGACAAACTCAAAAAGCTACATTCTATAGATTGTCGTGTTGCTTAGGATTTGAAGACATTTCTCAGGGCAGGTTCTTTTGTTCTTCTCTTTGTGCTGGGACAGTGACCGTACTTTAATCAATATGACAATCTTGTAAATACAGGAGACACAATACCCATGATGGATTATCACAAATCTAAAAATAATTGGCAGAACCATGTGACTAAATAGAAAACTTATCCATCGACAACCAAGCCACCTTAGATTGTAACTGTGATGTACGAACTTCACCTGCTAAGCAAGTGTACAGCAGCGGAGTTTAAACTTTTCTACAACACTGCAAATGGCAGCTAATAAAAAACCTAAAGCAAAAAAGCACACACTAGGTCAACATTATTCAACCCCATCTGGAGATGAGTTTAACTGCCTTTGTGCAAGTAGTGGGATATGGATTAGTCTATAAAGAATCATTAACACCAAAAAACAATAAGATCAATAGCTTTTCTAGGTTCTCTTCACCTTGCACAAAGCCTTAACTAAACCCTGAATTCCTTTCTTAAGTCAACTGCACTATTATAAAGCCCTGACAAGGCATTCTCCCACTGAGCAGTAAGCAACTTAGCCACTGTTCACTGGGTAAAGAACGAGTATGGTTTTCAAAGTGGAAGGTACTTAACTAAGTTAAAGTAACAAAACACCTAAAAGAAGCATAAATACTCTATGCACACACTGCAGTTTAAGTCCAAAAAATATGTTAAAATTAAGTACTAGAAATGGACTCGTTTTATTACAAGCAAAGCATGCTCAAAATAATTATATAGGAAAGCAGACGACCCAGAATGGGCAAGCGGTTTATCCAACATTACTTTGGTGATACTGCCTCTGAATGAGGGCATCAACTTACACGGAGGGCATGACACCACCCATGCTCAGAAGGTAACTGGGCACTCACTGACTCCGCTGCGGGGGAGCACGACAGAAAGTCACGTTCTGCTTTAAAGGTGAGACTGAACACAGCATGTTCAGTTGATTAAATCAGTTGTGAAATGATAGTCTGCAGATGCCTGTTTTACATTAGTTAGGAAGCAGACAGAAACCATTAATACATCATTTAACTTACTAAAGTGAGATCTCCATGTGAGCAAGTATTTCACACAGAAGACAAACATATGGAGAGAACAGAATTAACATATATAACTATAAGGACAACCTTTATTGCCATGTTTCTCATTGAGACATTATCTAAGGCTGCTTATTTTGTGGTACAGCCATTTGAGGAGAAACAATAGGCCGCTGGAGGTACAATAGCAGCACAAACAGCAACTCTAGCTAATATTTAAGAACTACAACATGAAACAAGACTTTAAAGATATTTCGGCTGAGCTGACACTCAAGTTACTACTGCACCAGATGATGCAGAGCAAATGTAGTACTTTACACCACCGCTGGTATATAAACAGGCAAAGATTACAAAGCCATGCTCATATTCACCACACTTAACAGACATTACAACTTTAAAGTAAGAATACTTTTCTAATGTTACTTTGCATTTGTCCAGAGGGTGAGCTTCGTGTAGATAAAGGAGAAGAACATGAAGCAGGAATGATTACAATTCCCTTTAATCAATTAGTACTTAGACGAATGACATTCGATATATTAGAAATAAAGCTCCCTTTTCTGCTACTGTTTTCTGTGAATTCATATTTGCTAAAAACTGTACACTGTAACAAGTTAAAAAATAAGCCTATAACTTAATTTAGGGAGAATACACAAAGAGCTGCACAGTTAAAGATCAAAGTGCAGTGGGCTTAGCCGAGCACCTTATTACAGGGTGATTATTAATACTCATTCTTATAAGTTTATTTAGCTGGTATATTTATGTCACTGTTCACCAGTCTGCTTGTGGTTACCAGGAACATCTATTCATCCATCCGTCCATCCACCAATTAACTGCTTATGGTCAGGATCGAGGAGGGAGACATTTACAGAGGGGAAAAAATAGAGTATTGTAATTATGTAGCATTCAAAAGGAGTTCATATATGTTCTAAATGGTGAAATATTGTTGTCAATTCACTTATGTATATGTATTTAGCACCTTTTAAATACATCAAAGGACAACCACTAAGTAACAATCTTTCATTTTAATGGAGCATGTCTAACTCAATTACAGTAAAAGAATATGCATTTAAAAAATGGTTTTATAAAATCTAGAGAATGCTATCAGTAGAAAAATATCTTGAAATCAAAGAGCGGAAAATTAAAGTAAAGCATTAACTTAAATTAAAATAAAAATATCAAAAGCAACAATGTATTGACAAGAAAGAACTGGCTGTTACTAGTGTATGTAATCAGTGTAGGTGGAAATGAAACAACAAACAAACAATTGCTCCACCATTGAAATTGCTCCATTGAGTGCAGTCTGGTGCGAAGATAAGTCTGTACTGCTCCACAGAAACCTGGCTGTGTTCCCCATGCAAAATACCTCCTTATGGCGGAAACCACTGCTTCAGTCACTTCTCTACACAATGAATTACTCTGTACACAAGCTGGCATTTGGGCACTGGGAGTGAAATGTATAAATCTTATGAATCTTACATCATTATTATTCATTGGCAAAATGTGCTGTGTCACCCTCCAAATCAGGGAGAGGGGGCAGGTCAGGAATGCTGAATCATAGGCTGCAGATGATAACTCGGGATGGAACATTAATGTTATTTAAAGGCATGAGTAGAATCAGTCCTTGCCCAAGACATTTCCCAGATTCTGCATCTGCCCCAAGGCCCTTTGGGTAAGTCAGATCAAATGTTTTTCAGCAGAATCACGGAAGGATGACATGTGGAACCATAGGTATGACAATCACTACTTCTATGTTCATTGTCAGTTGCCCACTTTCATTTGACCACACCAGACGAATCTGCATGCCAACTTCCTGAATTCTTGAAAACTTAAACACTGTCGTAAACAGCCTTACACTCATTTTCCTAAGCACACCTTAAATTACTGGACACTTCAAAATTGCATCAAAATTATTATATGATCATATTGAAGGTCCAGTATGAGACAATAAAACTACCTGAAAACACAGCCAGCATTTCTTAAAAGAATTCCCATAAATCAAATAAAAACAACATATTAATATAAGATCCAATTCTAGATGAACTATAGCCTATCCAGGGGTCTTCCCCAGTCTTATACCTCATGCTGCATGGAATAGCCTCCAAGCTGCAGAACAAGTAGTTAGAAGATGGATGAATGGATGGATTATTACTGTGACTAAAAAATGTAAAAATGTGACTAATTACTGGGAATACAGGACATACTGAACCTGATTCATAAGTTGACTTGAAATTATATTTTGGCAAAGAAGCAGTATGCGACTCAAGCTACTGTTGTCTTCTGGTGATGATGTCATATTTCCTTTTCAATTTGCTGATATCGGAGACTTTTTTCATGAGTAGCGATTGTCACTAAATCGCCTGCCAAAAGCGCACCGACATTATACCCCTCTGAAACTCACCAATAACAGCCCCCGCTGACAGCATTCCTGGCCCAGCATACTTAACTGCAAGCACCGTGCGCCTGGATAGGCATGATTGCAATATATCGTTACATGTCGCCTTTGATCGGTCCCGTCTGTGCGGCGACCAGATGCAGGCTGTACGATCCCTGCGCCTCATCCCCATTTCCCGTCCATGTATCACAAGCACACCGACGGTGACAAAGCGCATCATGACGGGATCCGCACGGGGCAAATATTCTATCAGCTCACCTACCCAATAATCTACCTCTATATATCTACTGACACCCTTGTTTCGAAATTAATATGGCATACCAGGAAAAACGGGCATGACAAATATTTAACGAGTGGTTATTTTTAGTACGGTGTTTAATTATTTTAGTCGTGTCAAACAAGTATGCGGACATACATACGACCAGGTTTTTCTTTTTGATGCCATCTGGTCAGCAAAATCGGGGTCCCTTTTAGCTACGTCGGAAACAGCAAACACTGCTTCAGCTGCGATTCAGCCGTTTTGCTAAATAATCAATGAGCCGGTAAATTGTGTCACCAGTGATAAATACACCGTGCAGTGTGTGATTCACGGCTAACATCTGTCTAAGGACTTCGGCCTGCCGGTCCAGCCGATACCCCCGCAGTCTGGCTTGAGGTGTGTGTTCAGTGGTTCCGCAGCAGTAATAGTTCGCTAACTAACTATCCGCATCACGGACACGAAGCTAGTTATCCGACTCCCCGCGTCGCTATAAAGACAATAGCACCAAGTTGCCAGACACAAAGCCAAAGACTGAAGCTGTACTCACAACAAAAAGCTCATTTCCCAACGTGAAAGTCGCTCTTGGGAAAATAAAATCAAAACTGAGGAAACTGCGGTCTCAAATGTGCATCCACTGCTGCGGATATGGGCTGACTGATTAGACCCAGTTAGCAAGTTGACATCACTATGCCAGCCCGGCTGCTTGGATGTCAGGGAAAACTTCTTCCTCTCCTCAAAAGTCTCGGCGCACAGTACCGGGGCATCGCGATATCACGGATGAGCTCACGGCTGGGAAAGCGGAAGTAATATTCCGGAGTCACATCCGGTTTGGGTCTTAACCGCATCGAGGTCACTTCAAATAAGCTAGAAGGTGGTGATGGTGATGATGTTGCTGGTAGTCTTGATAGTTGTAGTAGTTCAGCTGTACCTGCAATTACAAGAGTCAGTACATGGATATGCATGGATGATGTTTTCTTTTTGACAAGTTTTTCATTTTGAAAAGCCTGTTACATATTTAGAAAATAATGCATGTTATATGGGGTAAACTGGATAATAATAATACAAAATTATTTTATCAGATTTTTGTAGTAATAATCCAGGTTTTCGCACGTATCAAGTCATAGACTGGAATGAATCTTACCTAAACTGGCTACATTTTTATGTAGTTTAAGAGAAACTACTTAAAAGAAATCTCTGCATTGACATAAAAGGTTATCATAAAATATTTTTTATTGCTTTTCATTATATTTATACGTGGCTGTATATGAAGTATTTCAATGTGTTCTTATCCACGGGGTATTTCCTGTTACATTTGTTGTAACTATATCTGCAACAGTCTGATATTTATAGCATAAAGTGGATTATTTATTTTGGTTTTACCTTGGTATGTATCACACACATTTGGAAAATTTAGGATATGCAGGTAACTTTTGCTTCCTAATACAGAGTCTTATACAAAGTGATTGAAGAGCACAAAAATAATATAGAGATTCATTTGGACAAACAAAATATACATTTTATGGGTTTAGATTAAGGTCTGAATTATCAAATTAAGTTACTGTGAATTGGTAATGATTAGATTTCCTACTCTTAGTATTAAAAATATATTTGATTTGGCTTGTTTTTGAGGTTATCAACCATGCTTGATGAGGAAAATGTGATTTTATATAAACACATTATAATGGGATTTGTGTTGTCACACTGAAACTGCTTCCACTCGTCAATTTAGCCGAATGAGAGCAAAATAAGGACAATCTTCTGACTACTGTTAATGTAATGAGTTATAATAAAAAGCAGTGTGGAGAATACCAATTAAGAAAAGGAAAACAATGAATTATTGTTTAAACAAAAAATAACGAGAACTGCATTCACCCAGTTTTAAGACCCGCTCTTTATTCTACTGAGTTCTGTTAAGGCAGTTTTAATTAGTTATGTTACATTGGTAACCTATGAGAGCACATTTGACATTCTGCTTGCAAAACACTGATTGACAGATGGTTATGGAAATCAAAGTTTACAACTTATTTGTTTACTAACACCTTATTTCTATTTAGTAAATGGACTGCATTTATATAGCACTTTTTACAATATATGCCTCACATTCACACACCGGTGGTGGAGGCTGCCATACAAGGTGCCTACCAGCTCACCGGGAGCAATTTGCGGTTCAGTGTCTCGCTCAAGGACACTTCAATGGGGTAAGGAGGAAGCAGGGCTCAAACTTGCAACCCTCCAGTTGCTGAATGGTAGCACTACCTCCTGCACCACCATTGCCCCTATTATTCCTAGTCAACACAGAATTCCAAACATTTTTCAGTCTTTTACAGCATAACACTAGTAAGACTTGGGTTAATCATATAAACCTGTAAGATGCTTCAGAAATAGTTCACACTATTCTAATAATTTTATACTGGCCAAAATATGATACTCAACAAAAACTTGTTTTTCACAACAATATTTAAAGAATTTTCTAATACCGCTCATGTAGCACTGAATTTGTGTTTACTCCTAATGACAATTAAAGGATCATTTAATATTCTCATTTACAATTTGTACAAAAAAAAAAAAACAATCAGTGCATTGAGTGAATTAAAAAACTCAGTGAAGAGTTTTGAATGAATTCTTAGTTTTAAGCACATTAAATATATTTTTACCTCTAGTCGTTAATAGAATTGTATTCAGGAGTGACACAGTATTGTTTAAATATTTCTTCCCAAAGGTTTATTATATTCAATTTTTTACACATGTTCAGTTCTCCTTGTATTAGTGAAAGTCAAATATAAAGCTACATAACATTTTAATCACAAAATGGTAAAAAAAAAAAAAATACAATATGGTAGAATTTGCAAAGGTTATGCCATGAAAAATGTGTAATGTATGCAATAACTCATTTAAAGCTATATGTGTCCAATTATCCATCCATCCATCCATCCATTTTCCAATCCGCTTATCCTACAGGGTTGCGGGTGTCCGGAGCCTATCCCGGAAGCAATGGGCATGAGGCAGGGAACAACCCTGGACAGGGGGCCAGCCTATCGCAGGGCA
>JAABNY020000119.1:13005798-13023783 GCA_015164015.2 Brevimyrus niger | reverse complement strand
ATATATTATTTCACAATTTGGTTTTCCACTTGGTAAATCAACATGCAACAGAGTCCTCCTGGTTTATTTAGGATGCAGGTCAGATATTCCAATTGAGCTTTTTATTAATTATGTTTTATTTAGCTGCTAGTTATCAGTTAAATAATTAAAAAAATAAAATTAGTTTAAAGCTTTGAAGTAGTACTCAAAGTGCTTTTTTAAATTTATTTTCCTGATCTCCTGATCAATTACTTAAATCTATTTATGACATTTCTGTTTTGTTTATATTGTTCCTAATATCACATGAACCATTTAGTTTGTTAAAATTTGAAAATCATATTTAGGTAGGAGAATACTTTTTAAAAAGTACACAAAAATATGCCAATTTAGTTGTAGGACTGTTACTTGTTAACCGATGTTTGAACGAATGGGGACAATTTATATTTGAACTATAATTATTCCACTAAAATTTGAAAGTTTCAAATATTCAATTATACTGTAGCCTACAGTATAAGGACATGTTGTTGTAAATCCCTCACAATATTTTTGCGATCACACTGCACTTGTCCACTAGCTATTTGTTATGGTTTAAACTCAAACCTACTAATGAGAATATTCAGTATAGATCCGCATATCCTCACATACCGGTACATCAAGTGACAATACTAGGGAGGTATACCCGAAAGTGATTTTGGCTTTAAACTAAGTATGACACCCCTTTAAATTTAATTTTGCGTCCAGTTTTCCGGCTGTAATATCGTTCAATAAAAGTAAGCGACACCTCTATTTTCCAGATCTCTCTACGAGCGAATTTTAATTAACATTTCAACGTTTGTTAATTCGTGCACTTCACGCTCATTAGCCCAGCTGTCTTGTTTACAGTCATATGTGGTGAATGGGCACAGTACAGTTATTAATAAAGATGTATATTCAGCGTTTAATTAGTCTCAAAACTTCGGCACATAATAACCAAACACGCGTATATCCATCCTCACTACGCAGTCATGTCTGCACAACACTTGCTCGGTATCAAATGTAAGAAAGGTATGAAAACCCGGACCACTATGGAACGCGCAGAATACGAGTACATGCTAACAAAATATTAACTACGTATTGTATAACGTATATTCTACTCATTCTGTGCGTTAAAATTAATTATGGTCTGGGGTTTTCAGACTAATTTAACACCGAGCGAGCGAATAAAAAAATAGCCTAACCCATATAATACATGCATAATACACATTAACAACACGTTAACTACTTGTTATGTACGTGTGCTCTAGTGTTCTACGCGTTAAAATGCTTTTTTTGAGCCAAAAACGGTTTATGCTACAGAAATTAATCTATGAACTATTTTATTAATTTGCCTATTAATCTAAACAATTATGTTTCCTTAAAGTAACTTAAGGCCACTTAAAATTAATAAGTTGTTTTAAATGGCCGCCCGCCTCAATTTTTTTGGTGCCGCCTCGATTTTTTAAATATTTTATATTTTTCAAAAAATCTGTTTTTTTTTCCACCTCAAAAACTGTGAGATCGTCAATACGCACGGGCGCCATCTACCGTTAATACCTCACTGAGGTAAAAACAACAGCACTTCTATTGTTTGAAACAATGGAAGTGCTGTTGTTTTGCTATTGTCAGAAGGAAGCTTTTATTGGGCCATTCTGTGGCAAGACCATTAAACACTTAGACTAGGTATTTGTTTTAAAGGTTTCTCTTTTCTTGTAATTGTTTGAACTGTTGAGTTTAAAATTTTGAGATACAGACAAATTAAAAAGTTTAATTTTCTAGTTTTAGTATATCTCTGTTGCCGTTCTTCATTTCGCTAAAAATATAAAATTCCTACTTACCAATATTTTAGAAGTTTGAGTCATTATTTATTACAATTTACAACAATTTATTAATTTTAAGTGGCCTAACCGCTGAATGTGTTATTGTGTATTCTACACGTATTCTGTGCTTTAATTCGCATGTTTTCGATCTGTTTCTGGTTCCATATCCAGCGAGAGGATGGGTTTCCTGCTCACCAGAGCATATGCGTGTGTAGTTTAATGTGCACGAGTTTTGAGACTAATTAAACGCCATACTATACTAAACACACATATGAAAGTTGCATAGTCCCCCACAGTTTAATTCTTACAACGTACTTAACTGGACAGGTTCATAGGTTTATTTATTTATGTTTGGGGTTCACTTATTCCATTAACTCTATGTTTTGTACTTGAAACAGACAGAGTGCAGTAATTATTAGTAACACAAAACTATTGCGTGGGAACGCAAAGGTATTTCTAGGGAACGCAAAACTATTTATAAAAATATTTTCCCACCCTGACCTCTAGGCCGTGCTATACAAATGTGACTCTAAAAAATACTGAAAAGAATGATTCTATGTTGTATTTTTTTTGTGAAGGGGCAGGGGGCAGGTATTGAAATATTTTTTAATGAACTGCATGACATTTAAAATTCGTTTTAACTTCATTTTTTGAAAAAAAGTGACATTTACACAGACATTTATGATACCTTTGTAAACTCTTCTTTTAGTGGTCAGTAATCTTTCTGTGCTGGAAAAGACCCCTTCACACCTGACAAGGTGTACAGGCCATTTCGCTCTTTGTTCTTCCTGAGCTCCATGTCCAAACAGTACCTGCATTATATACTTTTCAATTTTTTTCAATTTATCTAATAAACAGTAATAAAAAATTACACTGAGATTATGCAAGATCTAGCATAGAGATTGCTACAGAGGATACAGAGAAATTTAAAAACTAAAAAACTACAAGAACTCATTCAGTTATTCACACCTAACTAAAATTGCAACCATCTGATGACCAGTGCTCAGACAGCCCACTTCCACCGAGCTCCGATCTTTAAAAAAGAAAAACAGATGATACACACAGTACCTCTCCCTTCTTAGTTTCTCCACCTCCAGCTGCAAACTCTTGATTTTGTCCCCAAATTCCTGCTTAAAGAGCTGATTTGTCTCATGAGCAAGATCCCGCCCCAGCTCGGCCTGTTGGAATCTGGGTTTGATCCAAATGAACTCATGACAGAACAAAAATCAGCCAAAAATATTTATAAAAATAATGGAATGGTAAAATAACCAAAATAGAAACCAATATAAAAAGGGTGGCAGTGATGAATTTTTCACAAAGTGAACCAGGCCTTTTTTCCCCCGTTTTATTGTGGTATTTTATTACAGTTCACATCTATGTTAAATCAACAAACATTTCCACTTTTCCCTTGCACTGTAAATACAGTAGAATTGTAATTAAGACTTTCATATAAACAATAAAACATTCATTTAGATTGTTCAAGATTACGTTTTAAAGAGTTCTTGAGTTTTTTGTGTCACGTCTACCTAGCAGTTCTGACTAATGATACTGGTTAGCAATGTAAATTAGGCACATCAGCAAACCGTAAACTGAATAATTAATTTTACTTCTCATTTTCAGTTCCGGTTAAACCTCCCCATATAACATTATATTTCGGCCATCAGCGAAGGCAACTAAAATTAAAAATAAATGCAATATTATAACAGTAACATATTTGTTGAACCAAAGGTAATTCTACCAAAATGGATATTATATAACATTTATTTTTGGTTTGTCTTCTCTGGTATATGCTGAAGATCAAGCTGAAGCTTTCATTGCCAAATTAAAGCTTCTGGAAGATCTCACTCTATCCAGAAAATGGTTGATCACATCATGTATACTGTTCCACAATTTAACATCACCATTTAGGGGGATACAACAGACATGATTATATTTTATGTATTTTGTTAATGTGCTATAAATACACATCAACAATTTGTTGCTTGATATACAATATTTAAGCAATGGCTGTCTTATTACTTCGCCCTGTTCTGATACACTCCTTTAAAGCAGACTATCAGACAGTTCCACACAAAAGTGTATCCGTAGAAAAGGCAAGGTAAGGTAACACGTGGAAGTGGGAGACACATCCATTTCTACACTAGCCAAGTATCTGTAAGGACGTGTGAGTGGGTAATAAATGAAGGAACAGAAAAGCTTTCAGTGAAAGCAGAGTTAAAAAATTCTCTTATGGCATACTGACCCTTTGCTGAAGACACTGCAGTTTTAACATTTAGGCAAAAAAAGAAAAAGGCTGCTTTAGTAACCAATAAACAAAGCAAAGTAGAGAAGTCCGTGGAGAAGTGGCAAGTGTTCTAAAGTTGATCAAAGGACTTTGAAATCAATATCCTAACTCAGACATTTATATATTGCACTATAATAATAATAATAATAATAATAATATTAATAATAATAATAAAAAGTTAGTATCAGATTTAGGAAACTATTAGTTGAAGGTTTGCTTTGTGGACCTAATGTGGTTTCTGAAGGAGTTTTTCTGCTGCAGTATTAAGACTTCTGGCCTGTTTCACCATATCCTTTTCACTAATTATAAAGAATCACAAATGGAAATAATGAAAAAATAAATCAATAAAGACAAAAAGAGCATAAAAGAACATCATTTATGTTACAAGTGACCAATCAGCCCACTTCTGAGGTGAGCAGAATTTAATTTAACTAATATATTATTTAAATTTGGACATCGATATGGAGCAATGAAAATGACCATGATTACATGGTTTCTAATATTTTAGTAATATATTATAGGAATCACAACACAAGACCAGTTCAAAATGTGTTATAAAAAAATATATGCTTACACTTTGCTGCATTTCACAAGCACCAATCATTAGTAGAAAAACAGCATTTGAGCTAGATGAATGCGAGCGGTACATTCAGGCTCCTACCTCAGCTCCAGTTGTTTAATTGTCCCAGCCATCTGGTTTGCGGTCTCATCTAAACGGCTGATGATTTCACTCTTCTGCTTCATGGCTCCATCAGAGGTCTGCATTTACATCAAAATACAGTATATTTTAAAACAGTAATATAATAAACTTTACCATAATCGGGGATGGACAAGCCAGTTGGCATAAAGAGTATTTTCCAGGTGGGCCAGTGGCTTTGTGGGCCCAACACCAGTTCAGCCCTGCCTACAATAAACAAACAATAAGAAAGGTAACAAAATACTAAGGTGAACCATTAACAAGATCCCCACATACATAGATCCCCTAACACACATGCACAGAAACTTACCTACATAAGAGAAGGAATTATTTTGGCGTTATAAGAATTATGTGGGAGGGTTTATCTTTTTAGCAATTTTATTGGCTGGAAAGTCAGTCACACAGTGCCCTAAACATGCCACCCCCTTGACCTTGACCAGTAAAAGTGTGTATAAAAAGGTTAAAAAGTCATTGTAGCATTAGTTTTCAGTCTATATTGGTATTAGTCTTGATGATCATTTTGTAATATCATCAGTATATTTTATTCCGGAATTTTGGGGTGTCAAAAAAAGACTAAAGCTACGTTCACACCGCGAACGCCAAAGACACCAGACGTTGCTCCCGCTGCCCTGAACGCAACAATAGCCAAGGCCAGAGATGCTCTCTGACATCATAGAGTGGACAGGGACAAGGCCATTCAGAATGCCAGGTTCTGATAACTTTTTAAAGGGGCCGCTAAACAAACAAACGTGTAGCTTATACAGTATCTTTCCAATGATTTCCACCTTTCTTTTTTTACACTTGTCAACTAGTGAAAAGACAACTACCTACATTTCAAAATGCACAGTTCAGCTTGTTTGCATGGTAACATGTAATGGTATCATAATCCCAAAAAATTGCTTAATTTTCCGTAAAATGTCACATGTGCTTAATAAATAATATAATGCTTGAACTACTGTACACATGTGCTATCACTTAATATTTTAATGACATTTTTTAAGGCCATTAATATTTTAACGCAATATTATTTTCTTTAGTTACATTTTAAGTACTATTTATGTTATCACGACAGTTCTACTAAAACACATAATTACGTTTTGACAAACACTAATGCTATAAATAGGTTTAACATTACCGACAATTTGCACTGTTTTCTTTGCTATGGTGCCAAAATTACTACTGATCTCCTTCCTTTTTCACAAAAATATATATTATGCACTTCACCATCTCACCTGGAACACCGATTGTTTCGGACACTCTGGTTCATGCCTCTTTTTTTTTTTTTATGTACCTGTATGCAAACAGACACACATCATATATAACTGGGTACCCGACCACAGCAATAAGTCTCTCCTCCATTGTGCCTAGGAACGGTTGGGTTGAAACAGTTTACACGCTTATGTTCTGTGGCGCCCTCTTTAGCGGAGCATCTCTACATTCCCATTGGTTGCTGCCCAACCAAGTCACAGCTCATTACTATAAAGTTGACTGGGATTCAACTTCTGTCTGATGCTCCTGCTGCCCAGATCGCGACGCACAGTGCCACTCCTCAACGCCTCCCGACACTCCCTCCCATAGAGAATGAACGACTTCCGGTCGCTTTGACACTCTTGCCGCTCGCAGTGTGAACGTAGCATAAGATTTTTCCTTGCATTCTTCGTACTGTTTTTTTCAAAGTCCTTCATGGACATTTTCCTAACCCTTTTTCCTCTAGGTATAATTCCAGCTGGACAAATCTGAAGGGGACGGTACCTGCAACTTATGAGAGAGCTCCTGGTTGAGAATTCTCAAGTCATCCAGTTGTTGCCTAAGTGCCAGTAAAGCATTCTGTTTCTCACAAACATCCTTCTCCAACATCTTCATGGAAAGCTCCATTTCCTGCTTCATGCCGATCTGAACCTCAAGCTCCTTTTCCACATCCTGGTTCATACATAATGAGAAAACTGATCTCTGATAATGCTAATATAAAAGAACACTAAATTTATTAGTTCATACAGATTATGTACACCTGGAAATAATAATAATAAAATAATTAAAATCTATGATATACCAATGAAAATAAAAAATTTTAAACTAGGGATGCACCGATTCATACCATTACCTGGACTTTGGGTATAAACCGATACAGAGTACAGATCCGATACCAGGGTTTAATTAATAAGCTGTATGTTTTTGCCTCACTGTGTAGTAGAGACTGATCATTCTTTTATGTGTAAGTGTGTTAACTTAAACCACAAACAAAGCTTTCCTAACTTTATAAAATAAAATGTAAAACATGCATTATATTATATATAAATAAATACATGTGTTACATTTATCCTGATATATTGTGCATATAAAATGGGTTTTTTTTATAACGACAATCCAGTAAATTTAAATATGAATTTACCTTACTTGAAACCTGAGTTTTCAAATCATTTATATCAGGAATCACAATTTTCAGCTTTTTTGGTAGTGTTTGTTTTTTTTTTTTTTTACAGAAGAGAAGAAAGTTCACACCCAGGCGTACCTATATTGGCGATTGAACTTGAAGTGTTAGTTATACCTAACATCAAATAAGTAACTTAGTTATAAATAAGTTACTAGTTATAAAAGCAGCTAATGTTTGCTGTTGCGGTATTTCTGCTAGCATTAGCAAACTGTGTGATCACTGTCTGTGTGAATCAGAAAGTAAGCTCTCTTCTGCTGTCATCATCCCTTATATTAAAATATTCCCAAACTGCTGACATCCTCCGCGTATACTCCGCAGTTTGCCAATGCTAGTGTTCTCTGCATTTATCCATTCTAAATGTTTACAGCTGACAAATTTCTTGCTACCGTAGATGTTAAAATCTGATTGAGTGGCAAAAGAAAAAAAATGCCGCAGCTGAGTTTTAACATTAAGTGGTATCGGTTCTTGGTATCAGACAATTTCTTCATGTACCAGTAAGAGCATACGAGTGCAGTATTGGTCTAATATCCAATTGCGATATTGGTATCGGTGCATCCCTGTTTCAAATGTTGCGTGGCAATATTGATGGTTTTAATAAATTGTACTGCCAATTAGACTTTTCTGGCCACTACAACAAAACAACGCACCAAACGCAGTCGAGTTTCCTCTTTGATTTGTTTCCGTGCTTCTCCAAGTACTTGTCCATTGGCACTTCCATCTGATTTTGACACCTGAATATACAAACATTAAAACATCATTGAAAAGTCAGCAGGAATAAAAAAAAAAAAAGTATTTATATACAGTAAAATCCCGTTATAGTGGACTTGCTTATAACGGAATACAGTCTATAACGAACGAGGCCCGCTGGTCCCAGGTGTGCGCCTTTAAGAACATGCAGAAAAAGCAGTGGATATAGTGGACTTGCACATAATGGAATTTCGCTTGTAACAGACAAACAATTTGGTCCCCAGGGCCGCTTCTAGCTATAGTTTTGGAGATTTGCATGGAGATTTGCTTGCCGAGAAAATCACATTTTTTGTTAACAGTCCTTAAAG
Organism: Brevimyrus niger; assembly: GCA_015164015.2. Classification (NCBI taxonomy): domain Eukaryota; kingdom Metazoa; phylum Chordata; class Actinopteri; order Osteoglossiformes; family Mormyridae; genus Brevimyrus; species Brevimyrus niger. The sequence goes on along the minus strand of JAABNY020000119.1, from coordinate 13,015,502 downwards.
ACCTCGTATTGTTGTTGTTGTTAATGCTAATTATTGCATTTTTCTATTGTTGCATGTGTGTTTGCCAGTGTCTTGTGTATACCTGGTTTAATCTGGCGTATGTAAATCTTCCACCGTGTGTGCACCTTGCAGTTCAGCGTCTGACAACCTTGTGTTTCCCGTCTGTTTATTTGGGTTTGCTCGTTGGGTGCCTGTTGTGGTCCTTCTACTTACAATTGCACACAGGGCATGCTGGGACATGCGCCCCACCGGTGCTACACTAGTATATAAAAAAGAATCTAGGCAAGGAATCTGTTCATTGACCAAATTTTGTACACGAGCCAATGTAATTTTTTCACAAAAGTTTTGGTCAAAAACCAAATTGTTTGTTGGCCACAGCATTCGTGAACCAGGGGCACCACTGAATTATAAACAATTACTTGATGAACCATCAGATTAAATCAGTAGATTACTTGATTATCGTACCATTGTGACAGCCATAGTTGTCAAACACATCCCACATTTTTATATTTTTGTGCAGATTACTGTACATTATATACAAAACATATACTAATAAAATATCATATGTTCCTGTAGGTGCATGATCGCAGGACCTATATTAGTAGTGTTGGAATTGGTAAGTACATGTTTACACACACCTTGCAGGTGGATTCCAGAAGTTGAGAACTCTCTTCCTTTACCCGTTCTACATCTTCCTGTAGAGTTATGATCCTGTTATTTGCAACTGCAAGCTAAAATAATAATAATAATCAGCTGTTAAGTCATACATTACAAGTATATGTAGACCTTGCTAAATAAATGTTTACGTACTTCTTCTGTTAACTTTGTGTTTGATTTTTCTAGTGCATCAACCTTAGCCTGGAGATTGTTCACGGAAGCACTGTTGGTTGAAAGTTAAAATAAATTTTTTTTTAAACACACCGATTACTGCTAAGAGTATAACAGATGAAGGTCATATCCAAGTCAAGTAAGAGTACCTCAAATGTCTGTTCAATTCTTCAACGTAATTCTTCTGGTCAAGTATTGCCGTAATCTGTCCATCTCTAAAAAACAAAAAAGAAAATTATGAAAAACATCTTAATTTGTACAGGTGGACAGATTAAATTCATTTCTAGTGCAATTTCATTAAAAACTGGATTTACATTCACTTACCCCTCTGTGCTCTTGCTGGTAGGTCCTCCATCCTTTAGGTACATAGAGAAATCAATAACACCAACCTAGAGGAAAATAAGTGTTCAGCATGAAGAGCCATTGGTTCTGTATTTCAATCATAGTTTGAAAAATCTACTATTACTATTTGAGCAAGACAAATTCCATTATGAGCAATAACATAGCTTACTTTAACAGAGGGCCATTAAATTGTTGATGCATTTCCATTTAAGGAGAGCTCTTGTGTTAATTTGGTCCCTTGAAGATACAATTGCCTGCAGTAATCTAAATGAAATGGGTCTGCAAACCAAATTAAAATTCCCATTGTTTTAAAGAACATGTTTTCAAGAAGACATACAGAACCAATAAATAATGCCCCAATGATTACAAAGCAATGTTCTAAATATGGGTTGCTTTGAGATTTTATGTCACACTGTTGGGACCATATACCACCATAGTGATGAGAAAATGTACCTGAGAATCCAGATCTTCTCCCTTCATGCAGAGATTTGCATCAATAACATTCAGACCCACTAACAGCCCAGCAATGACTGCTCCCTCTTCCTCCATCATCAGTGCATTTGCTTCATAAAATTCACTGTGAGAAATCAAAAATTACTCATACAGAACAGGCAGCAGCATCGATACAAAGTTCCTTATGGGAAAAAAATAAAATGACTGCTGATTATCTAAGTAACATCATTGTTTTAGTAATCAAATGCATACCTCAGCAGATCCTTTCTGTTGATCAGAGTCTTCATGTAATCTGACAGTTTTTTCTGCATCAAGGCAAGACGAAGCCAAGCTCTGCCCCTCCCAATTGGTGTCCTGCATCATGAAAATGGCTTTAGTGGTAAAGTGATTTTATTTCAATATAACTAGAAAAGAATCAAGGCTAACTTAAGAGGCCATTTGAAAATCTGCTCATAGCTGCTCATCCCTGCCATTTTAGTCTGTGGTTTGGTTTACCCATCATTCAAATTACTGTTGCTGAAATTGGTAGCACCACATTATGTTGTTATTTGTTATTTACGTTATTTTAAATAAGTGTCTGAAATGTCTTGCTGCCATCATACAATATAGTGAAGAACAGAATACCAGAGCTAAGTAGGTTATACAGCTTGCAAAAATTTAACAAGTTGAAGTACATTTTTGCATGTCCTGTGCAAAAATCCATAAAATAATGGAAACACAATACATTCTTACATAACAAGGGGCATAATTAGTTTAATAAAGGTTTCTTAACCAATTTTTATGAAATGAAGAGCAAGACTAAGAAAATTTTCGCCGATTTGGAGGTATACCTGAGCCATAGTTATGCGTTTTACTTTATTAAGTGGACTACAACAAAAATGTGCTTACTTGAGCCCAGGGAGGTCCTTCACACTGGCTGTGATTTCACCTGCTTCTGGTGTCAACTTCTCCACTAACTCCAGCGGACCCCAGAAGGACTTGTTCTGTCCAAGAAATGTCTTCTTGGCTATAATACAACAAAATAAACTGTATAAATTTCAGTGTTTTATAGCAGTGATGCAATTATATGGTTAATAAATTATAAGGTTATCATCAGATGGGCATGCCTAGATGAATTTAATTAGCCCAAAAATACCATTGAACACCTAAACATCAATCTACTTCATCAGTGTTTTCATTTGCAAAGCAATTAATCCAATTAAGAGTTTGAATGAGCAGAAGAGCTATCCTACTTTTCAGGCCATGCTTAAGACAGTGCTCCATCACTACAAAAAATTGCTGCAAGGGAGCGTAGTCCGAGTCCAGGGTCCGCCCAAGGTTGAGAGCCGACTCAATAAGCCCCTTTATACTCAGCTTGGCCATATTCATCAGGTTGAGCCTCTCAATTGCAATGGGATCCTTGGGATCTAAAGAGAGTGGGAGGAGGGTTACTGCACATCTTTACTGCTCACTGTTACATTTAGGTTACATAGAAATGGCACTCAAACCAAATTTAGTATATCAATGATTTAGGAGAAAGTTTGTCACAAAGGACTTGACAGCGATTAAAGTGTGAACGAATGACATACATGTAAGCCATAACCTTTATATCAGCAAGTATAAATTGGTATTTTAAACTGGGTGAAAGCGGGGAGAATTTTCTGAACAATGAATGTCAGTGCTCAACATAAAGAATACAAATTTCCAACCATCATCAACAAAGGGAGATTTCAAAACTCATTAAATAAAATTACTGCAGTACTATGTATTATAGACACTCCTCACTTAATGACTGAGTTCCGGTCCTATGACTATAGGTCGTTAAACAAATTGATCAGCGAGGAGCCGCCTCTTACCGATATTTCAAGCATACTGTACTGGTACTGGGTTTGTATCAACCATCTTTATATATTGTTTTAATTTGACCTTTGCAGCATTTATAAATTTTTTATATAATTTTAAATAAAGTACAAAAAAAAGTACAAATTAATGTTCATAGACAAAATATGTCTTGGAGATTGCAAACGCTAGTGTAATGAATACTGAGCGACTTCAGGAACGAGAATAAGAAAGGTTGATGCGAGCTGAGATGTTTGACACTGAGACACCATGCTGCCATTTCCACGACTAAAGTTCTCATACAGCATACAATACCAACAGGTTGGAGAGCTGGTCGTAAGTCCAGACAGTCAGTAAACAGGTAGATCATTAAATGAGGAGTCTGCATTTTAAAATGAATATAAAGAAACCATTGAGTACCGAGACAATAGTTTTTCACCACTGACACAACAAGAGTGCCCTGCAATCCCCCTTCAGAGACAAAAGCAAAACACTTGAAAGCAGTGATTAAATGTGTTAAAGCAATACAATATAGCCGAAAATTGACCTCTGATCAAGTGCAATAAGGAAAAAAGCATTTTCCAACAAAAACTAGAATGCTGTACATTATCTATTAGACTATAGAAAAAGAAAGAATTGACAAGGGATTAAAGGTTGCAGGCTACAGTATATATTATTGAAAATTGCCCGTCACATTATTACACAATCACCTGATCATGATTATTTGAACTGACCATTAGAATAGTCTCTATTAATCTGTATAAAAATAGCTGGATGAGACAGAACAGTCAAAAAAAATCTATCACTATTTCTACATGGTTTTCTACCGTGTAATGTTTGGCTGGCACTTGTTTAATGACATCATCTCATTGAGTTTCTGAACCAATCCATACATTTTAACCTTTATGTGGCTAATTCATATTGCTTCTGCAGTATAAAGGTACATGTAGTAATTTCTTGTCATAACAATGCAGAAGTGCATAAAATAAATATGCAATTGCACATATGAAGAATGCGTACTTGTGTATCAGTTATGCGCATCCATGAATATAAAAATGGCTGAAGGTAACAAAATATGCTTGATTTCATATTTCAGTTAGAGTGAACCAAAGCTCTATGTATACCAAAATACCATGTCATTGGATAGCAGCAATTTCAACTGATGAAAACTAACATTTCAGATACAGGGTATTTAGTTAAGTGTTGACCAAAAAAACTGGAGTGAAGTCTTAAAATGACAAGCAAAGAAAATGGATTTTTTTTTTTTTTTTTTTTAAAATCAACAGAATTATTAACATCAGGGGTCTGTATCATGTTTCACAAAGCCAGATTTCTTGCTTAGCCAGATAACTGGTCAGATGTAAGGTACCTTATAGTTTAAATTAATTTTATCGTAAAGGTAAATGCATTTTTATTGATATGTTCCAAATATTCAATATTTAGTTTAAAGGGTATATGTAATATTCAGCCATGATTAGGCTAATAGTGCTAAAATAAACTGGAAAAAAACTGGTAATCCCAATTATTTGTATGACAATTAATTGTCAACTAACATTTCATGATCAATTCATGATCAGCCCTATTGATAATTTGAATAGGCTGCAAAGTTGAAATGTAAACACACACCATTTTAATTAAAACATTTAACCAGTTTTATCCAGTTTAATTAAATTCTGGTTTTGAATCATATATAAACTGCCTATCATTATACGTAACTGCGTTCTACACCTTGCTGTTAGAATAACAAAGTGTCGGACGTGTCCTGCTGCCCATGTTTGTGTGTTTCCCTTAGGTTTTCCAATTTCAATCCCACAACCCAAAATGGTCAGTTAGGTGAGTTTCTAAATTGTCCATGGGGTGCACAATTTTATTCCATAGTTTGTAAGAGAAACTCTAAGATCACAGCAATGCTGCACAGGATACATGGTATACAACATCGATAGACCGATACATTCAGAATTTAGTATGATGACCAAATATATTAATAACAATGATACAATATTTTAAATTATCGTTTTATATAAACTTAAAGTCCAATTTCATCTAGCACAGTTGCCACAGAATTCAGAACTTGAATATGATGACTTTACAACCAAAGCATTCACTAAAAATATTGCATGTATATGGCTGGGTACCCATCAAATTACTAGGCTACTCAAGCAACTTCATAAGCAGCTTAATCTATATGTTAAACATTAGATGAAAATGGCCTGTTCAGACATTTTGGTGGAACACAGGTCATGAGTTCACAATGAGGGAGCACTTGAAAACTAGACTTGTGTAAACATTCAAGTCAGCACTCGATTTCTCAATAACTCAATTTCAAAACATTGGATAATTAAAATAAGCATACAATTTTAATTAATTAAGTCAATAAAACAATCTGAAGTTAAATTGCTTTCGGCTCAGCTCATAGAAAAAGAGCTGGAATTGAACAGAGGATTTGAAATGACATGGAGGAACAAGTTCCCATTCAAAGTAAACAGTATATCAATGCTGTTTTAGGGAACAGAGACCATAGCAACAGAGAAACATAACAGTAAACCTAACAATTTACAGCATATGTTTTTTTGTGCTTTGAAGATTGATCTGCAAAACAGTTGGGGCTGGGAATTTATCACATTAACACATTGCGTTAAAATTAATTGTATGCCAGGTTATTCATTTGGTTGAATTAACACATGTAGCGTAATGATACCCAAATGGGAGAATAGAATGAGAAAATCTTTTTAATGGAGACCTATAATATTCCTTCCTGGTTGTAGACAACACAAAGTTTAGGTTGTGACATTGCACAGAATCCCAGAAAAGTGCAGGTTCCCATAAAAGCGAATTTTCCCATAAAAAATAATGGAAACAGATAATTCTTTCCACAAACCCAAAAATATTCATATAAAAATAAATACAAAATAAAGCAAAAATACATAAAACAAATTAACCTGCACTTTACCTTTAAAAAGAATCAAGGATGGTGTGAGGGAGACGAGAACAGGAGGGTTTTTTGTAGGATATACTATAACTAATACTACTATAACTAATGGAATCACTGATAACTATTGGCCCACTGGAATCTTTTTGTTTTTGTGCAACTTTAACAAGGAACCTATCCAATTACGGTTGCTTTTGCCTCCTTTTCAATTTTGCAAAAATGTGACATTGCTTTGTTGTTAAACAGATTCATCGCTCACACTGCTACGGTCTTATTCGGGTGGTGCTTTCTTACTAAAAGACCAAGACCGAGCAATGATTACCCACAATCCCACAGCAAAAGAGAGAACAACCATCAGCTGAGTTGTGATCATGTGACGCTAGGCAGACAAAACATATGCGTAATATCTGTATTGCAAGACATTACGTGTTTATCAAGTTAGAATTTATAAAAAAAAAACTTCGTCTTGAAAAACACTCTCAAACCAAGTTACTCGCAATCCAAGATTTTACTGTAAAATTTCTTCTTAGTATCATCGTAAAGGTTCTTTCTTAGTTTAGGTCTTATCTATCTGGCTAGTGTAAATGATGAATCACCCAAATAACTAGCCATCATGCACGTTGTTGATGTAATGTGCTGGTTCCATGGTAGGATGCCACCTGTGCAAGAAATTACCTCGCTAATAGATATTCCACAGTCAACTGCTAGTTGCATTATAACAAAGTGGAAGCAATTTTGAACAACAGCAACTCGGCCATGAAGTGGTAGGCCACGTATAATCACAGAACAGGGACAATGCATGCTGAGGCACATAGTGTGCAAAAGTTGCCAACTGTCTGCAGAGTCAATAGCTACAGACCTCACTGTCTTAGCTCAAGAACAGTGCATGGAAAACTTCATGAAATGGCTTTCCATGGCCGAACAGCTGTATCCAGGCCTTTCATCACCAAGTGCAATGCAAAGTGTTAGATGCAGTGCCGTAAAGCACGCCGCCACTGGGCTCGAGAGCAGTGGACACGTGTTCTCTGGAGTGACAAATCACACTTTTTTGCCTGTTAATTCGATGGATGAGTCTGGGTTTGGTGGTTGCAAGGAGAAAAGTACTTGTCTGACTGCATTGTGCCAAGTGTAAAGTTTGGTGGAGGGGGAATTATGGTGTGGGGTTGTTTTTCTGGGGTTGGGCTTGTCCCGCTAGTTCCAGTGAAATGAACTCTTCATGCTGCAGCATTCATATCCATTTTGGACAATTTCACGTTCCCAACTTTGTGGGAAGAGTTTGGGGATGACCCCTTCCTGTTCCAACATCACTGCACACCAGTGCACAAAGCAAAGTCCATAAGGACATGGATGATTGAGTTTGGTGTGGAGGAACTCAACTGGCACAGAGCCCTGACCTCAACCCTATAAAACACCTCTGGGGTGAATTACAGCGGAGACTACAAGCCAGGCCTCATTCAACATCAGTCCCTGACCTCACAAATGCTCTCCTGGAAAAATGGTCAAAAATTCCCATAAACACACTCCCAAACCTTGTGGACAGCCATTCTGAAAGATTTGAAGCTGTTATAGCTGCAAAAGGTGGGCCAACTTCATATTAAAGCCTATGTATTAAGAATAAAATGTCATTAATGTTCATGTGCATGTAAAGGCAGGTGCCCCAATATTTTTGGCAATACAGTGGTACCTCGGTCCTTGAACTCACTAGAACTGGAATTTCTTAAAAGTCAAACAATCCAGTTTGACCTAGAACTTCTGAATATCAGAAGTCGAACCGATGAATGCTGACCTAATATAAATGGTATGCTGGACGATTAACCAAATAAAGCAGTGCAACATTACAGTAACTAAAAATAAATAAACTACTAACTTACGTGTACTATTACAGCATTTATGTCATTTATTTAAACCATTTATTTTAACAGGTAAATTAACTGAAAACCAGTTCCCAATGCTTTACGAGATATTCGGGAGTAATGGCAGATTACGCATGGGAACTGCCTGGGATACAAACGCCATGCTTGTAACTAAACTCTTCAGCCAATAAGGGCAGATGTAGGCGGGGATTTTTATGGTAACAGGTAAAGGTTAAAAGGAAACACCTGTGTGGCGGACGTATGGATGTTATAAAATACCAGTGACAGAAGAGCAGGGAGGCCTCCCTATGCTCGGTGGTGCTTGGAATCCCCGCTGCAGCGGTCAGATGCGAAGGCGCGTATAGTGGGGAGATTACCGCCTGGCGGTTGTGTAAGGCGAGTACTGTCGGGGGGGTACCCGGTTAGGAAGTTAGCGGCGCAAGCCGGCGCTCAGTGGCAGCGGCGTGGACTCCAGGCGCCATGGGAAAGGTTTGTGGTTCCTGCCAGAAGTGGGGTTATTCGTGTATGTTGTGGGTTTTCGGGGGATTGTGATGTCTTCCTCCGACTAGTTAATGTAAATAAGATTGTTTGTTTAATGTGTTAATTTTGTTTAATTAATTTGTTTCTTTTTTTTCGTGTGTGTATTTGTTTATTTAGGAGGAACCGCATGCTACATTGTGTTCCTAACCCTGGTTATGGATGTGAGCTGTTCAGGCCCTTTTTATTGTACACGTGTGACTTCTAACAGTGTGTTTTAATTGATTGTGAAACCTTCTAATCAGGGGTAGAGTTTGCTGTGTTTAGAGCATTGTGTGGGGGTTTGCTGTGTTGCCTGGCACTCCGCTCATTACTTGGGGCAGGGATATTGAACTGTGGAATTCTAATAATAAATGCTTATTTCTATACGTCTGTGGGGAGCCGTTTCTTATATCTGGTGCCCAGTTTAGCCAAGTGACGAACGTGGTAACTGGGGAAGGTTGCATCCCTTACACAAAGGTGTGTCGTCACGGAGGCGGCTCCAATTTGTGCAGCCGGGTGAGAGGTCGCAATGCATCTAACTGTAATGCATCGTGTCAGGATCAGAATGCATTGATTTAAGCCAGCGCTGTAAGCAAGTGGAACGCACCCAATGACCGGACTGGGGAAACGAACTGAAACGCGGACCTAATACAGAGGATTAATGACAACAACCAGAGACAGCTGATCACATCCAGATCTCACACGAGGTTAACGAGGGGGCGTGGCACACAGGAGCGGACGATCGGGGCAAGACAGGGGTAATGTCGGGATACGATCTTTATAGTTTTGGAAACCATTAAGAAAAAAGTGCTCTTCTTGTTTTATCCTGTTCATTTTGTGTCTTAATGCTAAAAATTAAAATTAAAAAGATCATAATAAAAAAAAAATTATAAAAAAAAAACATAATAAAAATATGTGTGTGTGTGTGTGTGTGTGTGTGTGTGTGTGTGTGTGTGTGTGTG
>JAABNY020000119.1:12981235-13001748 GCA_015164015.2 Brevimyrus niger | reverse complement strand
TTCCGGGATAGGCTCCGGACCCCCCGCGACCCAGTAGGATAAGCGGATTGGAAAATGGATGGATGGATGGATGGATGGATGGATGGATGGAAGCAGCACGACAAATTTATTCCAGCACCTAAAGCAGAGGCACGCAGCAGAGTGGGAGAAATGCAGGTCCCAGCGATATGAAAATACCCGCAGCATCAGCACAACCTCCATAGTTAAGCAAGCAACCGTCCCTGGCACATTTCCAAACTGTGTGCCATCTGATAAGAAGGCGATAAACGCTGTCGTAATGTATATTGCAAAAGACATGGTGCCCATACATACTGTGGAAAAGCTGGGATTCATTAACATGCTAAACGTTTTTACAAGTTTCTAAAAGTGTTTACAATGGCCTGGTCTGCCATCTCACAAGCATTTTTTTGGCTTGTCAGATTGCACTTTAACTCTAAAGTAAAATAAATAAACAAAATAAAGTTCAAACTTGTTTATTATTTGATTTTGAGTAGGGGATTGGGAAAATCGATTAAAATCAGATTTATTGTGTGAAAAAAAAATAGAGATTTTATTTTTAGACCATATCACCCAGCTGTTCTTTAAATATATCAGGGCTCTACTGGAGGAGACTGAGTGGAATGCTGAATGCTTTGGTATCTCCCTCAAATTAAATCTACAAATCAGGGTAAGTAAAAATAATCATTTAAATGTCATTTACAAATTCCTAAAATTTCCTTAAAAAAATTAAGCAGCCAGCCATTTTATGTAAATTGAAAATAATTGAAGACTAAAATGTGTAAAACATGTATTGTTAACATAATTCGGGCCTGGGGCTGGGCAATATTGTATCAATATTACATATTACAATAACCACCAGGGCTTCAGATGACAGGCAAAACATTTGGTCGAATTCCAGCTATTCGGTATTATACGAAAGTTTGTTTATGCCCACAATTTGTTAAGCAGATTAATAATATGTCAATAAAATTGTGTAAAGGCAAAACAGATAATATAATTTGTGGTCCTGTTTATAACTTTTCTTTAAATCTGCATGCTTTTCAGTTTTAAATTAATATGACAATATTGTGATAATATTGCAAAAGATCAATAATATAAAGTTTAAGTAAAAAAAATAAAATCCAATGTTTGCTTGGAATCCACTACACTATCATAGTGCAACAGTTGAGTTTAAATAATTTTAAATCCACATTCACATTCATTGTTTACATTATCTCTGTACAGGATATGCAGTCAGAAGATGGATGGATCATGAGGAATTGTTTTTCAGATAATGTTCCGTGTGATTAGATTTTACCTAAAACTGTCTAAGCTACACATATATTTCTGAAAAACAGAACACACAAAATAGTCCTCGTATCCATATCACATATCATATAGCCATCAAATGGAACCTACAAAAATAGATTACATTTGGTATACAGTACTTCATCTAATGTACTGACCAAAATGATGTTTTTTTTTCTGATACTTCACTATACAACTAGTGAGAATTTAAAATAGATACAAGGTGAAATATCTTGAAAAGCATCGTATATTGGATTATTTTCAGGCAAGTGGCTGAATGTCACAAAAGTAAAAAGTGCAAATCTTTGTATATTTAATTTCACTTATTGGAGGAGAGAAGAACAGTAGGTTCAGATGGACCATTTCCATCAAAAACTGCATAGAGGTCTATGTAACTGCCTTAATTGTACAAATGCATTTATCAGCCTTTTGGATTAGTTAATGCTCTGGTACTGAGATTAAAATAATATATTAAATAGATGTGATTAACATACAACATGTTTAAAAGTTGTATTTACAAGAAAATATGGCAATACAAAGTTATTAAAAAGTAACAGTATTCTGAATTTATCAAATTGATTTATATTATTATCATTATTGAAATGTACTTTATAGTGGTAAGTATGGATATCCTGAAGTACAAAAGATATTTAGAGACACCAAATAAGCAGTACTATTTTAGTAAATGGTAAATGCAACACTAATAATTCAGCTTCAACCAGGCTGAAGAAAAATCCTCATTTAAATGAATATGCACTGAAAATGCTAAGTAAGCTGAAATTTCACTTGTCCATTAAGAGGGCCAGGCACATTTAAATCAATCAGGTAAATGCTCTTCATAAATATTTCTACAGCAAATGGCTGTTAACAAGATGTAAAATGAGTGCTTCACATGACAATGGGAGAGATATGGAGAAGGGCCTGGCTGCAGAACGTGCCCCTTTTTGACAGTGCAGAATAAGAGAGCTTGGTGTATTTTAGCCCCCCATGACAAGATTTTCTGATAATTTTTTTTTTTAGAAATGGAATTTCAATCTATTTCTACCTTCTTCAGTATGATGTAAAAGACAAAAAGTATGGCTTACAAAGATCACGTTACAGCCAGACACTTGCCACCTGCTCCTAACTAGGCGGATCATGTGACAACTTCATAACCTTCAGCATAGAGTTATTCTAATTTTTATAGTTCTGACTGAATTTGCATTAAACATGTCATGTAATTTGAATCTATACAAACTAAAAAAAGACAGAACATATCAATAAGTTAAAAGCAGATTTATAGTACAAGAAAATCCCGTTATAGTGGACTCGCTTATAACGGAAAAATATAATGCATTTCTTTGTCATCTTTCCCCTTAATATTACCGGTAAAACTGAAACACCATGTTTAGAGAAACTTTAGCCACCATCTTCCATTCTGTTTTCCCAGATTTGCCTTTGTAATTAAAGCACCCTTTAATTCCACAATTTTATTAAGCTAAACTTCAATGCACTGCTAAAGGTCCTGGTGCCACTTGAAACCACTTGCCGGGGGCTACTCATTTACATATTTGCCTTTTGCACTTCTCTTGGGGCTTCCCAGTAATATAGAACTATGCTTACAATTCCAGGTGATACATCCAAATCATAACGAATGATATCTTATTTTGTTAATTTATAGTTTCCTGCAATAAAGCAGATAATCTCAATAACTATACATATACTTTAAATTTAAATTCTGACTGTTTAAAAATAAAATTAAAATAATGCATAAAACGGAGCCTGCATGTTACAGTTCGGATCTGTAATATATATATATATAACAAATTAAACACAGTTAACCATAACACCAAACAAAATCAATTCGCCAAAAAAAATCCGGCTCTCGGTTGAATTTTCTGAATTTAAATGATATTGATTTCTTCCCCCTCGAAAGCACAAACCAAAGGCTTGGGGAACCACATTATGTTGTGCCAACAATCAGGACCGTTCAGTATTGTATCATTCTTTAGAACTTCTTTAGAAAAATGTACGAAAATATCCAAATAGAGTAACGTATATACATTACCAGCTGGATGTATGCTAAAATGAAGTCTGAAATTTAAACCTCCACGAAGAATATTACGAAACAATCCTGCCTAACAAAACAACCATTTTGTTCAGTGTGACTTGCAAACTCTGTGCCCGCATCTGTAACATATGATAATCTTCTGTGGCGCATCAGAATCTGGAGTTTCTCCCTCATCTTCGGCAAATAACCACGTCTGTCTGGTGCTCGAAGGGAAAATATGACTTGGCGTTTTCAAACACTGACGCGCATTAAATGACAGTGATGAAATGTCCAGCCAAGCGGCCTCACCCGTTTCTCCCCGAAGCGGCAGCCAGGTGCTGCGCACAGACTCACCCTCATGGGCCGGCTCCGGGTCGGGGGTGAGGGAGATGTCGTTCAGCTCACGAAGACAAAGCCATTCCCCGTCCACGGAAACTCGAAAGTTGCAAAGGTAAATCGTCTCCCTTGCCGCCTGTGTGATTTTGTCAGTGGTGGGGGTTGGGGCATCACTCTGAGGTGTCAGATCAGACATGATGACTCAGCTTTGGTACCACACCACAAAAACAGCTCTCCTCCAGGCCAGGCACGGGGTAGGAAAAAAACAAAGAATTTTCCCACTACAGCTCTGCCGGTCTCCTCCGCTAGGAAACGGCGGAAAAAAAAACAACAGGAGCGACTAAGACTGAGAGCAGCCCACTCCCAATAACGCAGGAGCACAAAAAGGATGTTCTCCGTTTCTGTTCCTTTGCCTCCTCCGGTTTTTCTCCCCCACAGACAAGTGAGGAGCTAAAGTCACCGTCTCTACAGCAAAGTCTCCGCTATTTTCCACATCAACTGCTGCCGAAGTGTTCAGTCACAGGACCTCAGAGGCAGCGCAAACGGGTGATGCTGCTGAAATCACGGTCGTCCACTCCCCTACCCAACCTGCTTGGTAATAATTGGATTGGCTGCGCGTACTGCACTGGGTGTAAACCAAGATGGCCGTCTAATGAAAGGTGCTGAGGCTCAGGCATCACGTGACCAGATAGCAGATGGGTGGGGTGGCTGGGTGGGTAGGGGAGGGGGTTAAATAAAACCTGCTCCCGAGATGCATCACTATGATGCGTGATGCAAATACGGATCATATGTATCTATCATTTTAAATACACTTTTTGGCAGAGCGTATCAATGTTGTTCTGAGGTTATTGCTGAATATATAATGAAAGCATGGCATATGAATTTAGTGTTAACATTTCAGTGATAAGTCTAAATAGATGTGTAAAAGCAGTAAATAAAAAAGAAATCACATAATACAGTTAAGCCTACAATGAAAACCAAATGTTAAGCTGCACTAAAATTATTATTAATTGAACATAAAGCATATGCATACTGAGACTGTCTTCAAACTATTAATAATCTTACGAATGCCTGCAAAAATCCCAGTCAGTTGAAATGGAACCCAGCCTTCATTGTAAGAAAGGCCAGGTTAATTAACTACAGTCAAGAAGCTTTCTGTTCAGTTAATTTACAGGTAACATTTTCAAAATTCTATTAATTAATTTCACTGTTAATAAGTGATGGAAATGTATTTTTAGATATTTTAGAAATGTACTCAACAGACATTGTGATATTGACATTATGTTTTACATTTTTATATGACTTTATGTATAATAAAAACAATTATGGAAAAATATTTGTGGTTATCTATAACACTGATTATTTCAAAAAAGGTAAACAGCAACCCTGTATAAAACCAAATGTGCTAATATCGAAATTTTACATAATGTCCTGATTTGTTTATATCTGGAGCGAACTTTCAGGGGACACCTTCCGCACCTTAAGCAGATGGATGGTCATGTCATAGTCCACACTGGCCACACTTCCAGTTCTGGTCTGTAATCATTCATATTTAACAATCTGTTTAAGCTCTCACAATCTGTTTAAGCTCTTTTAGTTAGTAATTTCTTCTTTTTCATTTACAGTGAATTCCTATGCCTGAAAAACAGCATTTTTTAATACTCTTGTAGGGGTGCTGTACTCAAACACTTCCAGCATGACAGTTCATATTGGGATATGGGTTGCGTCCATAAAAATGAATGGAGAGGCACCACAATGATAGAAATATATGAATTAGTTTTGTGTGTGTGTGTGTGTGTGTGTGTGTGTGTGTGTGTGTGTGTGTGGACATACATTGTGTAGATCAAATAGGGATTTTTTTCAGTCTGTACAAGGGAAAACTAATTTTTATTAAAAATTGTGAATGCAATCAAAAAAAATAATAAACAGGTTGTCATAGTTGGTGTGATGTTTATGCCCATAGAAATTAATGGAAAGTTCCCATAATGATATGAATACAGGGACTGTGTGTGTATGTGTGGGTATTGGACTGATGACATCATCATCTGGGTTTTGTCCCTGCCTTATATCCTTATACTGCATGGGACGAAACATAAGTGGTCTTCAGCTGCATCTATTTTAGTTTTGTGCCACAGGGGGGCGAAATTGCTACAAAGTTCCCATTTTATTCTACAAATTTAATCCTGCAATCTCTATGAAGAAAATTAGAAAAGTGCTGTTTGAGTGGGTTCTCCAGATATTCCGGTTTTCTCCTCCAGTCTCAACATATGTAGTTGAGTGAATTTGTTTCTCTAAATTGCATATTATTTTAGTGTGTGCTCTTCGTTGAATTGCTATTCCATTCAGGATGTCCTCTGGATGGTCTCCTCAAACAGGATCCCAGGTGTCTCTGCTCATACTGAATGAGAGGATATGAGAATGGATGGATATGCTTATGTTACAGCATACAGTTTATATAAACTATTAATATGAAATATATAGCAGAAATGAATGTTACATTTATACTGTGTTTTTTCAATACACCAAAAGTGGGTCACAGATGCAATGGGGAGCCACTTCTACCACCACCACCGTGGTGTAGTCCCCACTTGGACGATGAGACACTGGTATGCTCGCCGCACACTAGCTAAGGGGCAATAGGGAATTCACCAATTAGATATATGGGATTATTAGGCAGCCAGATTTAGAAGGGCCACAGTGGGCAATTTAGCCGGGGCATTGGGGTACCACCTTTTGAAGGATACCCAAGGATCCTTTTTGACCACAGAGAGTCAAGACCTCAGTTTCACACCTCATCTGAAGGGTGGCACCATTTATTACAGCACAGTGTTCCCATCACTGCACTGGGGTATTGGTATCCACACAGAACCCAGGATAGACTAACCTCTTTGACCACAGCAACACCTCTTCTAGCAGCAACACCGCTTTCCTAGTTGGTCTCCCATCCAAGTACCAGCCAGGCCTAAACCTACTTAGCTTCAGATGGATTACTTAGTCAGTGCTGCATGGGGTTTTTACACCTCCTGGGTAGGATATCTAACAAACCACACTGGGTTCATACAGAAAACACCTCACACTTTAAGTGCCTTCACAAGTAATGTACAATTTATTGTACCCGGCCTACCACATACCTACCATGCAACAGATGTATAATACAAAATGGTCATGCCATCTCTCCAGGGGCAAGCTGGCCAAATAAACAGATTCCCCAAACTTTTAATTTTAAAAAATTTAATCAATCTTTGTAAACAAAATTTTGCAAGCTATTCAAATTTTAATTATGGTCCCTTCGTAACATTACGTAGTATACGTTATAAAAACCAGCCTGCTTTTGAATGAGCTCCCTAAGACAAACACCTATCATTCTCCTCTTTGCTTTTGGACTCACTCTTAGAGTTAAGAGTTCCCTTCAGCTGTATATATCATGTTATTTGCTAACAGAACCAGCTATTAGGAGGTGGAAAATAGGCTATTGTAATTAAGAAGTTGGTTGAAATTTTTAGGAGGTCTGTCAAAAATTTAACGCATCCTGTAATGTTATGGCTTGAACTTGAAGCCTCTATTATATATTGTTCTGCTTAGAAACAATAAAGACGATTTGTATAGCTATTCTTTGCTGCAATTACAGTATTAATACATGTATATAGATGTTTTTGTTTGTTAATTTTGAATTTGAGCATTAATGACCAGCAGCAACAAGTGATTTACCAAATACAGAAAAAAGAGAAAAGGAGAGAGTGGATTTCCTTGCATAAAAAGCTATTTTGAAACAAAACTATTGGTGAATATGCTACCTGGGAATTAAAGAGCGATTTATTTGACTCATTTAGATTATTATTACAAATTTTCTTAGCATCAACTGATAAAACCTTTTTTCATTTACACAATTATTTAGTGTACATCTTAAAATAAATGTCTGTTTTTGATACAATCTGTTTGAAAAGCGGGATCCATGGGGCAGTCAATGAATGGTTGTGTCTGTAATGTGAGGAATGTATTGTGATAACTTGCACAGTGTTCCAATTGTAAGGCATGTAGCCCAGTGTTTCTCAACCTGGTCCTTGAGGACCCCTAACCGTTCACATTTTTGATTTCTCCCAACTCCCGGCCAGGGGCGTAGCACCAAATTCTGGGCCCTATGCACAAGCAATGGCCATGCCCCCCCCCCCCCCCCCCCAACACTATAGACCTTCACTCCTCAGGGGCCCTCCCCCCACTTACTACAACGCCCCTGCTCCCGACAGTGAACTGTTTGTCAGTTCCTAAGGACTAGGTTAAGTACTGGTATAGCCAACTTTCAACAAATTAGCCAGTGCAGGGTTTCATATGTATTGTGGTTTAGTGAGGCGACACAGGGCACAAGGCAGGGAAATGTTGTACAGGATGCCAGTCCACTGTGGACAATTTAGAGATGCTGATCCGCCTAACTAGTCTTTGGACTGCAAGAAGAAACTCATACAACCTGAGCCAGTCACTCAGACTATTGTATTATTATTGTTTCAAATGGTAGATGCAATAGAATAATCTATATGTCAATGACTGTTTTGTCAATAGATTAATATTTATCTTCATGCAAAACATGTCACAGTTTCACACATTAACATTCTTTCAATATTACTTGACATTTTGTTTGACTTTGCTCAATAAACGCGGGTCTAGTGTATGAAAGTCTTTGTTGTCCGTTTTTGTACAATCAGCAGAATTGTTTTTCATAATTACAGTGATTTGGAGCTAAGAAGCCCAGATGAAGAGCAATGTTTAAGCTGGAGATACTTATGATGTTCATTTTTTTCCTCAAATGGATTGAGAAAAGGCATGATTTCGAGGGATGGCTAAAAGGCAAATCAATTGATTCTGGTGATGGAGACTTAATTCCTAATTCTAGTGTCAGGAGACAGAAGAAATATCTGTTCACTAAACAGAAAATGAGAAATGCAAATATATACACCTATCAAAAATGGGCTATAAGACGATTTATAAAATCTGAGCATTTACAATAGTGGCACTCAGGCAAGATCACCACGGCAATCACTGCCAGCATTCTCCCAAATGACTGAAGGCTGCCCAACATTCAGCCTCCATGACTGAACAATGTGAAGTAAATAATAATAATAATATTAATTAATTCTAGCGAATTAATAATTTCCTTTAACTATATTGCAACAAAATCACATTGTAGGACAGCAAACTATATGCCTGTTGTACTAGTATATTCAACAAAATACTTTTTAATTTCTTGTCATGCCATTCAGTTCTTTTTGTTGCATATATTCTTAATATATATGTTGTATATTAGTATTATTAAACCTATTATTATAATTATTATTGTAATATTAATAATAACAATTATTATTATTGTTATTATTATTATTATTATTATTAGCCTGGGGGTCTCCGGAGGCAGCTGACGGGTACCGGCAGGACAGTCGGAACATGGCTCATGTGTGGGAGGAGTTTGGTGAGGCCATGGAAAGTGACTTTCAGTCGGCCTCAATAAGGTTCTGGTAAACCATCCGGAATATCAGGAGGGGAAAGCAGCTCCTGTTGACCTCACCTGGGGACATCACTGGGAGGTGGAAGTAATAATTTAAGGACCTCCTCAACCCTGCCTCAGATAGATCTACGTACATTGCCTTTCAGACATCTGAGGGCACAGAGCCCGAAGGTGCTGGGGGAGGCTTGCCCAAAACTGGGGCTGAGGTGGCCAGGGTGGTTAAAGGGCTACGCGGTGGCCAGGCCCCGGGGGGTGGACAAGATTCGCCAAGAGTACTTTAAGGCTCTGGATGTTGTGGGGCTGTCATGGCTGACACGCCTTCTCAACAGTGCATTGGCGGCCGAAATGAGGTTTCTCTGCAGGGTGTCTGGACTCTCCCTTAGGGATAGGGTGAGAAGTTCGGATATCCGGGAGAGCCTCAGAGTAGAACCGCTGCTTCTCCACGTTGAAAGGAGCCAGATGAGGTGGTTTGGACATCTGTTGCGGATGCCTCCTGGGTGGCTACCCGGAGAGGTTTTCTGAGCATGTCCTACATGGAGGAGGCCTCGGCGTCCTGCCTGAGGAGCTGGTGGAGGTAGCTGGGGAGAGGGAGGTCTGGGTATCTCTCCTGAAGCTGCTACCCCCACGACCTGAACCCCAGACAAATGAAAGATAATGGATGGATAGATGGCAATCATTTCCTTTAACTTATCTTGGGGTTCCAGCAATGTAGAGTTGGATAAGCAGTCTCAAGAAGCAGCACACCATGCCTCAATCAAAACAACTTCCTGAAGACCAGAGAAAGAACGTTATTGAAATATATTATTTGGGAAAGGGGTACAAAATGCTCTCTAAATGTCTTGGATCCCAGCAAATCACCTTGATTCTTCGATTACCCCGGTTGTCCTTTGTATTTATTGGAAATAAGACACAATCAAGTGTTATGAATTACCAAAAATGGAGGGAATTCGGATAAATACTTTGTAACAACACTGTATGTGTGTTTATTGGGGGTATTCTTAATCCCCTTAAAAAAGGCTACAATAATGATTGTCTTTGTTCCAAATGGGAAATTGGAATTTTCCATTAGGAATACTGACAATAGGAGTATGATACTATAATCATTTGGCAACTGACATTTTCTGTATTAAACAGTGCAATTATTCTTCAAAATTCTGTTGGAGGAAAAGAATGTGCATAGCTTGAAATGAATTGACACTTTGTTCAAAACCTCTTATTTGGTTTTCTTGGTAATTTCCGCCTTAAACTTTCATAGAAGATAAAGTCTTTGTAAATAAACTATGGTACAGTACCAGTTTTTGCACACCACAGGCTTTTGCCACTTTTCCATTTACTTCATGAACTATATATTTTTTTTTGTCATTGTTGAGCATTGGAAAGTGAACAACTATAAATGAAAATATAAGTCAAATAAAATAAGTGTCCTCAATAACCTGAAAAGAGGATGTAACAGTGAATGTCTGACATCCAATTTAACTGGTGTGTGGTAATGGCAGAGTCAAGAATTCTATATTGTCATTTTACTTTAAATGCACTAGTTAACTGTTTCATCCCATGTAACAAAGCAGTATATAATGTCCCTTGTAGAAAAGAATGCATCAAATGTTCTTTGCTGTTATAACTGCTAGTGGAAGTTACTGTAGTGAATGAAAGATGTGACGTTTTCTTGCTAATAAAGGTACTCAAGTGGATAACATACTGTAAATGTACTTGTTAGCAAAAAATATTGCATCTGTTTTTAGTAAATGTTAAGTGAGTAACACACAAATGTAGAAAATCTCAGTGTGTGCAAAAGCTTTTCACTGGTAGTGTACATTTTGCTTCTTCTGCTCTCCATGTGTCACTCTGAGTACATTGTTATAAAGGTACAATTTTTTTCCCCTTTCCCTATAGTGTGCTTTTTAGTGTGGAGAAAATGGTAGTATACCTTGAGCAGCTAACGTAACTAATCATTTTGATTTTGATTTGATTGATTATAACATCTTTCTGGCAGCATTTCAGAAAAAAAAACATTTTCAATTAGGAAATTATTTTGGTTAAGCATACTAAACAATTTTACTTTTCCAGGCAGTTGTAAGTTAAGAACTGGTACTGGTATATGGCTGTAGTGTACGGGTGATATGGAAAGCTTCCTGTCAGTAAGGTCATTTTTGTGCTTTTCTGTGCTAGTGCATATTGTACAGCCCTAAGTTAGCAACCACTACAGTGGGTTGGTTTTTTTATTTATTTTACTAACATTGAATGTTGCAGTTACCATTCCGGTAAATCACTGCTTCTTCATGAGATTTATTCATATTGCTCCACTCTTAGCCTGCTGGAGGGAGTTTCCTTAATGGCTTCAGTTGCAAGGGGACTTCCATATCCAAAGTCAGTGTGGCATAATCACATTAGTGACACACTAGTGGCCACACAATGTACTAACTTGCTATCGATTTTCTCCTGATAAAATGCAGCGCCGTCATCTTATTCCTTATGTACAGGACTGGCTAAAGACGCGAAACATCAGGCAAAACATACTATAGTTTACTCACCATCAGCATTTTCCGTATATACTTCAGTTGGTATTGAATAATCTGAATAATGCTATTAGTATCTACATGTTTTTTCTATCTCTCGAGTGCTCTGGAGAATCTATACTGTTCACCACATAATACTTAATGAACAGAATATAAGAAAAATAGCCATTTATTAATATTACATGGTTATTACTGTTCACAAAGTAAGGAAAGAAAATCTGGTGCCAGATAGTGAGCTGTGTCACGTAGTTGTAATATAATGGAACCTTAACCTAATTGCCATCTGTGAATATTCTGCAAGGACATGGATAAAAATGTATTGTTTTATGTCCGTTCCATTTCAGTTTCATTTTTGATTGTCACTCTGAAAAGACTAGCCTGGCTAAAGAAAGACTGCATTGTATGTAGATTTACTTACGGAAATCATTTTGAGATCCTACAAGGACACAGGTTTCTGTAGGTCAAATGAAGTCATGCAATGAACACCAGCAGACATACTGGTTAGTTTTATTTTTGTAACCGTTTTCACTAAAAGTTTTTGTTACTTACAAGGATTTTCCCATTGTGGTATAATTTTTATGTACAACTGTATAAAAATATCTTTATGATATACAAGGAATATAGTGTCTTCTATATGGTAATTCATTTACACTTGCATTGTTTCTAGCACAGTATAACCCAATTACAGAGGAAGTCTCATAGAGATATGTTAACAATTAATGTTGATTCAGTAACGCAGCTGTCACTGGAAGAGGGCCTTGAGGTGATTTTTAAGGTTGAGTAGAATTCTGATGGCCATGTACGATATACAGACAGAGAGAACAATAACTTTCTCTCATTGCTAAAGACCAGGGGTCACCAAGCGTTTTGAAACTGAAAGCTACTTCACGAGTACTGAGCTATATGCAGGGCTACCAGTTTGAAATGCCCTCCTACACTTATCAAAGCTTCATGGATAATAAATGTGTTTTAAATGTTTTTTAGATATTGTCGTTTTCAAATCTATGTAAATGCAAATTGGATTAAAGAAGAATAGCAACAGGATAAAATTACATTTTAGACGCTGCTCACTGGTGAGTTGTACTATGTTTTCCAAGAAAGAGGAACCTATATAATGATCAAATCTGCAGTGTTATCTAAGGGAAAAGTCCCTCGCTGCCGAAGCTCATGGATGTTCACACATGCTCCTCCCACCAGGCACAAAATAAATATCTCAGAATCAAACATCCATTCAGAACATTGTCACTCAGTCTACACTGCTGACCTTGACAGAAAAATCATGAAGTTGCCTGCTGTCATCCTGATTACCTGTGTGCTTCTCTCATATGTTGAAGGTAAAAGATTTATAATATTACAAGAATATTCACTGTGTACAATATTTATTTTATTTATATGTGTATGATGTAGTATGTTGTGTTAATGATCAAAACTATAAAAGACAAATTCTTGTTCATTTAAAGGGATTGATTAGACCTTTTCCCACCATTTTGCTTTACTTAGGTATGGCAATTGTTTCCAAGGGCCGGTGTCTGTGCATAGATGCTGGAGTGAACTTCATTAAGCCAGCAAACATTGAGAAGATTGAAGTGTATTCACCGAGTTCTTCATGCCAGAAAATGGAGATCATGTAAGGATTATAAAACTTCCCTTAAAACAAAATGTATATGTTTGAATATTACATGTATTTAAATCATTGTTTTCATTCATGTGTTCCTCTCTTTAGTGTCACAATGAAGAAAGGAGAGGAAAAGAAATGTTTGAATCCAGAGTCCAAGTTTGCTAAAAATTTTATCAAAAACTCCCAAAGGCAAAAAAGGTATCAAATGCAGTGCTCAAATACAGTAGTATTTCTTTCTTGCTCTTTGCAGATTTTGCTTTTCTTTGTAAAGGTTATTTTTGTAGGTGTTACTACGTACATGGTTGTTTTAAAGAACTTAAGTATTTGTATTGTTTAATTAATCACATACTTTGCATAGGGACTGAAATGTACCGCAAGAACTTCAAATATATTCATTATGTTTCAGGAGCTTGAAGAGAACTGGAGCATAATGAGCAAGCATCTCCTACACTGAACCACTGAATTTGTTCAAATGCATTTCTTGAAAACAAAAATAAATGGGCATTAATGGACGTTAAACACTTTTAAAAGAAAGAAAAAATACATTTTACGTCTTACTGGAAGAGAAAGCTAAAAATGTTAACCTTTTTACACTAACTTGGAAAATTCCGTTATTTTTACATTTGTTTTTTACTTGTATTACTTGCAAATGATGGATTCTTTGTGTTGATAAAACATTTATTGTTCAGTTTCACATTGTAATAGTTCATTCACATGCTTGAATAAAGTGTATTTACCTTAATGCTGTTTTCCCTTTTTTACATCCCAAATTTTCCATTGAGTCAGATTGATGACATTAACACTTTGAATATAATAAGCTCCTGGCTTCAGTGTAGAACAGTAGAGAATATATGCAATTAACCCAGACCTGGATATCGAACATCAACAATGTACTATATATGCTAATTGGTGAAAAACGTACTGATCAGGCTGGGGGCAGGAATGTTGTCAGTACAATTTTCAATCTGGGAGAGGTGGGCATAGCGCCAGCAGGCTGACCTGCCAAATTTGGGATGTTTGTAATAATAATAATAATAATAATAATAATAATAATAATAATACATTTTATTTATAATGCACTTTTCATTTAAAAAATATCAAAGTGCCACATTAAAAACAACAAAGTTAAAAACATCCATAAGATATAAAATATCACAGCTACTAAATATAATATCTCAGCAGTTGTATGCTTTACTAAATAAAAATGTCTTCAAATTTGCTTTATAAGAGTCCAGGTTCTGTGCAACTCGCAGCTGGACAGGAAGATGGTCCCATTGCTGTGGAGCAACAGAGCAAAAAGCTCAACCTCCCATAGTACAGAACTTAGTAGAGGGAACTTGAAGTACCATGTTACCTGATGATCTGAGGATACGGTTGGAGGTTTGCAAACTAATCAGATTTTGAAGATATGAAGGTGCCAGGCCAAAAATACATTTATGGGTTAACAGAAGAATTTTGTACTCAATCTGAGAAAAAAAGGGAGCCAATGAAGTGATTTGAGGATGGGAGTAATATGTTCAAATTTCCTTACTTATAGTAGGATTCTTGCAGCGCTGTTTTGAATGTATTGTAATTTTTGTATGTCCTTAGCAGGAATCCTAGCAAAAAGTCCAGTACAGTAATCCAGCCTTGAGGAAATAAAGGCATGGACAAGTTTCTCTGCATCTGGGAGGGTTAAATGAGGGTGGAGTTTGGAGATTTTTTGTAGATGGTAAAACGATGTCTTACACAGATGTTTTATGTGGTCGGAGAAGGTCAACTTACCTAGATTAGTGACTGAGTAGGAGAAAGTAATGGCCTGGCCATCAAAGATGAACTGGAGTATAGGAAAAGAACTTATCTGGCGGGGGGGTGCCAACAAGGTGTTCCTTAGTTTTATTGCTATTCAGCTGTAGAAAATTGATGATCATCCAAGCCTTAATTTCCTCCAGACATGCAGTGAGGTGCAGAATGGCTTCTGAAGGGTTTGTGGCAGTTTTAATGTAGAGCTGCATGTCGTCAGCATAACAATGGAATGACAGCCCATTACTAGTGATGACGTGCCCAAGAGGTACCATATAGATGGTAAAAAAGGCAGGATCAATGTGGCAGTGGACAGCCTAGATGTACATCCTCCCAACATGACATGTTCAGTCCTGCCAGACAGGTCGGACTGGAACCACTGCAACGCAGTTCCCGAGAGTCCAACTGTATGATGGAGGCAATCCAGGAGAATGGTATGGTCCACTGTACTGTAGGCCGCTGACAAATCCAGGAGAATGGTATGGTCCACTGTACTGTAGGCCGCTGACAAATCCTGGAGAATGGTATGGTCCACTGTACCGAAGGCCGCTGACAAATCCAGGAGAATAAGCAAGGATGGTGAACCTGCATCAGCTGCCATCAGTAAATCATTTGTCACCCAAAGCAGTGCCCTTTCTGTGCTATGGGCTGAACGAAAGCCTGACACTCACTTCTCAAACAGATTATTACATGTAAGATAGCTCTGAAGTTGGAAAGCAACTGTCTTTTCTAAAACCTTCAACAAAAAAAGTCAGGTTTGAGATGGACCAGTAGTTTGCAAGCACCTCTGGATATAATGAGGGCTTCTTCAGCATCGGGCAAATGACAGCTGCTTTGAGAGAGGGTGGAACATAACCAGTTTGTAGTGAAAGATTTACTTTATAACTTCATAATGATTGGACTGACAATGGGATGAATGACTTAAGCAGAACTGTAGGAATAGGAGCCAGTGTGCAGGATGATGATTTCATTCCTTTCAAAATTCCATCAGTGTGGCTGGTTGAGACCTCAGTGAAATATGGGAGAGATGGCAAACTCCTAAATGAAGGATTAAAGGCAGGCGGTGGCGCAGAATGTGGTCCAGGCATTAAGGAGCGAATGTTATCGACTTTTGATCTAAAGAAGTCAATAGAGCTGTTGCATTGCTCCTTAGTAACTTCGGTGAAAGATCGCTGTTGTGGCTCCAAAAGATGTTTAATTGTAGCAAACAGCTGCTTTGAATTGCCTTTATGTTTATTGTTCTGATTTGAGTAAAACTGGCATTGCACATCTTTCAGGGACTATGTGCAGCACATAGGCCCTTTGATGGTCACAAAATGCAAGCTTATAGACAGTGAGTCCAGATTTTCTATACTGGCGCTCCAAATCACGGCCTGCCATTTTTATTTGGCGTGGTTCTGGTGTATACCAGGGAGCAGAGCGTACAAAAGTAACTTCACATGTCCTGATAGGGGCATGGAGGTCAAAAACGGTGCTCAAATATGCATTATAATGGTCTACCAGTTCATCTATCATTGTGATGGCTGGAAAGGGGATTTGAAGTTGGAGGTCTGCAGTCATAGAGGTTTGATCAATGTTTCCAGTTCCGGAAGGACATTTGGCGCTTAGGTCTTGTGATAGGCAATAGAAATGAGAAAGCCATAGAGACCACCTTGTGATCAGACACACCCAGATCATAGACTTCTAAGCTTTTTAGGGGAGCTGAGTCAGTAATGACAATATTCAAAGTGTGCCCTCTAGTGTGTGTTGGGGCCTTCACTGCTGCTGGAGACCAAGACAATTGAGCATACTCAAAAACTCTGTTGAGAAATGACAAGAAGAATTGTCCACATGAATATTTACATCACCAACAATAACAATGTTGGATGACAATGTACCAGTAGCAGCAGTTCTGGTGTCATAATCTTGCCCTACTTCCCCCTCCTCCACTAGATCTGCTGGGACAAGGGGAGTCATTCTACCCAAACCAACTGGTTGTGTAGCCGGGCACGCTGCCCAAACACAATATAATGAGGTATCAGGCCAGTGTGATGCCGAGTGTTACTGTATGCCTATAGGAGCCCTGGAAGCTTAGTAGGCCATTGAGCTTGGGACTGAGCTGTAAAGGTTCCAAGCAAACTTAAAAATGTTTGGTTAAACCTTTCACAAGCCCCATTCCCTTGTGAGTGATAGGCAGTTGTTTGCTTCCTCTGGCTCCCATACAACTGCTCAAACTTCAAATAAAAAAAGGGGGGGGGGTCACCATCACTCCCTACTACATTCACACACACACACACACAGCTGCAGCAGGGGGGTCAGACACTTACCCACTCCCCCTCCCCTCACAGACACAGACTCAGGCACATGGCCAAACTGCTGCTGTTGTTGCTGCTAAGCGTTTATTGGAGGATAGCATCAGACCCACCTCCTCCTCCTTTCATTCTTAGCTCCAATGTTCTCATTTTCACAGAGTTTCTTTCAGACTCGCACAACACAGGGATAAGCTCCAGCATCGCTCCCAGAATCTCCAAGTCCTTTGCAGAATGTCCAAAGTCCTTATGCGCAACATTTACACGCTCCGGACCGACGGGGACCTTCCTACAGTACCGCACCACAGGCAGATCTAGTGTACGCTCACACTCCATCAGGAAACCAACCCGCTGAGCTCCACGCTCAGCTCCACGCTCAGCTCCACGCTCAGCTCCACGCTCAGCATCGTCAGCCTTCACCCTCATAGCACGGGGCTATTCCGACAAATCACACTCATAAGCACACAATTTACTGAAACTTCATTTCAGCCTCTGCACTAGGCAAAATGAAATATATAATAATACAAAAAACACCCCACAATAAATTTCACACCCCCTCTCGCAACATATGGAAATAAATAACAACAGCACTAGTCGTGACGACACCTGGCTCCGCCCCAACCCCATCCCACCCCCCAGTGACCTCTTGATCCCTAACCTTTTGACCTTTAGGTCATAAATCTTTGTGAAAGAAGCGGCATTATCTCTCTTACAATAACCCTGAAGACAGTTATTGTAGTCACAATATAAATGTAAGATCAAAAAATGCTGAAATCCACTTTACTATGTTTTTCAGTATGTTCCAGGGTCCTGGGCTAATTTGGTTTGTTTGGAGTAATTTTGTCTTATAGTAACATTGTTGGTTTAAACATTGTTACTGGGCCTAACGGGCAATGGAAATGTTTGCAACAGTTAGCACTTCTTGATAACTGAGGCAGAGTGTTTCTTCTCCAAATCATCCTGTGCATCTTTTGGTCAAAATCAAATACAATACACTGTAAAAACAATTGTGTTTCAATTTATGCTCTTTTGAATGAGGGAGATTATTTGAATGCAATTCAGCAAAACAATCAGGCTTACACTTACTAAATACTGTATATGTACAGTATGTGAGTGGTATGACAACGCTATTCAATTGATTAGATCAGGGGTCATCAACACCAGCCCTGGAGAGCTACTATCCAGTAAGTTTTCTATCCTACCTGGAAGCCTCTGACCAATCAGAATCAGTAATTATTAAACTAACTACCTGGGAGAACTGAAAACAAGGCCTAGAGGTGAGGGCAGTTTCAGTGCACTAAATTTGGGCTTTTATACCTGCAAGCTATTTAAAAAAAATGTTGTGTGGTTTTAATCTGAAACACTTAAGAGACCAATTACTCTGCTGGTGATTTTCTAATCCAATGACTTTATTTTCTTAACTATAATATTTAATGGTTCCTACAGAAAATAGAAGATAAAAGCATATGATACAATTACTTTCCAGAATTAAGGATATGTACACACACAGACAAACATGCAAACTTTCTCTTTCTGATACAACAAGTGTTTCCAAGAAAGAGGAACCTATATCATGATCGAATCTGCAGCATTATCTAAGGGAAAAGTCCCTCGCTGCGGAAGCTCATGGCTATTCACACATGCTCCTCCCACCAGGCACAAAATAAATATCTCAGAATCAAACATTCATTCAGAACATTGTCACTCAGTGTACACTGCTGACCTTGACAGAAAAATCATGAAGTCGCCAGCTGCCATCCTGATTGTCTGTGTGCTTATCTCGCATGTTGAAGGTAAAAGATTTATAATATTACTAGAATATTCACTGCTTACAGTACTTAGTTTACATACTGTATATGTCTATGATGTTGTTTGTTGTGATTATGGGGAGAACTATACAATGTGAATTCTTGTTCATTTAAAAGTATTGATTAGACATTTTCCCATCATTTTGCTTTCCCTAGGCATGGCAATTCTAATTCCCAGTGGCCGGTGTCTGTGCATCGATGCTGGAGTGAACTTCATTAAGCCAGCAAACATTGAGAAGATTGAAGTGCATTCACCGAGTTTTTCATGCCAGAAAATGGAGATCATGTAAGGATTATAAAGCTTCCCTTAATGCATCAAGTGCATGTTTTAAAATTACATGTATTTAAATCCTCATTTCAATTCATGTCTTCCTCTCTTTAGAGTCACAATGAAGAATGGAGAGGAAAAGAAATGCTTAAATCCAGAGTCCAAGTTTGCTAAAAATTTCATCAAAAACTCCCTAAGGCAAAAAAGGTATCAAATGCAGTGCTCAAATACAGTAGTAATTCTCTACAGATCTTATTTTTTTTTTAAAGTTGTTTAAAATGTATTTTGTAGGTGTTACTATGTAAATGTTGCATCTACGTAAATGTCTGTCTTGCAACATAACAGTGGTGGTTATTTAAAAGAGCTTAATTTTTTGTATTTTTTTAGTAATCATATAATATTATAATTATATTATAATATAATATAAGGACTGAAATGTCTTGCAACACAAGAGCTTAAATGTTTCCATTATGTTTCAGGAGCTTGAAGACAACTGGGGCATAAAGATCCACAAGTCCAACACAAGAAGCATCTTCTGTAACAATCTTCTGTAGCAGAGCACTGAATTTGTTCAAAAACATTCCTTAAAAGCAAAAACAAATAGGCTTTAATGAATATTAAAATTAAAGAATGGTAACCTTTTACCTTTACTTGAAAAATTAAAAACCATTCCGTTATTTTTTTACTTGTCTTTGTATCATTTTCTGTATAATGTAAAATTTTGTGTTTCAAATTATGTATTTGCTGTGAATGTGTTGATAAAAATGTTGTTCAGTTTCACCTTATAATTGTTCACGTCTAAAAATAAAGGATATATTTACCATAATCCTCTTTCCATTATGTTTTTAACATCGCAAACTTGAGTCACAAATTGAGATGGTTCACATTGAAAGTTTGAATATAATAGGCTTCTGGCTTCAGCATTACACATCATATTATATTACTGTATATTTACACAAGTGTATATACCTTTTTCAATTTTGTTAGTTCTCAGATTTTTCATAAATGTAACCGGGGATTGACAATAACGCTCCGGACACAATTACTGCGTTTGGGGTTCTTTACTCTGAAAACTCTCACAAAAAAA